>OY992878.1:44550157-44975771 GCA_963921405.1 Cepaea hortensis | reverse complement strand
ACCAATGGTGTGAAGCAAGGATGTGTCCTGGCACCAACATTGTTCAGCATCATGTTTTCAGCTATGCTGACGAATGCCTTCGAGAACAACGACATTGGAATCGACCTCACCTACCGCATGGATGGATTATTCTTCAATCTCAGAAGGCTGAAAGCTAAAACCAAAACTGACAGCGACACCCTTGGAGAGCTGCTGTTTGCTGATGATTGTGCTCTATATGCGAACTCAGAAGCAAACATGCAACACATTGCTTCAGCTTTCTCAAATGCCTGTGCCAACTTTGGGCTCAATAGCAACTTGGAGAAGACTAGTTATGTACCAGAGAGAAAAAGCAGCGGCTGCAGCAGGATATAACAATATGAAATGGAAACAAATAGGTATTTTAAATTCCTGCGAGAAAAAACGAACTAAACATTAACAAACGTTGCACATACCTTACAAGGAGATCCACGTGTCGCGAAATACAGGTGAAAAATCCGAAATCAGAAGCACTCAATAAATATAAAAAAATGAATAATAAAATAAGATAAAATACACACGAACGTATACAATACGACACACAGACGTTTCGATTCTAAGAATCTTTGTCAATGACAACACAGATATCTGACGACAAAAACACAAACACACGACCTATCACTTATAGTGCACAACCTGTTTATTAAACCTTATTAAACCTGCAATTATCAGGTTGTGCACTATAAGTGATAGGTCGTGTGTTTGTGTTTTTGTCGTCAGCTATCTGTGTTGTCATTGACAAAGATTCTTAGAATCGAAACGTCTGTGTGTCGTATTGTATACGTTCGTGTGTATTTTATCTTATTTTATTATTCATTTTTTTATATTTATTGAGTGCTTCTGATTTCGGATTTTTCACCTGTATTTCGCGACACGTGGATCTCCTTGTAAGGTATGTGCAACGTTTGTTAATGTTTAGTTCGTTTTTTCTCGCAGGAATTTAAAATACCTATTTGTTTCCATTTCATATAGTTATGTACCAGCCAGCTCCATGAAATAATCACACCGTGCCGAATATCAAAGTGAATGGTCATAGACTAAGTGTTTTGGACAAATTCACCTATCTTGGCAGAACTGTGTCACAAGCTGCCACAATTGATTACGAAGTGAATGCAAGAATCTCCAGGGCCAGTGCGGACTTTGGCAGACTGTACAAGAATGTATGAAACATAAATGGAATAAGCCTGCAAACAAAGCCGAAAGTCTACAAAGCAGTTGTATTATCCACACTGCTATATGCTTGTGAAACCTGGACTGTTTATCAGCAACACGCTAGGAAATTAAACCACTTCCACACAGTCTGCTTAAGGAAGCTACTGAAGATTAAATGGCAAGACAAGATTCCAGACACTGAAGTCCTAGAAAGAGCGTTCATGCCCAGTTTCCACAGTCTACTAATGAAGAATCAGATTCGCTGGGCTGGTCACTTAACTCGCATGCCAGATCACAGGCTCCCTAAACGAATTTTTTACGACGAGATGCGTTGTGGTAAACAATCCCAGGGTGGCCAGTGGAAACGCTTTAAAGACACTCTGAACATCTCACTGAAAGATTTTGGAATTCATCACGACACTTGGGAGACTGCTACCAAAGACAGAAATTCGTGGCGTACATCATTACACAAGGGTGCAGTCACTTGTGAAGCAACCAGGACTGCAAGGGCTGTGAAGAAAAGGCCGGACAGTAAAACCACTGCAGGAGATCCTCCTCCTGGAACGTCAAGCATTCTTTGCTCACATTGTCAAAGAACATTTAGAGCCAAAATAGGCCTTATCAGCCATCTCAGAACTCACAGCTCCATACTTTCAACCCCACTGGATGAAATGATTGGTCATCATCATTCTTCAAGGACAAACAACATTTCCTAGTGTGTTACAAGTTAAGCAGACCAAGTACACTGGAAGCCAGGCCTTTACCAGGAGGTTGATCGGCTTTCGACCTTGTTTAATAAACTCTCCCGATATATGTAAGGTTCTGCGGGTACATGGACAAAGAATTATAATTTAACTACATGTAAAATTTTTTTTTTTTTTTTTTTTTTTTTTTTTTAATCCGCGTTTCCATCCTGTTTCAGGATATTGCGGTCAACACCAGCATCTTTCAGCTGTATGTTGATTCCTAGGCTAGATTACGCTCATCAGCACGCCACGACTTTCTGAGCGACCGGCTCCATACTCTCATAAGTCACTTTTGCGATTCGAACCACTGCTAATTCTCGTCGCGTCACGTGACGAGAGTATTCGGGGTTAGCGGAGAAAGCTGCTAACCCCTCGGCCATGGAGCCGGCGTGTAAAATACATGTAAAATACAGAGCTTAAAAGCGATAGTGAGCCAAAACTGATTAATGGGAGCAAATCATGGATAATCAGCAGACAAATGAAGGATTATGTGAAAGGTTTGGAGATCTGGTGGCCAATGAGGGGGAGGAGTGGCGAAAGGGTCTGTATGGACAAAGAAATATACAATACACATTATGCAATAAGAGGAATTATTGGTACACATTCAGTTCATATACGAATCCGTTAAGTAAGACAGCCCGAGAGGAAGCGATAGTAAAGTTCATAGCGAAATGTTCTGGTAATGCTCATCGCTTGCCAAAGTGAGGGACAGATTGGCCACCTGTTCCTCCTTGCTCTCAGGACTAAACATTGTGATGGCGCTATCACATCACAGACCCATTGTGCGCTAACTTTTTTATGACAGCACAGTGATTCTTTCATTATGTCTAGAGCACATGTGTCAAACTCTAGGCCCGCGGGCCACATCAGACCCGGCGTACAATCATATCAGGCCCCAGAGGTCTCAGCCGACGTACAAATATATTTGGCCCGAGAGAATTTTGGGCAAACATATTTTTAATGGCCACGATCTCATCTCATCTCATCATGTTCCTCTTGTACCTTGCGGTGTCGAGGTGAAGAATAAACATCGTGAGAGTGCCCGATTATGGGCTTCATGTATCGATATCCCCATGGCCTCTGCTATTCACTCCGTCCAACGTTTACGTGGTCAGCCTCTTCCTCTGTTTCCATCTGGTCTGTACATCATTGCTTGTTGTCGTATGCTGTTGAATGGTAACCTACTTGAATGGCCAAACCATTTGACTTGCTGCCTTCTAATAAAATCCAGTGCTGCTATAACCCCCACTTTAGTCCTGATTTCTTCATTTCTGATCTTATCTCTTCTTGATACGTTGAGTATTCTTCTCAGGAATCTCATTTCTGTTGTTGTGATTTTTCTTTTCTGTTTTTCTGTCATTGTCAGGTTCGGTATAGTAGCATATAGTTGGTAAGAAGATTGTATTGTAAAGTGCTTTCTTAGCAGTTATTGATACATGTTTGTTCTTTAGTATTGGTGCCATTTGTCCAATGAGTTGGTTTGCCTTATTACATCTATTTTCGATCTCGTCTTCTGATCTGCCATTTGATGATATTATACTTCCTAGGTACTTGAAACCCTTTACTTGTTTCAGGGGATGTTCGTTTAGGTGAATTGTTGTTGTTTTTTCTTCTTTAGATATAGTCATTACCTCTGTTTTGCTTGTGCTAATTTTCATGTTATGTTCCCTACACATTTCGTTTAGACTATTCATGTGGTCTTGTAATTCAGCTTCTGATTTTGCTATTAGCGCTTGGCCATCTGCAAACAGGAGTTCTCTAATGGTTAGATATGCAGATGGTTCTTCTTCTGTGTTCTCGTCATGCTATGTTCTTGCGGTCTTTGATTGGCTGGTTTCTTTATTTTGTTGTCTATATATGTTATGAACAAGAGAGGGGACAGAACACAACCCTGTCGTACTCCAGATCTTATGGTGAAGGATTCTGAGTGTCCTCTAGTTGATCTCACTATGCATTCACTGTTTTCATATAGGTTTCTACATAGGTTTGTTAGATGTGTACTCACACCATATTGTTTAAGAATTTCCCACAGCTTGTGGGAAATTGTGGATTTTATCTACTCTATAAAATGCCTTTTCTTGGTCGACAAAGGCTAAGTAGAGTGTTTCATTGAATTCGATTGACTTTTCTATAAGTTGTCTAAGACAACAAAAAAAAAATGGCATCTGTGCATCCTTTGTTTTTCCTAAATCCAAGTTGTGTTTCGCTTAGCTGGGGTTCTATATAGTAGTTTATAGTCTTTTCTCAAGAATTTTGCAAAATATTTTCCCAGTAAGACTCAACAGTGAAATGCCTCTGTATTGTGTGCAATCTCTTTTGCTGCCTTTGTTTTTGTTTTTTTTTCAAATTGTGATAATTATGGCGTTTCCCCAGTCTCTTGGTGTCTGTTGTTCTACCCAAACATGGTATAATAGTCTATGTAGCCATGCTGTTCCTACTTCTCTCATCTCATCTCATCTCATCATGTTCCTCTTGTACCTTGTGGTGTCGAGGTCCTACTTGTCCAACTTCTCTTGCTGCTTTAATTAGTTCATTTGGTATTTCATCTTGTCCTGGTGATTTGTTCAATGGGGCTAATATGATGGCTTCTATAATTTCTTCTTTTAGTATGTCTGGTTCTAGTTCTTCAGTGGCATCTGTGTAGGTTTCTTGAAGTTCTGTGACATCTGATGGGATGTTGAGAAGTTGTTCGAAATACTGCTTCCATCTTAACAGGATTAGTTTATGTTAACTAATTGGTTCTCCATTTTCGCTGTTAATTATTTCAGTTGGGTCAAAGGAATCTCCTCTGGTTCGCATTGCACTTATCTTTTTGTAGAAGTTTCTAGTTGTATCCTTGTAGTTTTTATTTAGGGTTTCTCCATACTCTTCCCAGTCTTTTTGTTTTTCCCTCTTTACTATTCTATTCAAATGTCTTCTCGCTATTCTATATTCTATGTAATCACATTCCTGTTTGCTCCTCAACCATTTTTTTATATTTTTCCTTTTTGTCTTTTACCACTTTCTTTACCTCTGCGTTCCACCAACCTGTTATTTTCTGTATCCGTGTTTTGCGTTTTTTCGTGGTTCCACGTTATTTTTGCAGTATTTAAAATGCTTGATTTGAACATCTCCCATTCTTCTTCCACTGTTTTTCTTTCTATAGGTAATTTTACAAAGATTTCAGTTAGTTCTTTCTCATAATTTTCCCTTACTGCCTCGTCTTTAAGGTTTTTTAAGTTTACTGATTCGCATGGCATGTATTTTCCTGCTCTTTGCTTTCTTCTTCTGATGGTTCTTATTGTGGCAACGAATGCTTTATGATCTGTGTTTATACTGAAATTGGGCACTGCCCTTGCATCTAATATATTTCTCTTTCTGTTATTTCTAGTTAACATAAAATTAATTTGGCTTTTAGTATCTAGATCGTTTCATTTATACCAGGTGTATACTTGTGAGTCTTTATGTTTATAGAATGTGTTTGTTATAAACAGGTCGTGTTGTCTGCATAGCTCTATCAGTCTACTTCCGTTATCATTCCTTTCATTGTGCTGATCTCCAGACTCTCCCAGATGTTTTTCTATGCCCACTCTGTTATGTCCTAGTCTTGCATTGAAGTCTCCCATAACTATGATGTTGTCCTGGCCACGATATGAAGTGCAAATCAAATTCCCTAATTAGCAGCCTTGCCGAATGATAGGCTACCTGAGAGCGTTCTCGCTTCGATCAGAATAAGCGAAAATAAAAGTGTGTAATGAGTGGATGTTCGTCGTTATAGTAACACAGCAACGATCATTTGCTCGTTTTGGATTGGCGCATAAGAAATGAAAGTAGTGTAGTGCCCGGATATTACATCACCTTATCCCGCTACAGTTATCCTGATATCAATCAAGAAGCATCTGCCGGTAGATGCACAATCAAAGCTAACTTTTAAAATGACCAAGAGAAAAGTTAATTCTGAAAACAGAGCCTTTCAAAGCCGCTGGGAGGCTGAATATATTTTATTGATATTGACATTAAACCTGTGTGTCCAATTTGTAGAGATAATGTGGCTGTGATCAAATATAAACTGGGACGGCACTACAAGACTAAACATCAAGACAAGTTAAACAGCTTGAATGCAGAGCAGAAGCTACAGAAAGTAGAAGAATTGAAGAGGCATCTAACATCACAGCAGATGTTTTTCATCAAAGCAAAATCACAAACTGAAGCTGCTGTGAAAGCAAATTTTATTGTGGCGGAGGAGATCGCAAAATTAGGCCGACCATTTACAGAGAGTTCCTGAAGCGGTGCACGATGAAAGTGTGTGAAGTCTTGTGTTCAGGCAAAAAGCAGATGTTTGCAAAGGTACGCCTTAGCAGAAATACGGTTGTTGATTGGGTTTGTGAGATGGCCACTGATCAAAAGAGGCAACGACTTTGTTAAATTCTTCCTGTCGATGAAAGTAATGACACGACTGACACTGCACAGCTCCCCATCTTCATCCGTGGAGTGGACTCCAGTTTTAATGTTACATAAGAAATATTGGACATGAAATTCATGCATGGGACAACGACAGGAAAAGACATTTTTGACAACCTGTATGTCAAAGTTTAACCAACATGAACCTGCCTTGCGACAAACTCGTTGGATTGAAAACAGATGGAGCACTGGAGATGTGTGGTGAAAAAAAGTGGACTTGTTGGAAGGATGCGGTTAAAGATGCAACAGAACTGGACTGGTGAACTGATAGTATATCACTGCATCATACATCAAGGATCGCTGTGTGGTAAAGTCTTCAACGTGGAAGATGTAATGAGCACTGTAACACAAACCGTCAAATTTATCAGAGCCAAAGGTTTAAAATCACCGCTAATTTCAGTCTTTTTTGCAGGAAATAGAGTCGGCGTTCGGTGACATGCCTTATCTTAAAGACATGCGGTGGTTAAGACGGGGAAAAATTCTCAGTAGATTTTCCCAGCTGATCCAGGAAATCTGTCAGTTCATGGACAGTAAAGGACAAGATTCCACAGTTTCTCGGGATTAAAAGTAGAAATGTGAGTTGGCGTTTCTGTCTGATATAACCACTTATCTCAACGACTTGAACCTGCAGGTTCACTTTATCACTAATATGCATGATGCAGTGAAGGCATTTCGAGTGAAGCTGAGCTTATGGGAGACGCAAATGCACCAATGCAACATGTCTCACTTTTCTTGTTGCCAAGCAATGTTAAACCAAGTCACCGCTAAGGTGTTTCCCATTGCACACTTTGCTGAAAAACTTAGCTTACTTCGCACGGAGTTCGCATGGTGATTTAGTGAATTTGAAGAACAGAAAAGTAATTTCGAGCTGTTTCGTAATCCATTTGCCATAGATGTGGAAACTGCACCTGTACATTTGCAGATGGAGGTAATAGAGCTGCAATGTAATGGGACACTACAGGCAAAGAACGATATAGTGGAGCCTGCACAGTTCACTCATTTCATTCCTGAAGAGATACCCCAGCTTCGTCTACATGCGGCTCTAACCTTGAGCATGTTTGGTGGCACATAGATGTGTGAGCAGCTGTTTTATGTGATGAAGGTTAACAAAACATCACGCAGGAGACGTCTCACTGATGAAAACTTGCAGTCTATAATGAAAATCTCAATGACACAGCATACTCCCAACATAAAAGAACTCGTAGCCAAGAAAAGATGCCAAACATTGTGCTCTGACAAACTGACTTAAGAGTGAAAATGTCTATACCAATGATATTTTATTATTAAAAATTTTTTCTGTTTTAATTTACATTAATGTTTTTTAAAAAGTTTAATTTTCGGCTTTTTGAATGTTTATTCTGTTCGGCCAGCAACCTTACGTGTGATTTGAGTTTTGGCCCGCTGAGCGATTGAGCTTGACACCTCTGGTCTAGAATATACTTATGGCATATTTCAGTTTGTGTAACGTATAATTGTGGCTTATTTCAGTTCGTGTACAGTATAATTATGGCCCATTTTAGTCGGTGTATGGTATAATTATTTTAGTCAGTGTAGGGTATAATCATGGCCTATTTCATACAGTATAATGCTGGCATATGTCAGTCAATGTAGGGTATAATCATGGCCTATTTCATACAGTATAATGCTGGCATATGCCAGTCAATGTAGGGTATAATTATGGCCTATTTCATGCAGTATAATGCTGGCATATGTCAGTCAATGTAGGGTATAATCATGGCCTATTACATACAGTATAATGCTGGCATATGTCAGTCAATGTAGGGTGTAATTATGGCCTGTTTCATACAGTATAATGCTGGCATATGTCAGTCAGTGTAGGGTATAATCATGGCCTATTTCATACAGTATAATCATGGCCTATTTCAGTCAATGTAGGGTATAATTATGGCCTCTTTCAGTAAGTGTAGGGTATAATTATGGCCAATGTAGTTAGTACAGAGTATAATCATGGCTTGTTTTATTCAGAGTGTAGAACACTATTGATAATATTTCACTGTGACTAAATCAGCCAGAATTCCTCTATAAATACATCAAGTAAGACTCGTTCGTTACAGGAACTCATTCAGAAGGGAAACCCCTGTTGAAACTGAAGAAACCCTTAAACAACAGAAACGCAACGTCCAACCATTCAGGAAGATCATTCAAACAGGACGATTGGTTTTATCCTGTGGGAAGAAATATTCTGTGTACGTGTGAGTGGGCGTTACTATATATATATATATATATATATATATATATATATATATATATATATATATATATATATATATATATATATATATGTGTGTGTGTGTGTGTGTGTGTGTGTGTGTGTGTGTGTGTGTGTGTGTGTGTGTGTGTGTGTGTGTATGCGAGTAGCTAGCTATTTGCGTTGGTAGTGACAGCTTTGTTGTTGTTATTGTTTCCGTTCACCGCAGTACTACAATGATAGAGAAGTACCACATTGATAGAGAAGTACCGCATTGATAGAGAAGTACCACACTAATATAACAGTACCCCATTGATAGAGAAGTACCACAATGATAAAGAAGTACCACACTAATATAACAGTACCCCATTGATAGAGAAGTACCACACTGATAGAGCAGTACCACATTGATAGAGAAGTGCCACATTGATAGAGAAGTACCATACTGATATAACAGTACCCCATTGACAGAGAAGTACCACATTGATAGAGCAGTACCACATTGATAGAGAAGTACCACATTGATAGAGAAGTACCACACTGATAGAGAAGTACCACATTGATAGAAGGTGACAACTTAGCTCTATCGCCGTCAATTATTTAAAATAGTAACCTCAAGTTCAGAAAGAATTACTGTAATTATTTCTGGGACTGAAGGAGTTAAAATCACGAACAGAATTGGAAAGGGTAACAATAAGGACAGAGAGGTTAAAGTAATAACTATCCGAGACTGGAGAAATCCAGACAATCTAAGTATGTGGGTTATATAGCGAGTAATTGGTCTACTTACAGTGAGCCCCTTCCTATTGGATGAATTCAAACATAAATGCTGCATGCCCTTTGCAGGGTTTTGCGATCAAACCCAGATTGATTTTCTGGGCAATTTCACGTTCAGGACTTTGCCACGTCTACGTCTAATTTCTCTAATCAGTTTATGGTTTTCATTTGTTTCTTGTAGGGCTTCGCCATTGGTTTTTCTGTCTGTCTGTCCATGGTATTCTTTGCATTTTCCTCAGAAACCACATTTCCACAGCCATCATGTTTTTCAGCTTGTCTGCTCTTTGTTCACAATTTACATCCATACAAAAGTAAAGATCTAGGTAGCACCTCAACACCCCTTTTCTCATTGCAAATGACATCTTTTTATTGGTTAGTACGTTTCCATTTCCACGTTATGAGAAGAAATAAATTGGAGAACTTGGTGACAACTGGCAAGATCGAGGGGAAGGGTGCAAGGGGAAGAGTACAAGGGGAAGGAAGAGAAGTAAATACCTGGATGGCTTTGGCCACGTGGTATGGCCGAGACGAGAACAATGAGCTGATCCACGACTCTGGTGATCACGTGATATGGCGAAATATGACCGCCCACGCATATCGGCATGACACATGGTGATTTTGCCACTGCTTTCTGCACGCGAATTCAGCGTTTAAGTCCAACTGACCGGCGTATGGAATGAACCCAGTACCACGCCCGACAGCGCACACATTGTCAGCCTCGCGCTCCGAGGGCTGTGGGTTATATTTCAGGCTACGTCGCCGTTCGGTTCACGAGTGCATTTGAAGACACCTGGGAGTCTTCGCTGGACCTACATAATTCGTGCTTTATGCGACGCTTTCGGCGGGTCGCCTTGCGGACAAAGACCGAGCCATCTGGAATAAAACCCGATGCAATTAAATTTATCTCATTGCCTTTTAAACCTGTAGTTTGTAAATAGGCCAAGGCTGGTCGTGTCTCCTCCGCGGGTGTTAGGTATTTCATGGTCAACAAACGTCCACCCAATGACCTGACCACAGAGTGGGCGGATAGATGGATGAGTGACAAATGAATGCATGGATGTGATAAATGGACGGATGGGTGCGTCAGCGGATGTGTGGATGCATGGGTGGACAGATGATGGATGGGAGATAATGGATACAAAACAAACAGAAGGGCAGAAATATAGAAAAACAGGCAATTCACAGCAATATGTACGTATATCAAACAAATTTAACTAACATTAAAGCACATTAACGATACTTATTAACATACATACGTACATATAAAATAAGTCATCCGCAAAGAAGTAATTGGAAGAAGGCACCATCATCACAGCCATGAAAGTGAATTCACAATGTGTGTGTGTTGTACACAGTATGTTTATATATATTCAGATCTCTCCTCGAAATTTAACAACATGCACACGTGTAGAAGATACATTCTAAAGCAGTAGTACTAAGTTAACATGTTAACCTTTCCTAGTAAAGAAGTAAACCAGAAAACCATTTCATTTACACACTGTTGCATTCGTTTGGTGACAAATATTTTTTTTTTTGCATATCCTTTACAGGACATCGCTGTCAACATCAGCATATTTCAGCTGATTGTTGATTTCTTGGCAAGATTACGCTAAGTAGTTTGCCATTGTTTTCTGAGCGACCGGCTCACATACCCCGTAAGTTACCGACGAGGAGAGAACCGATTCCAATTCTCGCGCACATCACGTTACTTACGAGAGCATACGGGATTACGGAGAAAGGTGACAAGTATAAATAAGAACTGAAATAAACAAAAGTCAGTTTTTTTTTTACACAAACTTCTGGACGTCGCGATCTATGGACTAAAGTCAGTTCTTTACACAATCTTCAGGATGTCGTGGTCTATAAAGTCAGTTCTTTACACAAACTTCTAGATGTCGCGATCTCTACACGAAAGTCAGTTCTTTACACAAACTTCTGGACATCGCGATCTATAATCTCAGTTCTTTACACAAACTTCTGGACATCGCGATCTATAATGTCAGTTCTTTACACAAACTTCTGGATGTCGTAGTCAATCGACTAAATTCAATTCTTTATACAAACTTCTCAACTCGCGATCTATCGACAAAAGTAAGTTCTTTACCCAAACTTCTGGACGTCCCAATCTATCGACTAAATTCAGTTTTTTTTTTTTTTTACACACACTTCTGGACGTCTCAGTCTATCGACTAAGGTCCTTTTGTTACACAAACTTTTGGGCGTCTCATCTATCGACTAAAGCCAGTTTTTTAAACAAACTTCTGGACGTCTCAATCTATCGACTAAAGTCAGTTTATTACACAAACTTCTGGACCTCTCGATCTATATCGACTAAAGCCAGTTCTTTACACAAATTTCTGGACGTCGCAGTCTACTGACTAAAGTATTGAAACAAGTAGACAGAAGTCAGTTCTGTACACAAACTTCTGGATGCCGGGATCTATCGACTAAAGTAAGATTTTAACACATACTACCCCACCCAAAGTGCCACAGATTAACATTTGTTCTTTACATATATTTCTAAAGTCAATTCTCTGCATAAATTTCTAGACATCTAAAGATTGAAGTCAGTTCTTAAAAACCACTTCTGGACCCTGTGTGATATATGCTACAAATTGTTCTTTATAAAATCATCTAAATCGTGGGATCTATAATCGAAAGTCAGGTATTTACAAAACTTCTGGAGGAAGGTTTTTTTCAAGTAACGAATCTGAAATAATATTAACGGCAACTAAGTTATGTTGTGTTATGTTATGTTATGTTAAGTCATATTATGGTATATTATGTTACATTATGTTATGTTATGTTGTTATGTTATGTCCATGCGTGCTCATTCCTCTGATGCAGCAAACATCCCAAGGTATTGCTGCTCACTATTCCCATAAAGAGTTAGTTATGGTATCTCTTCTCTTTCCATTGAAGGCGGCATTGGCGTGCCTGACCCGGCTTCATCGCCAGTTCATGTAATCAGGGTAATCGGGTTAGCGTCGAGTCTCGTCATTATCCGCAAGGCCGTGCCCGCACCGCACTGACTGTATCAGCCCTGCCCATGCTTATTCCTGTGTGTATTGATGCATTTAGTGTTTTTGATTTCAGAAGAATACACACTCTGTAATGATCTAGGTACGCAATTATTTTAATTGTGATGATAGTCTGTATCATATAAGTATTTGGAAACAAAGAGGCAATGTTTAAATAGCACTTTCTTGCATGCGGATATATTCAAAAGTGCTTCCAGTCTTCCACCAAAGGTCATACACGGATAATCTCAGCACAGTGCACGAACTCTGTGGCATCGGTGAGGATCCAAATTTGTGTATACCAGAATCACATGTTAAAAATATTCATTTGTGGGTTTCACAATTGTGAAATTTAGCGTGGGCAGCGTCCTATTCGGCCTGAGTCTGTGAATTTCCAGTTTTATGCGCTCGCTAGCTTTGAACATATCCGTTGTCCATACACACTACTGTTAGTAGCAAAGGACTGAATTTTGCGTGTGGGTTAGCTTTCCCTATTGCCAGTGTCCCTCGCCATCAGGCAAACTCACGTCGACTTCTGAGGTACTTGTAATTTACATCCCAAAGTCAAGGACGAGATGTGAACATTTTACGTGTCCACAAGTTCCACAAGTTGTTAAAACTTATCCCAAAAGGCTAGTCTTCCGATCCACTCCCAAGGCTGGTTGGTTGCCTGTGTGGAGAAGCAGCTAGAAGACAGCTTTAACTCTTAAGGCCGGTGCACTGGCGTTCAGGTCGTTTAAGACTTGAAACGGGCTTGCACCTATCGGCTGAGGTTTGTCTTCTAGAGGCTGTTTTCGACCAAGCACGGAAGCACAACCTCTATGACGATTGTGTTGCAGAACGCTCCCTTCCCTCTCCCAAGCTAAGAAACAAGCAGGTTGTGCAAGACCGGTACTGGAACTCCACATCTGCGGAGAAGCATATTTGGAGGTGACCTGGTCATGATTCAGCACAGCACATACGCACGCATTTGATCGGTAATGTTTCCTGCGCCGGTTTTAGAAATGTACAGGGTGTATTTTTAATTACTGTGCAGTGTTTGAAAATATCGCCGTTCCAAGTTTTGTATTTACCTATTATGTTGCATGAACTTTACAGACGGTGAATACAAAACTTGGACCGCCAATACTTTCAAACACTGCACAGTCATTAAAAATACACCTTATACTTGTCAACAGACTCCAGTTCAGAAAGAACCTCTTCCACCCATCCTAAAGGGAAGGGGTGGGGGATTCTGCCATCCTTTTCTTATTTGCAAAAATCCCACCTCCGCGCAATATATGAAACCTGGTCAGCACTTCGAGACGTCGTAAGGCTTCTTCTTGTTCTTCTTCTTCTTCTTCTTCTTCTTCTTCTTCTTCTTCTTCTTCTTCTTCTTCTTCTTCTTCTTCTTCTTCCCTGTATCCCCCATAGGGGCACAGGCGCTCAACCAGACCTTGTCCAGCCCTCCTATCTATTGCTATCTCCCGCAGCTCCCTCCATGCCCTCCCAATATTATTCATCTCTGTAATTCTCTCATCCGTGAGTATTCTCCCTCTACCGCTATTTCTTAGGCCTCGCCTAGAACATCAACTTGGAACTGATTGCAACATCCTGCAAAGTATATGAAATGTAAAAAAAAAAAAAAAACACACACACACAGAGCCGGCGATTGGTGCAAAGGACCTCTTAAAATTATGTCTCCACTATCCAACTCAATGATAGTTCGAAAAAAACGTTTCTTCTATTTCCTTACTAGTCCCCGAGAACGCATGTACACGTGTTTTTCCTTTCTTGGTTATTGTCGTAAAGCTCTGTATGAATATACAAAAGACATCTCTATTTCTTCCCTTCGCTTCTGTGAGTGCTGATGTGTGTGTGTGTGTGCGCGCGCGTGTGTGGATAATGTAAAAGTTATCCAAACATTTTTTGGCTGTTTGTGATTTACTGGGCAATGTTAGTTTTGTAGTTTGCCATTGCCTTCTGAACAGCTGACTCCCCCCATACCATCGCAATAAACGTAAAGCGGTCTGCTTCCAAATCGCCGGCAGAGGCTGATTTCGAACCCTAGACTCTTTTAGTTTAGTTTAGTCGTTGGATCAACATCATGGCACACGGTTTTCAAACCTGAGTCTGGAGAAACTCAGCTCAATGCACGAACTCCGTTGCATCGGCGAGGATCCTGAAATACTTTGGGTAGATTTTTAACTCGAAATTTTGCCCGGGCAGCGCCGTTAGCGCCGTTAACCTAGACTCTGAATCTCGGTATGACGGGAATGATCAAACTGCGCATCTCACAATCCCATAACTCACACGCGGTCGTGCGCGCGCGCACACACACACACACATTTATATGTGTATGTGCGTGCGTACGTATGTGCGTGTGTTATGGGATAGTGGAATGCACAGTTCCATCATTCTCGTCATACCGAGATTCAGTTTAGGGTTCGAAATCATCGACTGCCGGCGATTTGGAAAGAGACGATGGGTTCAGGATGTGGCAAATGATCTCCAGATGAGTGTATCAGACGCGGGACATTTTGCTTATGACCGAGAAGTTTTCCGGAAGGTTCTTATGGGAGTGAGGTTCTGCAAAGGACATGCTACTGAATGAATACGCATGCGTGCGTGTGTGTGTGTGTGTGTGTGTGTGAGAGAGAGAGAGAGAGAGAGAGAGAGAGAGAGAGAGAGAGAGAGAGAGAGAGAGAGAACGTCCTAGCGCGCCATCACCGTACCGGAAGTTTAAGAGCAAGAGCCTTTATCCTTTCGACCAGGTCGACTACTACTACTACTACTACTACTACTACTACTACTATTACTACTACTACTACTACTACTACTACATATATAGCACATCTGAAGCAAATGGTCACAAGTAAAGCACTGCTTCAATATCCATCCATGTTCACAGACACAGGAATAATCCGAGGCGAATCACAGCCTACCATTTATACTGATTACTACATTATCACATTTACAATGCACAGTAGCAGTACCAGTAGTAGACTGGTCTCACAGGGTTTGTTAGTCACCTCTACATCAAACTGTGCTATTATTATATCTAGTCAACTACACGACAGCATCAGGGAGAACTAGTACATCCAAATAATGCCATTCAGCGGCGCGAAATTCAGCTTTTAGTTTATATTTTAAATCCAACTTTGTGGGGAAAAGCGCTAAATGTAAATGCGAATCTGTATCCAGGCAATCCCAACCAGCGTGAGCGGCGAAATAAAAATGCTCAAAGATTTTAATAAAATGACTATGTAAAACTAGGGACAGATTTCAAACAGCTGAGGCATGCGGGCAGTCTCATAGAGAAGCTGAGTGTTTACGAGTTTCACTAGGGAGAAGAACGGTGGTTTAATTGTAACGTGGTGGCCGTATTCTATCATGGTTGGAGATAGAACTAATTGCCCGCTCCTGCCACCTACTAACAACTAAACCCTAACGCCCCTAACGACTACACACGCGTGGGCGGCAGTGTTTTATTCCTCTTTCTAAACACCCTCCACCTTTTCCAGCCCGACCCGTCCGCCCACACTCATCCTCCGTGTTCGTCTCACCACTCTCGCAAGTTCAACCAACCGCTGATCCCGGGGGGCACCCTGGTCTCCCACTTGATATCACGTGGTGATGAGGGCGTAGGATGGCTAAACATGATCAATTCTCACAGACTCACGCCCACGCACCTGATTCACACACTCAGATATTGCCACCACCCAGAAACTGGCCACAATCGATCACATCAACTGTAGTCGCTCGTTCCCAGTTCATCATAGTTAAACATCCACTTCAAATATCTCCCCCATCCATCGCAGCTATCGACTTCAATGATATTTTCAAACCAAACTGCTAGAACATATACTTCAATCACCTTTGAAATTATAACAGTGCGTCGCCTTCATCATCAAGTGCCTTGCCGGCTGGCGTGGGCGATCATGCTTCTCCAGATTTTGCGATCTCAAACAGCATGTTTCAATTCATGCGCTGATACCCTTCCGTTCCATAAAACAAGAATGTCAAGAATATCTTTTCGATTTCTTCCTCTATTTCTGTTTCCACACATCCTTCCAATTCCAGTTTTTGTCTACTCATGATGTGGCACAAAAAATATGACTGCCCTCCCCCCTCCCCCGATATTTTCGATAAGTTGTCTTTTCGTCTCACCCTCTTTCAAATCATTTAGATAACTCCTGTTGGCTGACCATGAAATTTTCAACATTCTTCTGTAACACCATATCTTAATTACTTCACTCAGTTTCTGATGGTGGGAACAGGGTAGCTGTTAAACAAATAATGGACATATCGAGTTTGTTTAGATGGTCGAGTCTCTCTCTCTCTCTCTCTCTCTCTATATATATATATATATATATATATATATATATATATATATATATATATATATATATATATATATATATATCAAAGCGGCAACGGTGTCATTTGGAAGCAGGGGGTTCGGTGTCATTTGGAAGCAGGGGGTTCGATTCCAGGGTGCCAATAGTTTACAAATGTTTATGATGTCCAGTCTGACTTCACGTCCTTTCTTAATCTTCTCCACTCATATTCTAGTGAGTGGATCCATGTTCCGATGATACGTCTTAGTCGATAAATACGTACCTGGGTTCATGATCATCATCATGTGCCAAACCGATAGGAATGGGAGGTCATGATTTGCCATCTCACGCGATCACCACAGCCTTGGATCAGGTTTATGTTCTTGGTATCAATATGTGTTCTTGGCCAACAAGGTATTTATTGCTGTATCTCCCTCTTAATCTACTCCCATCATGTTTATCAGCTGTCACTAAATTCTCAGGCTGATTTCTCCGCAAGACATGCCTACAAATCATGACTAATTCCGCTAATCAATATGCGGTTTTCATTTACTTCATGAAGGACTGAAATTGTTTTTGTATGGTATTCTTTACACTTTCCTTAGAATCTAGGTTGGTGGAGCATTCCAGTGATTACTAAAATCGTGTGTTCGTAAGGCATATATTAGCACGCATTTATCGGCAGTCACAGAAGCAAAGGCACGCCACGATTAGAACCAGCGTCTTCAAACGAAAGCCGAATGTATGTTGTTGTCTCAGGGGTGATCTCTTCTAGTGTTTCACTTTGTGATTGTTATCTGACGTTCCCTTTGGTGAGTTGTTTTGTTTTGTTTTTTCCTCCACTGCCTGTTGAAACTGTCTTTTTTTTCACGCTTATTCAAAATGACTCATGTCAGTTCGTGTGTTAGACTGGAAGCCGTTTCCTTCCGAATGGCTGTGCCAATGCCGAATATCTTCTCGCTTGCACTCTTGAGTGGACGTCCAGCTGTCCTATTACCATTTGCCAGTTGCCCACGGTGAATGTTTCTGGAATACTTCATTGAGATTTGCTGTACAAATAGCCGAACGATATGGCAATTGTGACTTTCATTGTTCTAATACACAGTTTGATGAACGCAAGTACACCAAAGGCAACAAACATATCGTTGAAGTCCTAGTGCGAAGCAGACAGCATACTCTCTGTTGACCTGAATAGTATGACAAGTAGAACCATTCACAAGGTCTAGGTATAGCTGCAGTCAACAAGGTTTGGTGTGTCTTATACAATTTCCTATGCTGGCAAGCCCCCCCCCCCTCCCCCCAACACAGCCTCGCTATTCAAGAGCCCCAGTGGTCACTACATGAAGATGAAGTTAGATAGTGTGATACAGGGACATCTGGTAGACTACTGAAACACAATGTCCAACCCTAACGAGACAAACTAGCGGATGTGTTTCTGTTTGCTATTTGACATATGACGTAAATATTACAATTTTGGGACTAGCCTGCTATTTCAATGGTTAGATGTGGATTCTATGGATATTTTTTTTTTAAGTTCTGGGTTCAGATGGATGACAGACTTGACTAATGATAGGGGTGTCTAGTTGACCATACGTCGAGATGCACATATTCCTGCAATGGGGCGCTGTTGTCATTTGGAGGCGACAGGTTTGAATCCTGCCATGAAAACTACAGCTTTAACTGTTTCATGTTGTCTAGTGTGTTTTCTCACTACTTCTGGCCTGTACTTCCATTAGCGCCAACCAACACGTGTGACTATATAATGATACCCTAACTCTGCCAGGCCGCCACACTCTCAGACATTCCCCTCCTAACTGTTGTCCATCTACAGACAGACAGACAGACTGATATGGTGTTAACCATCGCGTGCAATTTTCAATGTATTGATTCACGTGCTGATATTTTTCCAGGCCACGAAGAGGGGCGGTCTAGAATCTCCTTTCATTGTCTTCCTCTGTCAACATTTTATACGAAAAAGACCCCCCCCCCCCCCCCTCCCGCCCCAAAACCAGAAATGTATATTCAGATATTATGAAGATCTGATTTTTTTTTAAAACAGAAACAGTCAAAAGATCCACAAACTATTACAAACTATCAAACCAATTTAGACATCACAACATCATTGTGGTGGCTAGGGGAATTCCTGTAATGTGACACCAGTACCGTAATTGCTACCTGCCCGCACAAGAGAATATCTCTTTGCATGCTTCATTGACTGTTAAAAAAAAACGTTGGTTGTATTACTTGAATAGGCGGAGTGGTAAATTATATGGCTCATCACGGGTGCCATACAATGCAGAAGATTATTATAGAGACAGCAGACATAGTACGAACTGAGCCTAACCAGTTACCGCGAAAGGCCTACAAACAAGGCACATCTATTATGGTTGCCGGGAAACAGATAAAGAGATGTTTTCAACTGAAACTTAAGAGGTTCAGTTCCAAACAAAAAGTAGGTTTGGGCCTAACAAACATGGGTGGTGAAGAATAGGAAATGGGTTGTGTCACAGTTATGACTTAAAGGTTGTTAATATGGTAGCAAACATATTTTATTATATATCAGATTAAAAGGGGTTGTAAATTGAAAACTACTGTAATGATATTTTAACTATAATTATTTATAAGCCCATGGCAATTACGGGAAGTTTGAATAAGACTTGAACAAGAGTGAGATATCATTCACTTAATCAGTTAACGAAAACACTGAAAACAGCCCAGATAACACATCTAGCAAGACTGTAATCTTCCGCTGGTCCTATCATGGATGGCAAGAGTAGACCACATGTATGTGATGGTCACAGTTCACCTGAGGTACATGACAGACAGACAGGCGGTGGGTATAGACATGAATGTGCATGCGGTCAGAGATATACGTGGACGGGAGGAAATGCAGAAAGGAGGGCGGACAGAGAAACGGGCGGGCAGAGAGGAGAGACAGAGAGAAATGAGAGGCAGGCAGGCAGGCAGGCAGGCAGGCAGGCAGGCAGGCAGACAGACAGACAGACAGACAGAAATATAGATAATTCCATTCAAGTCACACAGACGCATTTCCCGTCCAATGCATATGTAACATTATACTCTGCCAGGCTTCTTTTTTTTTCGCGTAGGCAGGCAAACTCCAGTTCTCTAAAGATATTCAGATTGTGTCAGATGTGTAGCTGGGTGACCGACTTGTGTCATCTGGTATTAAGGTTGCCTACGTATTTTCTCTGAGTGCTGTGCAACTGTTCACAAAAGGCTTGTGGTATATGCATATAGGTGGCTTTTGCTGAGTAAGCATTTAGTAAGGGTTTTATTTCATTCTGCAAGTACGATTTTGTATGTGCGTGTATACACATACAGTTGAACGCAAGCACCTACCTAGAGACATTCGCGCTGGCACAAAAAATGCATACGTACATACATTACTCCCAACATACAACCCTACATACACGTACACATACATCCACATTCATCCACATTCATCTACCTACCTTTATGCCCCCCACCCACTCACCCACACACAAACACACACACACGCGCGCGCGCGCATACGACTGTTATGATAGAACTGTTCAGTAACCTGCTCTATCTTTTCCACTCGATTTCTTGCCTAAGATGTTTCTTTTTAAAGTTTAAAGACAAAAGAGCCGACTTCATTGCAAGGATTTCAATCCCATATAGCTCGGTCTCTTTCCGCAAAGAAGCAGAGCTCTAACTACTTAGCTTCAGCGGAGACTACCAGGATCCTCCTAGAAAACTGCACTCGTGAAATGAATGAGTCCGATGCAAACCAACGACCTTTTAAGCGTGAGGCAGGCGGCTTAACCACTTTGGCAAAGAGACCCTTCTCTGACTTAAGATGCAGCCAGTTATAAAATCGATATCTGACCTTGATCACGCCTAGAGAAGTAAAACATGGCGAGAAAGTAAGCTCGTTACTTCATAATAATAATTAATACTATTACTATGAGCTAGTGAAATACCAGTCGTCAATATATATCAGACACTATGTCAGAGTTTATCAAGCTTCTTTCGTGTGTGCCCCTTTTTTCAATATTGGTTTTTGTGGCTCTATCACCTGTTTCAATCAGGTAGTTTCTGTTAGATTTCCACTAACCTCGCGGAAATCAGATCTCAACCCCCAGCCCCGAAGTGAAGTTGACGAGTCGAGCAGGTTGCGAATCACTGCCGGGTGGTCATATCTAAGATTATGTAACCTTTTAGTTAAGGTCTCAAGCTCGCGATGATGGGCACAGGATCTCTTTAATACAGGGGCGATGGCTACTACGGTTATTGACCAGTATGGTCAATGTGGAAAAGGAAAGGAATGACGGATTACCTTCGTTACAAATACCCAGAAAACTATAGCAGTCGAAGAAATTATAAAGAAAGACTTATGGGATAAAGTTCTGTAGAGTACACGCCACTAGATGATGATGATGAAATCTTTAATCACTATATCTCTTCTTTCCGGTGCAATATCTAGTCTCACATTCAAAGCACGAGAGAATGAAATCAATCGTTTGCCATGAAATGCATGGACGGCTTTGCTAATGTTAAATATTACTATAGACGATGAAACATAAAATCTACGAATCTCATCTTGCCTCGAAAACTAACAAAACACAGCACACCCCTAAAGACATCCTGCTGTGAAACCTAGCAAAGCGTACAACCTCTGCCGTGTTGAGATACTAGTTCGATCCGTTGTCATCTCCTGTGTACAAAACGGGAAATATATATTTGCTTTTTTTTTTTTTTTTTTTAATAAGAGGCAACCAAGGAGCTGACTGGAATCTGGGATCACAGAAATCCAATGAGAACAGGAATTCGCACCGGCCAGTTTGACACACTTAGACTAGGAACATCGAAGAAACATTCAGGGACATTTTAATCTAACAATCCATTCACCTTCTTCCAATTCAATCCAAAATATTTACAAGGGAGTAAAATAAAAATTCGTCATCGTTCAACCTGTTTAGTTTACGCAGCGTCGGTTATAACGTTTTTTTTTTTTTTTTTAAATTGTGAATAGTAATATTCTTTCCTTTCTTTGTTCTCTTTCGAGTGAGTCCTGAACAGGACTAAGTTCTTCAGTGGGATGACTAGTTAGTGTATGTCGTCAACGTTGTCGATTATTTGTGTTAGTGTCTGAACGTAATATTTCAACTGCCAGATACGCTATTTCATGCTTCCTTAGTTTTCTTATTCGTGTGTATTGCTTGCTCGTAGACAAGTCGTTCGTAGAAAGATTAACTTGTGCTCGCGTGCGCGAGCTTGCGTGCGTTCGTGTGTGTTTTGTTTTTTTTGTCGAGGTCCTTTGTCATAAAGGAGTAACGACCTTGTCTTATATAGAACAGCAGTCTCGTCACATATGAAACAGCGGTCTCGTCATATATGAAACAGTGGCTCCCTCAAAAGGTTAGAACGTTAATGTAACAAACTAGCACGCTCTGTGCACGTGAGAAATATAAGATTAAGGTGACCATGCACCTCCTGGCATCGGCCTACGTTTGGCTTGAGGGTAACAATAACTGAGAGAATACACATCGGGCATAAGAATGCACGACACAGGTAAGACGTGAGCTGACATGGCTAAAAGTACATTTCGTGTCGACTACACCGCTGATATGTTGCCTGCGTGTGCATCTACACCTGTATACGAACTGTGTGAGAGAAAGGGTGAGGGAGTTTGTGAGAAAATCTTTGCATGAGAGAGGAGAAAGCGAGAGGAGGAGGAGGGGGGGGGGAGTGTGAGGGAACGTGACAGAGGGAGATAATATAAGAGTGATGATAAAACGAGTGTGTGCATAAAAGAGAGGTTGTGTGCATAAAAGAGAGGTTACAGGGTGACAGAGTTTGGGCGAGAGATATGGAGAAGGGTGGAGGGGGGGGGGGGGGAAAGAGAGAGAGAAAGAGAGAGAGAGAGAGAGACAGAGAGAGAGAGAGAGAGAGAGAGAGAGAGAGAGAGAGAGATGACGAATGTTCTACAACCTGAAAAATATCGAGCACACATGCAAGCGCCGTTCTGTCCTCTCTCCTAACCTTAGGTGACGCGATATACAGTGAAATATGGTTCTATTTTACTTTGTCATAATTACGCACTCTACCTCGATATGCTGTGGCATGCAAATGCTGAAGTCTCATTTGGGGTTGGGGTGGGGAGAAGGGAAACATGAACATTAGCAGCCTAGCACGAGACATCCCACTCGATGTAGCATCCTGGCCATAAGACGTCCCACAGGGCGCCGAAACATGGACATGGAATGCAGTAGGCTGGTCATGAGACGTCCCACAGGGAGCCAACATGGACATGGAATGTAGCAGTCTGGTCATGAGACGTCCCACAGGGCGCCGAAACATGGACATGGAATGCAGCAGGCTGGTCATGAGATGTCCCACAGGGCGCCCAAAAAGGACATGGAATGCAGCAGGCTGGTAGGCTGGTCATGAGATGTCCCACAGGGCACCGAAACATGGACATGGAATGCAGCAGTCTGGTCATGAGATGTCCCACTGGGTGCGGAAACACGGACATGAAATGAAGCAACATGGTCAAGAGACATCCCGCTCGGTGTCGAAACATGAGCTGTAGCTTTGTGGTCATCAGACGTCCCACTGGGCGCCGAAACATGGACACGGAATGTAACAGATTGGTCACCAGATGTCTCACTCGGTGCCGAAACATGGACAAAGAATGTAACAGATTGGAAACCAGATGTCCCACTCGGTGCCGAAACATGGACATAGAATGTAACAGATTGGTCACCAGATGTCTCACTCGGTGCCGAAACATGGATATAAGTGTAACAGATTGATCACCAGATGTCTCACTCAGTGCCGAAACATGGACACAGAATGTAACAGATTGATCACCAGATGTCTCACTCGGTGCCGAAACATGGATATAGAATGTAACAGATTGGTCACCAGATGTTTCACTTGGTGCCGAAACATGGATATAGAATGTAACAGATTGGTCACCAGATGTCTCACTCAGTGCCGAAACATAGATATAGAATGTAACAGATTGGTCACCAGGTGTCTCACTCAGTGCCGAAACATGGACATTGAATGTAACAGATTGGTCACCAGATGTCTCACTTGTTGCCGAAAGATGGACACAGAATGTAACAGATTGGTCACCAGATGTCTCACTCGGTGCCGAAACATGGACATGGAATGTAACAGATTGGTCACCAGATGTCTCACTCAGTGCCGAAACATGGACATGGAATGTAACAGATTGGTCACCAAATGTCTCACTCGGTGCCGAAACATGGACATAGAATGTAACAGATTGGTCACCAGATGTCTCACTCGGTGCCGAAACATGGACATAGAATTAACAGATTGGTCACCAGATGTCTCACTCGGTGCCGAAACATGGACATAGAATGTAACAGATTGGTCACCAGATGTCTCACTCGGTGCCGAAACATGAGCATAGAATGTAACAGATTGGTCACCAGATGTCTCACTCGGTGCCGAAACATGGACATGGAATGTAAAGATTGGTTACCAGTTGTCTCACTTGGTGCCGAAACAAGGACATGGAATGTAACAGATTGGTCACCAGATGTCTCACTCGGTGCCAAAACATGGACATAGAATATAAACAGGCTGGGCATGAGGCGTCCCACCGGATGCCGAAGCATGGACATAAAATGTAACAGGCTGGTCATCAGACATCCTACTCGGCGCCAATGCAAGGATATGTAATATAACAGACTGGCGGGACGCAGAGGTGTTTCCAAGGCACCAGGGCCAGGTTTTATACTGGCCAAGACCTACTAACATGTCCTAGTCATGCGTCCTGGGCAACAAGTCTCTTCGGGGTCCTGGCTAACGTAGTAGGATCGCTGATTCTTCAGAAGTCGGAGAGCATCTGCCTATACGGCGAGGAACCACCAGTCTGCACACCAATAAGCCAGACATGGGACAACGGATACTCACGCAAACCTCAGTCCGGTATGGCATCACACTGATGTTGGACAACAGGATGTCTTCATCCGTTATACAGGACTACACACTGGAGTTCACAGCCAGTGAACGCAAGCAAGCAAGCATAATAAACTGGCGTGAGACGACTTACAGAATGGACGAAGAATGGATGTGCACTGTAACAGGCTAGCATAAGGCATCTCACAAAGGGGCGTCTGACTGGTTAGGCATTGCAGAATATATATTCCGGGGGAGTCTAGAAAATACAGATCACTTACCCAAACACGTGCCATTAGATCTTTTAATTTTTATTTATTTCAATTTATAAAAATCAGCTTATGTATGAGACCCAGGGTTATATCAATCTGGCTCTACATGTAAACAGACTCTGAGGTAGGGTGCTCGATCTAACCCGAGAAGACTGGGTACAAATCAAGATGTGACTGTTAACAAATTAAGTAACCAAGAATATTATATTAATGGAGCCTAGGGAACTGGAACAGACGTCATATCTTTTCGAATAAGGGCAAAAGTATAGGAGCACTTGCATATGCTGGGATAACTTGTATGTGCTTTGAGAACGTCAAAAATAACACTGCTGTTAAAAATCAAAGAGAATTGGTTAACAGCCTTTCGCCGGGCTACAATTCAAATCTTAAAAAACCTACTCAGAAAAGTTATTGTTATAGCAAATGTGATTCTGGTATAAACACTTGGTGGACTTCAAGTAATACAATTTTCCCTGGTCTCTGGGTAGTGAGATCGGACGCCCCTGTGTATTGTTGCGCGTGTAAAAGATCCCCTGGCAGTTGGAAATCGAAAAAGAATAGCCTAACGGCGCTGCCTGGGCAAAATTTCGAGTTGAAAATCTACCCTAAAGTATTTCAGGATCCTCGCCGGTGCTACAGAGTTCATGCACTGAGCTGAGTTTCTCTAGACTCAGGTTTGAGTTAGGATGAGAATGGAGCACTTATGGGTTACACCTGTGTGCCGTGATGTTGATCCATCGACTAAACTAAAGTGGTATAAACACACTTGGATTCCAGTCAATGCTATAGAGATCGTGCACAAGATGTTCCTTCAACCCTCCCTCCCTCACCTCTAATCCACTCACACTCACACAGTGTAATCTATAGCAGGAGATTGAATAGCTTAATAGAATTATCTGTATGAAGACGATCTATGAGAAAACATAGATAAATCTTTGGGCAAAGGGAACAATATTTTGCAAGAACTGGAAATAGAACAGAAGGACATGTTTCATAAATAGCCTTATGGTGAGTACAGAACGTAAGAACTGTTTTATTGTATGTCTTCTGTCTCTAATGATTGGGCTGTCAGATGAGTCTTCGTGATGAACTTGGTTGATTACAAGCAGCTTGAAGTTTATTGTATGTCTTCTGTCTCTAATGATTGGGCTGTCAGGCGAGTCTTCGTGACGAACTTGGTTGATTACAAACAGCTTGAGGTTTATTGTATGTCTTCTGTCTCTAATGATTGGGCTGTCAGGCGAGTCTTCGTGATGAACTTGGTTTATTACAAACAGCTTGAAGTTTATTGTATGTCTCTGGTGACTGGTCTGTCAGGCGAGTTTTCATGATGATCTTGACCGACTACAAACATCTTGAAGTTTAATATTGATTCAGTGATCCAGAATGTGTGAAGCATTAGCAATTCACACCCTACTGGTAGTGATATAACATTGGACAACTATTTTTTAACTAGATTATGTAGATGTGGAAGTGAAGGGGAAAAAACCATGTGACTTTCCCAAGAATAAGGATATTCCAAATATGTGCTACCATTCGCATGTTAGGTTAATGCCAGCTTATTGAGTCTAAAGACTGTGAGTCCACCATAGACGGACGTATGAAGGGGTGAATTCAATGTGTTTAAAGACCAGCGTCTTACCGCAATAGTCACCTTCAACACTCATTTTGATTGATTGATTGATTGATTTAGGAACTGACATCACAAAGTTCGGGGCATTCCCATAAGTGCTCCGTCCCCATCCTCAGCAGCCAGCGAAGAGTTCCAACACTAATAGTACCAGTAGCAATCTGATTATATATCCGTCTCACCTTCCCTCTGAGCGTCGATCGTCGGCCAGATCCCCTCATCACCCCTCGCTGTCGCATTCTTGCCAGACCATGGTAATCCATTTGCTCCTCCGAGGTGTAGACGTGCTCCCACAAGGCCGCAACCATGTCTTCCTTATCATGCATCAATACTCCACCAAGTTTTGCAGAGCCAGCCAATCTGTCCGTCTGTTCATTCCCCAGCACACCAGCATTCCTCGGAGAAAAGATCCAGACGATGCTTGTCACCCGTGACTTCCGAAGCGAAGCAAGCCACTCTGCACGAAACTTGCCTGTCCTCACCCTACTCAGCATGCTTTCTGAGTCAGTTACAATCACGATGTGTGTGTGTGTATCGTATTCTCCATCCAGCGGAAAGCTGCACTGACCTCCTCCACCTCCATTCTTAAGCTAGATGTTGTATCATATGCCAGGCTCTCCTGCACCAAATGACGACCATTAGCTTTTGCTAAGAACCCCCAGGCACTTCTCCTGCCTCTCAACACCAAACCATCTATGTATATAATCACAACACCCGGGTGAGCATTATCCTGAATTAGTTGCTGGATTTCCACTTCCGTGGCTCCTGCTGGCCACTCCCTGCTCAATGTGATTATAACTTTGCACAAGTCTGACTGCTCCGCTGGTACTCTGACCTATTCCTCTCCTCGCCTGATGTTCTCCAAGGGGCACACCTGTCTGATCGTATCCTCCGCCTGAGCCATCCATGATTTCCCTCTTATCAGTCACTGACCCTCAACTGCGTCCAGCGCCTCATGCGACGAGTGATCTGTGTCAGCAGCTGCTCTAAGGTATGCCTTCACCTGCATCACCTTGAGCCTACCAGCAACAGTCGGCAAACCAAGGTTGTAACGCACACACGACTGGGGTGTCTCTGGTACATCCCAGAATGACCCACATAGCTTTGTTCTGTATGCGCTCTAATTTCACCAATTGACTCTTTGAGACAGTGAGCCGTCCTAGTCCATAATCAATCACTGAGAGAATCAAGTGCTGGTATAGTGTGAAAAGCATTCTCTGTTATGTGTCCATTGCAGCCATAGTTTTAAGTGCATTGAGTCCCTTTTGAGATCTTGTCACAACCGACTCCACATGGTCCTTGAAGGACAGGCTCCTGTCAAATGTGATTCCCAGATACTTCAGTTTGTTCTCTCTGTTGACACTTCTACCATCTATCGTGAGGCTTGGGACATCAGTTCTCACAATCCTGTTGTCCAGAGAGCACCACAAAACAGCTGCTTTTTCCGGGTGGATGACAGCACTCATTTCAGTGCAACTGTCAATCACTTTGTCTACTGTCGCCTGTAGCTCCTGGGCTGTTTGTTCCCTATCTCTCCCCTGCCTATATGCAAGAATATCATCTGCAAATGTTAGTATCCTTCCAACCCCTGGTGCTTCTAGGTTTTGAGTGGTTGACGTATATATGAGTTTGCCTGAAATACTATAATATTGATCCTAAGCTATGACGACTAATAACCAATCTTTCGGGTTGAGTTCAGTTAGTCAAGAACCAACACCACAACACTCGGGACATTCCCATAAGTGCTACGTCATCTTCAAGAGCCAGTGTGTATAAAGTGATAAACCGTCACGTAAACTAATTTAGACGTAATAAGCTGAGCTGGACGGTGTCCATTCTGTCATTGTCAACAACAACAAAACCTCGAATAATGCTACAATGCTGAGTCAACTCCAAGGATGTACCTTTAAGAAACAGATGCTCATTTTGTCACTTGTGATTGTGTTAGAGTTTTAAGAGCATGCATCTTTCCCATTGCAACAAACACCTGTGAGACCTGGACACTTACTAAACAAGTTGAACAGTACATAAATGCCTTTGAATATAAATGTTATAGACGAGTTCTAAGAATGTCTTGGATACAGAAAAGAACAAATGAATCCATACAACAAGAACTTAATACTGAAGAAGGTTGCCTACTAAAGACGATAAAACAAAGAAAATTGAAATATTTTGGTCACTTGAAAAGTCAGGAGAGTTTGGAGAGAACAATCATGGAAGGTTATATGCCTTGAAAGAGAAGAAAAGAGAGGCCAAAGTGAAGATGGGTGCAGGATGTGACAGGTAATCCAGTTGGGTGTATCAGACGCGGGACATATTGCTTATTACAGAGAAGTTTTCCAGACAGTTGTTATGGGAGGGAAGTTCTGCAAGGGACATGCTACTGAATGAATGAATGAATGAATGAATGAATGAATGATCGTATTCTAGTACAGCTTACCGATTCTACTTCTCGTGTTTGTTGATGCACTCAGTGCATTTTGACTGCCTGGTATCCCTTAATAGAAAGTAGACCTTCAATAGTCTCAGGCCATGCACTTCTACCCTTGGCTGTGTTTCCTACTTGCTCCTACGTCTTTCCCATATCACTCAGCATTGCCTGCCTTTACTTCTCTTCTCCCTGTATTTTATTGTGTTGCAAGAGTCTTTTTGTAGCACAAGAGTCTCTTGTCATCTCGACTCATCGATTCAAGTAAAATCACTTACACTTGGCATGTAATTTTCACATTTAATTTTTAAGGGAGATTATGCATAAACATTTCATAATATGACCTAACATGGTCATACTATGACATAAGAAGTCAGAATACGACCTAAAAATGCTGGGATTTGACCAACCCTTTAAAAAGGCAGATGTACCAAAAACAAAACACATGTAATTTTAATCAGAGTATGCTAAAATATACTTATAAACTATAAAGACTATATGAACCCAAAAATTCCTTGTTCCGGTGATCACAAAGGAAACAGTACAGCATATGGTGAGACCTGAAGATGCCACCAGATAGTTAATCATGTTAGCAGAAGTGGGTAGCAATAAAAACCGACTTCCCGCATCAAACAGCCATCATGCTGGACAGCAGTAGCAGTGTTAAGGAAATGGAAGCAGCAATAATAGTTGTCCTTTGTGGAGCAGCTGGCCAAGTGAGAAGAGGCTGGCTGAGTGAGGAGTGGCTAGAATGCTAGATTCTCCTTCAGGAGACCCGGGTTCGAATCCTCAGCAAAGTGTGGGTTTGTTTCTGTCGGGGGCAAAAAGAAAACCCTAACCTGCACAGTTCGCTGCAACTGCACTAGCCAGGCGGCCTGAATTCCTCAGGCTCAATATCCTCCTGCCATGCACCGTAAGGTACTTACTATATAGGCAGTAAATGACAGACAGTTGACAGTCCTTTGAGATTACTATTATTATTATTTTAAGGGGGAATATAGTCTAGATGGCAAAATCATAATAGAAAAAGATCAGATTCTACATGTATGGACAGGTTATGTGAAAAACCTTTATAATGATAACAGAGATGAACAGTATATTACATTTAATAATGAAGGGCCGCCAATTTTGAAGATGGAGGTTCAAAATGCTCTTAAGCATATGAAAGCTGGCAAGGTCCCCGGTGCAGATAACATCACAACAGAAATGATTAAAGCTTTAGAAGAATTTGGACTATATCAAGTCACCAGACTGCTGAACACATTATATGATACTGGAGATATACCTTCTGAATTATGAAACTCTGTATTTATTGCAATCCCAAAGAAATCAGGAACCTTGGAATGTAATCAACATAGAACAATTAGTATAATGAGCCACATCACAAAGATTTTGCTACAAATTATCATGCAAACAGTGAGGAAGAAAATACAACCTGAAATAGGGGAAGAACAATGTGGGTTTGTAGAAGGAAAGGGTACAGTAAATGCTGTGTATATGCTGCGAACAGTTATTGAATGTGCTATAGAAGTAAACAAGGATATACACCTTTGCTTTATTGACTACAAAAAGGCTTTTGATAGAGTTAGACATGTCAACATGGTAGATATGCTTGCAGATCTACAAATTGATGGGAAAGACATTAGACTTATAAAAGACATATAGTGGAAACAACAAGCTGCCATAAGGATTGATATTGAAGTGGGACAATATCAACCTATTAAGAGAGGTGTTAGGCAGGGATGGTGTAATGTCTCCAGATCTTTTTTCCCTATACAGAGAAAATATTTTCAGGAATGTAGAAGATATAAATGGAATCAGCATTGGAGGACGAAACATCAATAACATTAGATATGCAGATGATACAGTATTGATTGCAGACAATGCACAAGATCTACAACAATTAGTAGACGCAGTTGTTGTACAGTGAGCAGCTGGGGTTGGAATTAAATTGTAAGAAGACACAGGTTATGGTCGTCACTAGGAAGAACAAGGTACCACAATGTAATAAACAAGTAAATGGGAATATTCTTCAGCAAGTGAATCGGTACAATTATCTCGGAACAGTCATAACATCTGATGAGAGATGCCTTGAAGAGATTAGAACAAGAATCGCCATGGCAAAAGTAGCCTTTAGCAAGATGAAAAACATTCTGACCAATAAAAAGATGTCAATTGAAACGAGAAAAAGAGTGTTGAGGGGATACATAGAGCCTGTTCTTTTGTATGGATGTGAAACTTGGACAATGAGCAGTCAAGCTGAAAAGCATCTGATGGCTGCAGAAATGTGGTTTCTGAGGAAAATGCAAAGAATACCATGGACAGACAGAAAAACCAATGACCACGTACTACAGGAGACAAATGAAAATCGTAAATTGATTAGAGAAATTAGACATAGACAGTCAAATTTGGATTGGAGAACTTAGTGACAACTGGCGAGATCGAAGGGAACAGACCAAGAGGAAGACCGAGAGGAAAATACCTGGATGGCTTGGCCACATGGCATGGACGAGACAGGAACACTGAGCTGATCCACGACGCTGGTGATCGAGTGAAATGGCGAGTCATGACCGCCCACGCTTTCAAGCATGGCACATGACTGATTGATAGTCTATAATGAAACAGCGTTCAAATAGGTATTGATTGTATGTATACAGAAGAAAATTCAGCGAAAGAAAGAAAGAAAGAAAGAAAGAAAGAAAGAAAAGAAAGAAAGAAAGAAAGAAAGAAAGAAAGAAAGAAAGAAAGAAAGAAAGAAAGAAAGAAAGAAAGAAAGAAAGAAAGAAAGAAAGACTATTTGTACAATAACATCACAAACAGTCTGAGTTTGAGAATTCACCCTGTTCTTGCTTACTTAATACACACACATGTTGCAGTCCCAGCCACTGGTTATCAATGGCTCATTTGTAAAAACATACAAATACCAGTACTGGGATAATGAAAACCCAGCACAGGTGTTACAGCCAACCCTGCTTGCTGTAGTTATGTACACAGAACATGAGATTATTCAGAATGGCAGAGAACTAGATAATTGTATTTCTATGTTTTGTGTAACTAACTTTGTTACAGCAAATTCTTTACATTCCAAAGTTAAACAACAGATTTGTACAGAAAAACAGGAAATGTGCCAGAAAGAGGTTAAAACACCACTAGGTGACAACTGCATCATAGCTAATCACATTTCAGAGACTAAATAAGTATCAATAGTAAACTCCACCGATAAGCATGCACAATATGAGCTGATCATCAGAAATTACTGTTTCAGCCTCTTTATCATCATCACACGCTATCGGACTAATCACTTTCCCCAGCCTCCTTGTTTGCTTTAAAACAGCATGAAAACCAACAATAAAGTCATTACCCTCTTAGGACAAATAAATAATATATCCTATCTGTGACTGACTCAGTCACAGGATTATTAATCTAAGTTACTGACCCTAATAGACCTTCTCTTCATTCCCTGGGGATGGGGTAATGGTATGGTGGAATTTCTTGGAACAATATTCTTGACCATGGAGCCATGGGTCTCAGATTGATAACAGTAATAACTTACTAGAAGAAAGACAAGTTATCTACAGCACAGAAAGGAATGGGAGAGGAGCTGCATTTGCCAGGTCTTTCTGACCCTTAATATCATGGTGTCTCAACTGTACATGTTCTGTTAGAACATCATCATTATGTGCCATGCCATTCTCACAAGATCATTAAGACCTCAGACTAGTTCCTGAACCGATTATGTCATTTGGCCAGGTCATCCAGGTTATCTATTTATCTTCCTCTCACTGTTTACCCATCAAATTGTCAGTTGCCACCAACTTTTAAAGTGTTTTGCTCTAATAATATCTTAACTCTTCATTACAGTTATTGTGGGTTTTGTCATACATATTCTGAAGATATGCCAGCAAAGTGGTTAGAGCGCTTGCTTTTCAGAAACAGTGGTCTGTGTTCTATCTTTCGTAATAGCAGGTTTTTTTCTTACTAGCATGACACCTTGGACGATCCAGCTTCCTAAAATGGGTAGTCGATCATTTTCAGAAGCTTCTGGAACTTGTAAAGGAAGGACAAACACTGAGAAAGGGAGCTGGCCACTGCACCTTATTATACCAGAATCTAGTTTATATGAAAGCGGAACGCTTCAATCCCCTTTGACAGAAATCATTAAGATATTACTTTTACACTACACCTATCACTTTTAACCCCATTACATATATATATATATATATATATATATATATATATATATATATATATATATATATATATATATATATATATATATATATATATATATATATATATATATATATATACTGTTCTAAATAAGTCACGCAACATTTTTGGTGTTACTTTTATCAAAGATATTCGCTGATTGGACATCAGTCAACCTATCGACTGTGTCGATCTGTTCATTTTGGACATCAGTCAACCTATCGACTATGTCCATCTGTTCATTAACTTGTCATGGTTACCTGAATTGTACTCACCTCATGATTCGTGAGGTCATGAAAGAGGTCAAGGTCAAAACAACGTTTTTGATAATAACTCGTGACAGGTTCAAATCAAATCAAATCAAATCAAATCAACTTTATTAGGGTCACAAATTGGGCGCGCAGGCCCGTCTTACATTCGGCCCTTCCAATCACTCGTCTTTCGTTCATCAAGAGCATTATACATTTACATAGGAAGATAAAATAAACATTGTGAAATGAATGTTGTAAACATAAACAAGGCTAATTACCATGTTATGAAGCCCATCTCCCACCTATCCATACATCACCCCACCCACACAACACCCCCAAAGGTTCATGATAATCCAGTGAAACTTACACCCACACAACACCCCCAAAAGTTCATGATAATCCAGTGAAACTTACTGAACATAAAACTCTCTGACCATATTATTGAATGCCTATAAAAGATTGACGCTCCTCAAATAAATTCACTTGAAAATTCAATGCGCAAGTATGGCTCATTTGACTACAGAATGATTCATTATCATTGGATGTTTACAGATTGGACAGTCACAAAGTGTAGTAGACAGAGAATTTAATGTGGTTAGAAGCACCATTAGTAGCCTTTGGAGGCGATTTCAAGAAACTGGCTCAGTGGCAGACCGGCCGCGCAGTGGAAGATCCAGAATCCCATTCATACAGCTACATCACCTTAGGAATCGATTTGCATCTGCGTCCTCCACAGTCCAGTCAATGCCATGAGCTTGTCGAATTTCAGATCAAACGGACGGGAACCGGCTGCACGACGCTGGTCTTTGGGCTAGAAGACCCTACAGAGGTCCTGTTCTTACGTACAGGCATTGCCAGAACCGACTGCAGTGGGTGAATCAGCATCGTCAATGGACCGTTAGGAATGACTGGAGATGGGTTTGGTTTAGTGATTAATCATTTTTTGTGCTCCAGAGACACAATAGATGGAGAAGAGTTTACCGCAGAGTTCGTGAGCACTACACCCAGAACAGCGTTGATAAGGCTCCTCCACATGGTGGCCGAGGTGGACTGATGTGGGAGAAGGGGGGCGCGGGGTGGGCGATCAACTTCATGGGAAGAAGTGACCTGGTGCAAATTGAAGGAGGCCTGAATGCCCAATGATACGTCACTGAAATTCTTCATCCTCACGTCCCTCCACTTCTGGCTGCACAAGGGTCGATTTTTCAGCATGATAACGCTCGACCTCATATGGCACAACTGACAACCCAGTTCCTCGCTGACAACAATGTCCAGACCATTCCGTGGCCAGCCATATCATCAGACATGAACCCCATTAAACACTTATGGGATGAATTCGACAGACGACTCCGCCAGCGAGACGTATCTCCAGCCAATCTCCGACAGTTGTCTCTTGCACTGTGAGAAGAGTGGGTAGCCATCCCACAACAATAGATCCAACAGCAAATTGGATCTATGTAAAGGAGATGTCGTTCTCTGATAAAGGCTATAGGAGGCCAAACACCTTACTGAAACGGAGACCTCAGTCGCAGAGACTAATAGCCCAAACCAAATTTAATGAACATCATTTCATTGTTAAAGTCGGAAAGTTTCTTCATGCCAGGACTGAAACATTAATTCCGTAAAATAAAATGTTGGTACAAGTTTGCAATTGAAACTGCAATAATGTTGCCTCTCTCTCTCTCTCTCTCTCTGTCAGTGTGTGTGCATGCGCGTGCATGCACGCGCGCGCGTAATATAAAATATTATAAGCTATGCACCTGAATGTAACTGAACTCGATAAGAAAGTTGTCAGTGAGAAAATAAACTGATCACAAAATGTAAAACTATGTGAAAACTTCAACATTTGATACCTCTACCTGCTCAGAGATTTCCTTCGCCTGCATGAGTGTTATCATGTAAAATGATAACACACAGACAAGAACCCATATATCACACACTCCGTCTCATAAAGTGCTGCCAAATAACCAGTCTGAGCATAAATAACTGCTGGCTTTATCCTTACCAAAGATACTCCAATTATTTCTGACATGTATTTTTCTAAATAACCTGCTTTGGCAGAGCGATGTAAAGAAAAAGAAAGCAGTAGAAATGTGGGAGGGAGGAGAGAGAGAGAGAGAGAGAGAGAGAGAGAGAGAGAGAGAGAGAGAGAGAGAGAGAGAGAGAGAGAGAGAGAGAGAGAGAGAGAGAGAAGAGAGAGAGAGAGAGAGAGAGAGAGAAAGAGAGAGAGAGAGAGAGAGAGAGAGAGAGAAAGAGAGAGAGAGGAAGTAGTTTATAATTATATAAGATCTCCTTTGACGTTTTTAGTTTCAATGACATAAGGTCTCCTACAACATCTGTATTTAATGATTATGTAAAGTCTCACATGATATCTGTAGTTAGAAACTATATAAGGTCTCCCACGATGTTTGTAGCATGAAATTATATAAGGTCTCCCATGATATTTGTAGCATGAAATTATATAAGGTCTCCCATGACATTTTTAAGTAAATTTCATGCCACGAATCATATTGGACATATGGTGCTAGTTCCATATTGTTATACCAGTCAGCACTGCGCCACTGAGACTGCATTGACATTTACAATTATAAATTTTATGAAGGTGCCCCATGATGTGTGTAACTTTGCAGATCTGTTCTATTTTTATCGGTAAACAGATGTCCTATACACTTTCACTATAAATAGAATGTACATATGCTCTAGCTCTGCCATTTGTATCTATACCAACAGTTTTTGACTTACACAAGTCTGACAAACATAAACACTAATGTAAAAATATACCTAACAATCATTATTTTATGTGCTAGCCTGACAAACATAAACACTAATGTAAAAATATACCTAACAATCATTATTTTATGTGCTATAATGCAACTAGAATATGAGAGTACTATCCTGACCGGCACCTTGCCGTCTTGACACACAATGTTTGTAAAATGGGGTTATACCTTTGCATAGCACAAAGCCTGGACTGAATTTAGAGACCATGTGTTGCCCATTCAGCATAATCCTTCTCTCGGCCTGTCTAGTTTACCCCAGAAGAAAGTTAACACCAATACGACTGAAACTAGGCAAGCTGTCAGATCAGCAAAGCAATGCTCTAACTGTCCGTCTGTCGGAGCTTCCATCCCGGACCAGTTGCAGACCAAGACTTAGGGCCTGATCTGTCCTGTCATAACATTTAGTATTTAGGTTGCATTTCCTCCCACTAGGGTAAGGCAAGAACACTATCCATGCCATGGTATACGTACAGTTGTTCAACCAGCACCACGCCTCCCCACCACACACACACTAATGGTTAACCCTTTACAGGGCAGAGCGGGCAAAAGCGTCTTTACTCAGGAATGGGCAAAACGTCCTAAAAACTCTGTGACTACCAAGTGTTGTAAAAACACGATCTCGCGCTTTCTGGGACGTCTGATTGCTTACATCAGGTGTTATCGATAAGTAGATAACATGTGTGCCATTTGCAAGCGTGTGCAAGCGATTTGATCAGATTTTTGTAGGTTTCAGGGTTTTTACCCTTTGTTTTTCAAAATGAATTTCGTCGATTCTTCAAGTGATAGTGGAGATTTCACTGGGTTCAATTTAAATGACACTGAAGTGCATGAAGTTGACTGAATCGGAGCTAGATATCTATCAGCGATATCAACTTAAGCAGTGTACACATTTCGAATTCATCTGAGACTTTTAAAATGATTGCCGATCAAACAATGAGTATGCTAGACAAAAAGATTGAACAGATAAATGATCGAGCATGGGTTCCAACAAATACAACCGAAATGCAGCAACATTGGATTATAAATTAACAAGTGAGTAAATTAATAAAGCTGCATTAATTTTCCTTCATTTTGTATTTTAATTTTTTTTAATCTGTTCATTACAGCTTAGATTTGATGTTTTTACTAACGTAACCGACAACCGGAAGTTACAAAAAGTAAAATCCTGTGCCCTGTAAAGGGTTAATGGTTAAATCAGTATAAAAGACACTGGACAAATCCACAAATGCTGGATCTCCCTCAGCAAATGTTGCCAGGTGCTGATTGTTGTCAATACACAAACTCATATGCCCCTCCTTGCAAGAACCACAATTCAGACTGTGGCATAGAGGTTAGGTGTCTGCCCCAAGCTCAGAAGGTACCGGGTCTAATCTCAGATAGGGCTGGGAATTTTCCCAAGAGCCACTGGTATCTAATGATATCACACATTTCCTTACATCTCTTGGTAGTGAGATCAGATACCTAGCATTCACAGATAAAAACCAAAAAAAAAAACAAGACGGTCCTATGTGCAGGTTGAGCTTATTAAAAATCTGAAAGAACAGGCCATAAGGCCTGGTAATATTTTTAGGAAAGTAAACATGAGTAAATAGAGTCTGTTACTTTGATTGGAATCTGTACAGAGAAAGCAAAGTTTACACAAATGCATGCTGTGCTGAACACACTGACTTTTTGAGACGGATTACCAGGTGTGACATATTCCCCTCAAAAGAAGAATGAAGAAGTGGCAGAATACAGATGTAAACATCATGAAACAGATAAATAAGTTTTTTTTAGATCCCAATCCAATACAACCATTGCACGTCGTGTTTACGACACATCAAGTACGCAACTTCAATAGAAACCAGGTACCACTCTGCAAGCACATAAACAATAAAATATGTACTTACTCTTTGGGCTGTGAATTGTTGCCTTCTTCCCAGGAATGCACAGACTTGTAGTTATGAGGTAAAGTCGCCCGCACCTGGCTACTCACACCATCCTGCCTGCTGAAGCTGTGGTTGCCCGTGTTGTTAGTGGTGGTGGATGTGGCAGTGCCGACATCATGGCTTGGACTGTTGCCAGAAAATGTCTGTGACTTGGACATCTGACGATAGCTGTCAATGTATCTATTTTCTTCCAATATTGCCTCTCTAGAAACAGCTCCCACTGTCCGTCTGTACCGCTTGCTGGATGACCTGAATATTTCAACAAACAAAGGCGTAACAAATTATGGTATATGCATGTTTGGAAATTTACTTGTATATTAAATATTACCTGCTCCCTTGTTATTTCTCAGCTTTCAAAATCTTAAATGTCTCTCACCTTCAGCACATTTCCACTATTCTACATCTCTGCTGATCTTATGACAGTTGTCAATATCCAGGTCCTTAGATCTGAATTCTACTTATTTACAAATCTTTTATTTTCCATCTCAGACACTCTCTTGGACTCTCACCTGGCTGCAATTAACTCATTCTGTTCCAGGCAGTTGTTACTGTAATTTTGTCTATCCAAGGCAATTATTACACATATCCTAAGCTGTTGTTACACATATCCAAAACTGATGTTTCGCTTATCCAAAGCTGCTGTCAATCTTATCCAAAACGGTGGGTACTCAAATAATAAGTTTGAATTTGGAGTTACAATCATAAGAGTAGATGAAAGCAGCACTTGTGGGAGAATGGATACTGTAACAAATGTCTGGTCAAGTATTCCAAGGCAGCGGGACTGTGTTCTGAATATCACTGCTTTGGTTGGACCCAGCGTCATGAAATTGATACTACAGTGATCCCTAGGCAAGTGAAGGTAGTCCATGTCAAACTATATGTATCATACTAGAATGCTGCCCATTAATGAGCATCATCATCAAGTGCCATGCCGCCTGGCGTAGGCATTCAAGACTCTCCACAGATCTCGGTCTTTGGTGTTCTGGATCAACTCTGCTGATGATATTCCTCCATGCCACTGTCTTAACCCATCCAACATCATTTTTCTTGGTCTGCCTCTGCCTCTCTTCCCCTCGATATTTCCAGTTGTCATGATATTTTTCAATGCCTCTCTTCTCATCACATGACCAAAGAAAGCTATTGACTTTTTCTTATTGTTGTATGGGCATAACACAATATTTAGCAATATGCCTTAACAGCATTTCAAAGGAATTATTTTATTTTATTTTATTCACCTGGTCAATTATTAATTTCTGCTGTTTTGGTGATTAACTTTTGCTATATGCTTGTTCTGGCATTGTGTTTGAGGTCTTCACCAGTTTCCCTCAGTGTTTTGTCAAGCAGATTAAATGGTGCCCACATTTTACATCTCATCCCCACACTTCTATAACATGATGCCCTTCGCTAGACTCTTCACAGGAGACCCACAGCAATTCTATCATGATATTGTGTACACACACAAAATAATAATAACAGCGCAAAGAAAGAAAGAAAGAAAGAAAGAAAGAAAGAAAGAAAGAAAGAAAGAAAGAAAGAAAGACAGACAGAAAGAAAGAAAGAAAGAAAGACAGAAAGAAAGAAAGACAGAAAGAAAGAAAGAAAGAAAGAAAGAAAGAAAGAAAGAAAGAAAGAAAGAAAGAAAGAAAGAAAGAAAGAAAGAAAGAAAGAAAGAAAGAAAGATTATATGCTTCAGGGAAGTTCAAACTGCTAAGTAGTTGCCAACTCAGTAAAAAGGGTTTATATTTTACATGATAAACTCAACATATGGATGTGATTAATTAAACCAGGAGACACAGTACTGACAAATGATGACAGAATATTGGAAACTAAGCATGATACAAAGAAGCAATTAGCTAACACACAAATTATTCTGTTTTCTATGTAAAGTCTAAGCTGAAATGAATGAAAAAAAACAGCAAACGGCAATTTTCTAAAAACATGAATTTACATAAATCTGGAATACGAATACAGACACTTTCAAAATGTGAAATTACTTCTCCCTGTACAAAAATAACCTAACTTAAATTTTCCATCATGCCTTAAATCTGTTATTAATTACATTCTAATCAACAATCAATCTTATCTTCTTCTTCATTCCTTTTTCAAGGAGAGTGCATTACATCCATTACATACATCCGTTATGCACCTGAAAGGTTAATGTGTCCAACTTTGGCATTTATTTGTGTAAGGTCTGTTTCCTCTAGACAGATTCCATCCAAGATACCTGGCATTATCTATCCATGGGTAGGCTTTCTTTCCTACCAACTTTGGCATTTATTTGTGTAAGGTCTGTTTCCTCTAGACAGATTCCATCCAAGATACCTGGCATTATCTATCCATGGGTAGGCTTTCTTTCCTACCAACTTTGGCATTTATTTGTGTAAGGTCTGTTTCCTCTAGACAGATTCCATCCAAGATAACTGGAATTATCTATCCATGGGTAGGCTTTCTTTCCTACCAACTTTGGCATTTATTTGTGTAAGGTCTGTTTCCTCTAGACAGATTCCATCCAAGATAACTGGAATTATCTATCCATGGGTAGGCTTTCTTTCCTACCAACTTTGGCATTTATTTGTGTAAGGTCTGTTTCCTCTAGACAGATTCCATCCAAGATAACTGGAATTATCTATCCATGGGTAGGCTTTCTTTCCTACCAACTTTGGCATTTATTTGTGTAAGGTCTGTTTCCTCTAGACAGATTCCATCCAAGATAACTGGAATTATCTATCCATGGGTAGGCTTTCTTTCCTACCAACTTTGGCATTTATTTGTGTAAGGTCTGTTTCCTCTAGACAGATTCCATCCAAGATAACTGGAATTATCTATCCATGGGTAGGCTTTCTTTCCTACCAACTTTGGCATTTATTTGTGTAAGGTCTGTTTCCTCTAGACAGATTCCATCCAAGATAACTGGAATTATCTATCCATGGGTAGGCTTTCTTTCCTACCAACTTTGGCATTTATTTGTGTAAGGTCTGTTTCCTCTAGACAGATTCCATCCAAGATAACTGGAATTATCTATCCATGGGTAGGCTTTCTTTCCTACCAACTTTGGCATTTATTTGTGTAAGGTCTGTTTCCTCTAGACAGATTCCATCCAAGATAACTGGAATTATCTATCCATGGGTAGGCTTTCTTTCCTACCAACTTTGGCATTTATTTGTGTAAGGTCTGTTTCCTCTAGACAGATTCCATCCAAGATAACTGGAATTATCTATCCATGGGTAGGCTTTCTTTCCTACCAACTTTGCCTAAACAGTAGACTTACAGCCTACTCTACCACAGTTAGATTTTTAACGTGTACAATTTGCACACAAGACCTCCAAATTGTTTGCCCTTATCTGAGAAAGTTATATATCCATTCTCACTACCCAAGAGATCATGTGATATCATTAGATACCAACAGTTATTAGAAAAATACCCAGCCCTGTGTTAAGATTGAAATTGGTACCTTTTGAGCCTGAGGTGGGCACAGTAATCTTTCTCTCTCTCTCTCATTCCCACCCCCTTCCACTATTGTTACTGCTTGAAAACTGTTAACAATTTAAGCCTATGATTATAACAATCATGAAAATGAACAACTGAAATAATAGAAAATGGATAGTGGCTGGAACAAATCTGAAGATTTCAAGCCACTGTTTAATGAGGAGTCTAGCAGGCACATTAGCACAGTTGGAAAGAAGTTGAAATTAGAGGATACATTTGACAACCTGATGAGAGGTTCGAATCGTGATATGGTCACAATAACTTTCAATGTTTTTGTTGTCTATGTGGCAGGTTCTATTCTTTTGATTATGTTTAGTAATTCAGTTTATTATAGAGCTACATTGCCATAGTGGTTAAGTGTACTTGCCTGTCAAGACAGTGGTTGGAGTTCAATCCCCAGTACAGGCAGGATTATTTTTCCAACCAGTACGGCTATGTGATCGACCCAGCATCATAAAAGTGGATACCAGATAATTTGTAAAATGTTCTTGACGGGAAGATGTCAAGAAAGGTAACTGGCCAACCCACATCATATGTTATAGTCTAAAATAACTGAAGGCTGAACACTTCACACACTACCGTTTAATAATTATCATCGCCTTCATTTTCATGCATTTATCTTCATGTCAAATATTTTAGCTGAGAAGTTTTCCGTTTGTCAAAAAAAGTGGGTAACTCAAATACAGCAATACAGACTTGTCACACCATCTTTAATTGTTGGAGGTCAGCATGGCTGAATGGATACAAGTGCTCACTCTTCAACTTCTGGTGTGCTGATGCTGAGGTAGCGGGTTCAAACCCTACATCGGTCAGTTGGACTACAATTTTGACTTTTCATTCTTGACTCGGGGATGTAAATTACAAATATCTTTAAAGTCTATGTGGGTGCAATGGGTGGCAAGGGACACTGGTAATAGGGAAAGCTAGTCCACAGGCATAAATCAGTCCAGTGCACTAGATTTAGTAGCACGTGTATGGACTATGCTTGAGTTCAAAGCGAGAAGCATTACAAAAATGTGTCATTGTTGATACAGAGATTAATAGAATAATCCACTTCATTAGAAAACAAAGAATAACCATCACTAAAGAGATCAACACATACAAGTCCACCTCATAAAAGAAACAATTTACATGAACACTTTGCTTACTGAGCATAAGTGTGGTGCCATTAATCACAAGGAGGTGAGCGAAAAAGAAATGAGACAATGTGGAAAATGTTTTCGCAAAAATCGCCCAAGCTTACCGGGAGAACATGAACTGGAATATTTTTGGAAACAGAAAGTTCAAGGACCAGTTTGAGCGGGAGTGCATTGCTGAATAGCCGCAAGGTCACCTGCTATTCTTGACTAGCAATTTCTAAGGGAGAGGAGTGCCGGATGTAATCTATACTTTAGGTTCAAGCTGTCAGGTGGACAACAGGTGAACGTTGGAAGCAGAGTAATTTATGAGTACAGGCGGCATTGGAAGTGACCTTAGCTGTCAGAAGGGGATGCCATACTCCAAATTTATGGCGGCGGGAAAAGATGGACCCGGCCATAAACCGGAAAAATAATATCGATTTGTGTTAATATGATGCAGAGTATGCAAATTAATCAAGGTACGCGAGGTACGGATTGGAGGACCTTTGGGGGATGAGAGAGAGCATGGTCACGTGATTCCAGAAAGGCGCCAAATCGAGTTGGATTTATACGCGGTACAGCAACCAGTTGGGGAGATAAGCAGATGTGAGACGGCCGAGTGCAGATACTCAAAGGCTGTTGGGACCAAGAAGGCTGTGGAAACTCTGGTCGGGCAGGTATACCCGAGGACCAAAGGAAGCACAGACTTAAGTGTTGGAAAAAGAACCGCCCTAAAGAAACTATTGATTGCTGCTGTCAATTGCAATCATTAAGGAAAGTCACACAAGACTAGAGTGGGCTAAGAGGACACACGTTTGATGGGATCATCCAGAGAACTGCGTCGAACAAAGTTGGAAGGAGCCTGACTTTATTGGACAGTGGCGAAATCACTCTGAGACGGGCGGTGATCAGACCAAAGCACCCGTAGGCAGGCGAGCAATTATCCACTGGACAGGACTCTTACGTTGTCGCTTGATCGATTGCCTGGGTAAACTAGTGGGTGGTCATTTGACGGTGGTAGTTCGTGTGTGTGCATCCTTCTTGGTCCCAACAGCCTTTGAGTATCTGCACTCGGCCGTCTCACATCTGCTTATCTCCCCAACTGGTTGCTGTACCGCGTATAAATCCAACTCGATTTGGCGCCTTTCTGGAATCACGTGACCATGGTCTCTCTCATTCCCCCGAAGGTCCTCCAATCCGTACCTCGTGTACCTTGATTAATTTGCATACTCTGCATCATATTAACCCAAATCGATATTATTTTTCCGGTTCATGGCCGGGTCCATCTTTTCCCGCCGCCATAAATTTGGAGTATGGCGTCCCCTTCTGACAGCTAAGGTCACTTCCAATGCCGCCTGTACTCATAAATTACGCTGCTTCCAACGTTCACCTGTTGTCCACCTGACAGCTTGAACCTAAAGTATAGATTACATCCGGCACTCCTCTCCCTTAGAAACTGCTAGTCATCAATAGCAGGTGACCTTGCGGCTATTCAGCAATGCACTCCCGCTCAAACTGGTCCTTGAACTTTCTGTTTCCAAAAATATTCCAGTTCATGATCTCCCGGTAAGCTTGGGCGATTTTTGCGAAAAGCATTTTCCACACTGTCTCAGAAAGAAATGGGATGAAAAGTTAACTTTGTATCTAAATTACGATTCTAAAAGCTTAAAATAGTCACTGGTAATAGTGATAATTCACAGATATATTTTGTTTATGATTTTGTTATAATTTGTTGTTGTCAAAGCTGTCTAATAATTCACCAATTCCTATATTTTTTAATGACTTCTCTTCTCAAGCAGCTTGAGTTTCATATTTCATTTCAGTTGTAATGATCATTTGTACGTATTCAATGTAAACCATGCATATTTTGTAGTCTTTATTTGTTATTAGAAAACATTTGTTTTGAGAAGACACAATGAAAGAGTTTTTAAAACAAAAGATCACAGAATAATCTATTTATTGACCAAACTACAGGTAGTCTCATAGTAGATATTGCCATTAGGATGTGAAGTGTTTGCTCTTTACATATTCTAGATCAATGACATTTAAAGATGGGGTGACTAGTTCCCTTCCTCCTTGTTTTCCTCCCCTGGCAATTTCCAGAAAATTCCAAACATTATTTGGTACCCATTTTATGAGGCTCAGTACAGAGCCATAATGGTTGAAAACAAAGAATCTTGTCACTGCTGAGAATTGCACTGAGAATTGGGGAATGAACAGGCGGACAGATTGACTGGCTTGGCAAAACTTGGTGGAGTATTGATGCATGACAAAACAGACGTGGTTGCGGCCTTGTGGGAGCACATGTACACCTCGGAGGAGCAAATGGATCACCATAGTCTGGTAAGAATGAGGCAGCGAGGTGTGACGAGGAGATCTGGCCGAAGATCGATGCTCAGAGGAAAGGCGAGACGGACATATAATCAGATTGCTACTGAAACTATTAGTGTTGGAACTCTTCGCTGGCTGCTGAGGATGGGGACGGAGCGCTTATGGGAATGTCCCGAATGCTGTGATGTTGGTTCCTAAATCAATCAATCAATCAATCAATTGCACCTCAGGACGTAACACATTCAAAACAGGGACAAGGGAGAAGAAAGAGGCAGTTAAGTCCTGTCACTGGAGTCCACAGGGCATATGAAATAGAAGAAGAGAATTAGAGACAGAGATGAATGATATGGGAAGGACATGGCAAGAGCTACAGGAGACAGCATACCACAGGATAGCTTGGTGTGAGTTGGTTGAGGTTTTATGTTTCAATAGGGAATAGATGTCAGAAGAGGAGGAGGAGGAGGAGAAAGTGACCTTATGTCTGCAAATTGATATGATTATTTAGTACTTCACTTTTCTTAGCCTCTCCTTCTTCTACCCTGAGGTTCAGAAACACGCTGTATTACAACACAGGGTTTATATTTCAGTGTGGCACACGTAGATACAACAGTCTTGGGTTAGTGGATTCTTCATTGGTGGATGCTTCATTGGTGGACTTACCATCTGGACATCCAAGATACCATGTGGATGTGCCACAGCAACACCACAGAAACCCAGCCTGAATTACTGATAAACTACGAACATTCATTAACTGGTGCCTGCGCAGAATAGTTGACAGTTAGTCAGTTGCATATCCTTTTACAGAACATCACAGTCAACCCCAGCATTATTTTTGCTGTTTGTGATCTCTTCGCAAGTTTACGTTCAGTAGTTTGCACCGGATAGAAGGACTAAAAATGCTATAACAGAATCAATCGTGTGGAGCTCAGGGTCAGAATTAGACAAGACTCCAGCAAATCAAGAGGTCAGGAAAAGATGCGGATGATGGACAGCACACACAACAAGAAAACCTGAGAATAGTAAACTAGAAAATCATTTCTCTGGGACCCACAGGACAGACAAAATAGAGGGAGGCCTAAAAACACATACAGAAGATAATTAGACACAGGGGGCGCTGCAGGAGACAGCAAACGGTAGGACCACTTGACATGGATTGGTTGAGGCCTTATGCTCCAATTGGGGGTCAAGGGCAGAAGAACACACACAATCCATGGTCAAACAGCATCCTAAACTGGGTGCAAGAGATCTGCATCTGAGAAATAAGAGAGTCATACAACTCGTGGTCAAACAGCATCCTAAACTGGGTGTAAGAGATCTGCATCTGAGAAATAAGAGAGTCATACAACTCGTGGTCAAATAGCATCCTAAACTGGGTGCAAGAGATCTGTACATCTGAGAAATAAGAGAGTAGATCATCCAACTTGGTTATGCCATAATCTAGTATATGCAAAGGCCACACACTTCAATAGCAGCATCTAACAAGGGATTGCTTTATTTATCTCATCTCATCATAAATAAAATATGTCACAATCGACTGATGACTTACCTGTACCTGAACTGTGACCCCACAGGGAACATTTTTTTAGCAGGTGGGTTTGGATGGTGCACACGGAAGAAGGTATGGTGCTCCACGCAGGACTTCCACAGGTTTTTACATGATCTGTAGCTGACCATATTGAAGCCAATCAAGTTCTCTATTGGTTCACTCTGAAAATTGCACAAATACAAACCATAGTGGTGATTATAAACAATGAATACTGAAAGATTCTATTCATGTTAAAGGTAGTTGCATGTCCTTTACAGGACATCCCAATCAACCCCTGCATTTGTTGGCTGTTTGTGATTTAATAAGTAATTTTTATGCTTAGCATTTTGCCATTGCTTTTTGATGATCAACATCTCATTTCATCAAAATCAACACAAATCTAAATTGCCCGCAGCCGATTTCAAACCCTCGACTCAATATGACAGGGAATTGTGACACGTGTTCACTTCCCCTAAGCCACCATGCTGGCTCTCTATTCATGTTAGCGGCAGTATAACTAACTTGCCAGTGTGGCTGACAGCATTACAAATACAGAAGGTAGTTAGTTAGTCGCGGTTCCAACTTCACAGCAACGGGTCGTCCCCATTATGCTCTGTTCCTGTGCCAGTGTATATCACACAAAATGTCTCCCACTGCCCAATGTGAAAAGTGGAAAAGACAGGAGTCTCGACAAATGACAGCCCGCACAGATACACTGTGCATAATGCCGCCGCCAGAATGTCAACACAATAGTCCCCCACAAAACATCCAGTTCATCTCTGATGGAATCGGCAGTCATTTTCCCATCTGGATGTTTCCTAGATGTTCACCCACACAGTACACGAAAATACAGTTCATCGTCGATGGCAGTGGCAGTCAACCAGAAGCCCAGCAGCCACGCATTTCTGCATAAGGAAAAAACTGGTCAACTCTGGGACATAGCCAGCTGCCATCGCTCCGAAAATGCAGTCACGTTCCAAAAAACCTCGGGCAGATTCAGAAGCATTTCACACGAAACTCACAGCTCACAGTGTCGCGCCACGCACTCACTCAGTAGCAGGGCGACGGAACCATGAAGAAGGTAGTACAGGTAAACTGGGGGTTGCAGTGGTGTCCACCTTGAACAAGACAGGTCATCTTCTTCTTCTGCCCTGATCCCCCACCGCAGCACAGACTCTCAATCAATTCAGGCCAAGCTATCACATCTGTTTGCCATCTCCAGTAATTCCCTCTATTTTTTTTTTTTTATGTTTGCATATCCCTTACAGGACGTTGCAGTCAACACCAGCATTTTTCAGCTGCTGTTGACATACTAGGCAAGATTACACTCAGTAGTTTGCCATTGCTTTCTAAGCGATACCCCCTTAATTTACCAGCGCGGCGCAAACTGCTGCCGACTCTCGTGCAGCTGCGTTACTCACGAGAATATACAGGATTACAGAGAAAGACATTAACTCCTACACCAGGGAGACCGGCTCCCTCTATGTCCTCCCCATATTATTCATCTGTGTCTGAAATTCTCTTCTTCATGTGTTTTTAAGTCTCCCTCTTTTTATCGTGAGAGGCATTGTGATTCCAAAATGCTAATCTTATATTTCATTTCTTCTACCACCTGTACTGCCTTTGACAATTCATACATATTCTGGCATTCCAGGTGCCAATTCTGGAGACTTTCCAAGGTGAAAGTCAGCAATTCAGACTCCCTGTTGATCTAGACCGGTGTCAGTTGAGCCCAATATTTACATTGTTAAAATGAACCCTGCCTTCTACTCCCCTGTGATCTCTAGGTAGTGTATCAGATGCTACGTGTGTTTGAGTTGAAAATCTCTCAACAGTTTGAAATTGTTGACAGCAGGTCATAGCGCTGATGTCCTAGAAATATTTGCAAAGAATTAGAAAATTTAATCCACAGGAAAGTATCTATAGTATACAAGATTTAGGTATACACATACTGAGATTTGTACCAGTGCTACAAAGTTGGTGCACTGAACTGAGAATCTTCTTGTATGTTATATAGGAGATTGGAGGACTAATAGATAATTTCATAGTGAAGTCAACGACATCAAGAGAGAGGGGGAGGGGAAGAGAGCGGGGGAGGGGGAGTGAGAAAGAGTCACGTAATTCAAAAACTAGAAACATAAATTGCACTCTATTTTTGTCAGGGACACAAAACATGAGAACAAAGCAGCAAGATAGTAACTATTAATATACCAAATGAACTTCAAGTAGCTCAAAATCAGCCCAACTTATAGTGGCTCCAGTTGTTAAGACTCTACAGAGCAAGTAAGATATATGACTCATTATATATACTTTTTCTTTTTTTTAATTCGCATATCCTTTACAGAACATTGCTGTCAACAGCATCTTTCAGCTGTCTGTTGATTTCTTGGCAAGATTACGCTCAGTAGTTTGCCACTGCTTTCTGAGCGGCTGGCTCAGTGTCCCGCAAGTCACCAGCGGGGGACAAACCGCTCCCAGCTCGCTCCCGCTACGAGACTCTGCGTGACAAACGGGATTACGGAGAAAGTGTTGTAACCCCTCAGCCAGAGAGACCGGCTTATATATACTATGATGTATATATATTTCTTTCCATTATTTCTATAAACTACTTCTGGTAGTCTGTGTGTTGGCTTATAGTAAGATGTTCAGTTATAAGTCAATTTGAAGTTACACAGTCAAATATCAATTACCAATCAGAACTTGAAATTTTCTCATAAAAATGAGCTAGCAACGAGGTGGTTTCTGAGCAATACACTACAGGTGAAGATATTGTTTAAACATCACATGAAACAAACATCTGTATCCTACCTCCCGTCGCAGCTGGATAAAGAACTGTTTTCTCTTGAATGAAATTTTGACTATTTTGGCCCTAGGAATTATAAAAAAAAGCAGATTTATTAACATAAATAATAACATAACACAAATTTTACAAATGCAACTACAGACTAATGTTTTGGGAATGAAAAATACTTCATCCGTGATGGAGATGCTGAAACAAATTCACAAGGGGAAAAAACACAAATTGAAGAGCGATGACAACAAAGAAACAAGAAATGAAATAGCAGATGAAACAGAAAGTTTCCAGCTAATATAACATGTATGGCTAGAAAAAGAACAGACAGACGTGATGACATTTATTAAGTCTTTACTGAACTGTCTATGCCTTGTGAAAAAACAGACTATCAAATAAACACTGCCACATTCTAGCTGCAGCAGCCATGTTGAAGATCTTCAACTGTGAAGTTTGTTTCACTGTGTTTAGAGTCTCCGGATATGATCTATGAGAGGAGCACATATGTAGAATGAAGCTGAACCTTTAAAATACCAAACTACATCAACATAAATATGCTTCTATGCATGTGTGTATGTAAACAATATGTGTATATGTGTGTGTGTGTGAGAGAGAGAGAGAGAGAGAGAGAGAGAGAGAGAGAGAGAGAGAGAGAGAGAGAGAGAGAGAGAGAGAGAGAGAGAGAGAGAGAGAGAGAGAGCAAATGTATGTATATACTTGTACGATGCTGTGGCTTAGGAGCAGTGAATGTGCTTTACAATTCCTCGGCCTACCAAGTCAAGGGCTTGAAATCAGAGGCAGATGATTTGGAAGCAGACCATCTAGCATTGAATTCACTGTAATGCACAGTGGTTGCTGCTCAGAAAGCAATGGCAAGCTACTGAACATTTAAAAAAACACAAAATGCTGGGGTGAGGTTGATAGCGACATCCAGTAAAGGGCATGCAACTAACCTATATCGTGTATATTTATGCAGATATGTTAGTAGACAAGTATATATGTACATTTATGTCTTTACATATGGAATCATCATCATCAAGTGCCATGCCAGCTGGCATAGGCGTTCATGTCTCTCCACATATCTTGGTCTTTGGTGTTCTGGATCAACTCTGCCGATATTCCTCCATGCCACCGTCTCAATCCATCTAGCATAATTTTTCTTGGTCGGCCTCTGCCTGTCTTCCCCTCGGTATTTCCAGTTGTCACAATGTTCTCCAATGCCTCTCTTCTCATCACATGACTAAAGAAAGCTGTCTATCTCTTTCTTGTTGTATATAATGTTCTGGTTTCATTAGCCTATTTTAGGAACTAGTTGTTAGTTACTCTGGCAGTCCGAGGAATTCGCAACATTCGTCTCAGGAACCACATCTCTGTTGCTTCCAATTTCTTCCTAATGTGTTCATTTATATTCCAAAATTCACTGCCTTACAGTACAACAGGTTCTATATAGCACTTCAGCACTCTCTTTCTTACATTCAATGATAGTGACTTATTGCATAAGATACTTTGAAATAAAATTGTAATACTATAATTACAACCTGCTTATCAAAGTTTGAATGAAAGGTTAATGGAGAAGACATGGAAATCAAATCTTTAAATATGAAAATAAAATTATGTCAGCATTAACATGCAATCTTTAGAAAAGAACCACGAAACTTAATAGACCTAATGCACCCCAAATGTTGGTCAATGTAATACTGACCATACTGCCCCTCATGTACTGCCCAGTCATGGAAGATATGGACCCAATGTATTCTCAATTCACTTCAGTGGCATGTTACAGAGCATTTAATTGACATTAAAAATTTGGTACATGTTACAAAATGTCCTTTGTTGAAGAACAGATTCAATGCTTTGACCATTTCAAAAGAATGCCTTGGTACCATCTGCCACAAAAAGCCACATTGAAATGGATACACAGCAAGGGTAAGTTAGTTAGTTGCATATCATTTACAGGACATCGCATTCAACCCCAGTATTTTTTTATTGTTTGTGATTTCTTGGCAAGTTTATGTTCAGTAGTCTGCCATTGCCGGTCTCTCTGGCCGAGGGGTTACAACACTTTCTCCGTAATCCCGTTTATCATGCAGAGTCTCATAGCGGGCGAGAGCTGGAAGCGGTTCGACCCCCGCTGGTGACTTGCGGGATAACTGAGCCGGCCGCTCAGAAAGCAATGGCAAACTACTGAGCGTAATCTTGCCAAGAAATCAACAGACAGCTGAAAGATGCTGCTGTTGACAGCGATGTCCTGTAAAAGGATATGCAAATTAAAAAAAAAAAAAAAGTCTGCCATTGCTTTTTGAACAACCGGTACTCATACACTGTATGAAAACCAGCATCTGTAACCCCTTTGCCACAGCAAGGTAATACCACATACAAGATGGAGTGATGGTATCAAGAAAAACCTTAGAGAAATGAATACCAACTTACAAACAGCATTAGAAAGAGTGCATATTGTGAGGTAAATGGAGGAAGAGATGACGAAGAGGAACAATATGAGTGCAAGTGCTCACCATGAAAATGTATGTATCTTTACATTGTTCTGGAAAACAACAAGACCTGCCGATGTCACTCCTAGTTGAATATCTGTGCTGTTGTGATCCTGAAATATACACATTACTTGCTCAGAAATATGTGTAACAAGACTGAAGTCAATGTTGACTTGTTTATAATTAAGTATCACAACAGTAAGATATCTGTGAGCAAAAATATAATTTCACTTTATATGTCAGAAATCCGGCAAAATCTGGCAACCCCCCCCCCCCCCCCCCCCCCCCCCCCCCCCGGTTCAGACAGCGTCACAACAGAAATGATTAATGCTTTAGAAGAATATGGAATAGATCAAGTTACCAGTCTGCTTAATACAATATATGATACTGGAAATATACCTCAGGAGTTATGTAATTCTGTATTTATTGCAATCCCAAAGAAATCAGGAGCCTTGGAATGTGATCAACATCGAACAATTAGTATAATGAGTCACATCACGAAGATTTTGCTAAGAATTATCATGCAAAGAGTTAGGAGGAAAATACAACCTGAAATAGGAGAAGAACAATGTGGGTTTGTGGAAGGCAAGGGTACAGTAAATGCTGTGTATATACTGAGAAACATAATCGAACGTTCTATAGAAGTAAACAAAGATCTACACCTTTGCTTTATTGACTACACAAAGGCTTTTGATAAAGTGAGACATGTCAACATGATAAGGATGCTTGAAGATCTACAAATTGATGGAAAAGATCTTAGACTTGTAAAAAACATATATTGGAAACAACAAGCTGCCATAAGAGTTGATAATGAAGTAAGCCAATATCAGCCTATTAAAAGGGGTGTGAGACAGGGATGTGTAATGTCTCCAGATCTGTTTTCCCTGTACAGTGAAAGTATTTTCAGAAATATTGACGATATGGAAGGAATCAACATTGGGGGACGATGCATCAATAACATTAGATATGCAGATGATACAGTCTTGATTGCAGACAATGAACAGGACCTGCAAAATTTAGTAGATGCGATTGTGACACACAGTGAACAACTAGGGTTAGAATTAAATTGTAAAAAGACACAGATTATGGTCGTCACTAGGAAGGACGAAATACCACAATGTAATATACAAGTAAATGGGAATATTCTTCAACAAGTGAGCAGGTACAATTATCTCGGAACAGTAATAACATCTGATGGGAGATGCCTTGAAGAGATTAGAACAAGAATCGCCATGGCAAAAGTAGCCTTTAGCAAGATGAAAAACATATTGACCAATAAAAAGATGTCAATTGAAATGAGAAAGAGAGTGTTGAGATGCTACATTGAGCCTGTACTTTTGTATGGATGTGAAGCGTGGACAATGAGCAGTCAGGCTGAAAAACATCTGATGGCTGTAGAGATGTGGTTTCTGAGGAAAATGCAAAGAATACCATGGACAGCCAGAAAGACCAATGAACAAGTCCTTCAAGAAACAAATGAAGATCGTAAATTGATTAGAGAAATTAGACGTAGACAGTCAAAATTTTTTGGACATGTTATGAGAAGAAATGGATTGGAGAATTTGGTGACAACTGGTAAGATCGAGGGGAACAGACCAAGGGGAAGACCTAGAAGCAAGTACCTGGATGGCTTGGCCTTGTGGCATAGTCGAGACAGAAACACGGAGCTGATCTACGACTCTGGTGATCGGGTGAGATGGCAGAACATGACCGCCCACGCTTACCGGCATGGCACATGATGGATGATGGATGGATGTCAGAAATGGAAATTAATAAGAAATTATCTTTTTTTTCTTAGGCGCTAAAGAATGTTATATGCCTGCTCTCCTGGGCTTCTTCTTTTCCCATCACTGAATCTTTCTAACAGCTACCACATCTGTCTCTCCATCATCTTCATTCACTAACATCTTTATATTTATTAACTATCCTCTAATCTAATTATACCAAGTGTCTGTTCTAATAAAAACAAAGAAAAATATACAGTATTTTGTTAACATATATCGTGTATCTTTTATTTCTTGTAGAACTCTGTCAACGAAATATTATTTATCTATGGTACTCAAAAATAATTTTTAATACAACATGTTGCATGATTTATTGCCTGGCATACATGTAGATAAAACAATCAAAACAATTAAAGTATTATTCATGTATTCCCTTCATTTGATATATAATTCTGCAGTATGCACTTGATGAGATGCAGTGAAATATGCCAGGCAATAAATAGTGCTAAATAATACTTGTGGCTTTTGTGTTTAACTTCACTAAGGGAATACTTTATTTTAAGAATAACTATCTGAAAATAGTGACAATATAAAAGTTATCATTTAGTTATCATTAATTGAATCCATTTATGTATTTATGTCAAATAAAATCCACCGGCATTATTTTTTTGCTCTTATGGTCTCAGCGGTTTGCGGTTGCTGGAGAACAGTACAGAGCAGCATCATGTTGTATTTGTATTAGAGACTCACAAAACATGCCACATGAAACAGAAACTTATAAGCTCCCTGTGGAATGGCCTCATCGCTTGTAAAGATTAATGTCAAGAGCACGGCATGCCAAGAGCATAAGGCCGTGTAAGGAAATGAACAGATAGGATAGGATGGCTGATGCAACTCCTTTGGGCAGCCAGGTAGATTATGACAAGGCTGATCTGGTAATGGCACTCTGGGATTGAGTGGAAAGTGCAGCAAAACAAAGGACCCACAAATGAAGAGGCTGATTCAGCAGGAAGTGAGCAGAATGTCTGGACAACACTCAACACACAGAGGAAAAAGCAGGCAGACGTTCAATCAGGCTACCTCCAGCAACATCAGCAGAGAAAGTCTTTGTCGGTTACTGAAGAGCGGACGGGGCATGTGTACAAATTCCCTGAGTGCAATAATGCTGATTCTTGATTTCATATTCATATATTGCCTGAGTGCAATAATGTTGATTCTTGATTTCATATTCATTTATTGCCTGAGTGCAATAATGTTGATTCTTCATGTCATATTCATATATTACAAGGTACTTGTGTCACATCTGTATGGTACTGTGAGGATTTCGAAATTGTTAGGTTAGCTAAAGTTGTGACTTTGTTCATTCTTCTATTACTTATGTTCGCTTCTCTACCTCATGTTAACATCAATATTAATGTCATACTATCCAGGCTGATTTTATTACATCTTTATTAATTATATGTGTGTCTGCAGCATACTACATACCCTTGCACTATGCAAGTCCACACCATACATTTCCAGTCGCTTGGATCTTTCTAAATAGTTGTATTCTGCATCTGCAGGTGTTTGGCCTCTGAAAATGTAGATGAACAAAAACCTTACTCATCATTAATAGCTTAGTTTTTGGCAAACCAATATCTAAGCATTTAATGAGTTTGCATCCAAACTGGGGCGGATTGTAACAATTGACCTGGGCTCCCAGGTAGACCCATCCTACATTGGGTACCAGGAAATATCTTGGGAAGCAAAGGCAGCTGCCATAATATAGACCACATCACCCACAGAGTGCAGATTGGTCTATAAACATATGTCTGGCACCAGACCTTAAGGTCTGTAACAGGGTCCTTTACTTACTATCTAAGCATTTAATCAACAAATAATGCTTCTAAACTATTTCAGTTTTCACTTCTAAAATTATTTATGACCCATTCACAATAATATTGTCACCATATATACATTAAGTCTTATCACTCTGTGTGAATAGTGTAGTATTCCAACCAGTATTACAATGTTTCATAATGATGAATGATAATGAGTGTCAAATGTCTTCTTCGCAGTCTCTTCTGTTACATTCATACCCATCTGAGATTTATCTTTATTCACTCTTATTGTGCACACTCGTTTCTGTACATCCTTAGATGCACTGGCTCGACAGGTGCTTCTTATGAAGATGGATGGAACAAGCTGACATGATGACAGATGACATATGATGACATGACAACAAACCCAGTCTTTTGTTGCATAAGTTTATCACATCATCAACAGCCCACACAAGTGGGTGTCCTCAGCTCCTCAGATGGACCCCAAGTTCGGACTCTACAATTCTCAGGTCCTGAGCTATCAAAAGCCCCTTAGCTTTCAGGAGCAGCTACGACGATACTTGTGACAAAATGCATCTTGGTTACAATATATTTGTCGGCCAGTTGTGCTTCTATTGCCATGGTCTCCAGCCAAGAGTGTGCCATCCCTACATCATGTCAGTCAGCTTTCTATCATGTCACAAATCTCAGTGTTAATATACAGAGGTGGACGTCCATCTAATGTTGTATCTGATACATCTTCTAACATTTCTAATAAGGTAATCACTGCCATATAACACAATTACTGCATATATACGACTGAGACACAAACATAGCTCTTAACAGAAATAACTGAGAGATTATTTTCCACACTGTACTCTGACTCAATGGCTAATCAAAAATGTGAATCATACTTTATTGTAACTGCCCAGGTAATATTACATACTTATAGTTAAGTAATATTCTCTACTCAGGTAAACACACACAGTTTTACCAGCAGACAGCATGTCTGGGTAATATCCAACTAACAGGTCGGTTAAACAAATGTCTAAAATAATTATATCCTGCCTTTTCCGTATCATCTGGACTTTGACAATGAGTCACATCACAAAGAATCCTCATGCAAAGGACTAGGAAGAAAATACAACCAGAAATAGGGTAAGAATAATGTGGGTTTATAGGAAGGGTACAACTATTGCTGTGTGTTTGTTGAGAACATTAATGCGACATTCGACAGAAGTAAACAATGACACACATCTTTGCTTCATTGACTACACAAAGTCTTTCAATAGAGTAAGAGACAACAACATGATAATAATGCTAGATCTTTAAACTAACATGAAAGACCACTGTCTTGTAAAGAACATATATTGGAAGCAATATCCTGCCATAACAATTAATAACAATGTAGGTCAATACCAAGAAAGGACATGGATGTGTAATGTCTCCAGAATGGATTTTAAGGTGTGTGACATGGATGTGTAATGTCTCCAGAATAGATTTTAAGGTGTGTGACATGGATGTGTAATGTCTCCAGAATGGATTGTAAGGTGTGTGACATGGTTGTGTAATGTCACCAGAATAGATTTTAAAGTGACATGGATGTGTAATGTCTCCAGAATGGGTTTTAGTGTGTGTGACATGGATGTGTAATGTCTCAAGAGTGGGTTTTAAGATGTGTGACATATGTTTGTAATGTCTCCTCAATGGGTTTTAATTTATTTGCAGTGATGATGCAAGAGTGCTGGATTAATATATAGCAGTAAAAGTTAGTTGCATGTCCTCTACAGGGGGTGGCAATCAACCCCTGCATTTTTTGACTGTCTGATTTTCTAGGCAATGTTATATTCACTAATTGCCATTGCTTTCTGAACAACTGACATTAATACCATGTTGAAAATCAACACAAGACACCTAAGCCACAAGTGCCAGCAGTATATATTAGTAATTCTACTCCAGTTTTCTCTATCAATTCTAGAATCAGATGAGATAACTAGTTTCTTTCCTCCACTATATTTACTGTACACAACTGGAAGCCAAGTAAAGTAAGAAGAAATTGAAGACTATCGGTGAAGGACACAGCTTGAGCAGGCCAGACATCCATATGAAACATGTTGATAAAACAAACACACAAGTACACAATCTACCTGTGTTGCTTGTGCTTCTCAGCAACAAGATTCAAGAAGTCACAGCTCTGGTTTGGAATAAACAGAAATCCACTGAGATAGTCATCTTTGTGCTCATCTGGGTTAAAATCACCTAATTCAGCTGCAAACAAAATAGACAAAACAAATCAGGTAAACTAGAAGCAGACACACATAATTTTGTTGGCAATACCTATGTCTAATAACACATGTACATTACTGTAACTAAAATGACCGCAAATGCCTGTAAGAAAATTACCGTTAAGGATATTTTTCCCCGGTTATATCACAGTGCAAGAATGATTGATTGATTGATTTAGGAACCGTGCAAGAAGATTTAGTGCAGTATGTAGGTACTGAAAATGGACCGACCCGCTTATCTAAATATGTGGGCAGACTAAAAGAGAAATAAAAATATCAACAGAGGATTGAAGACATTACTGTAACTAAAATAATCGCAAATGCCTGTAAGAAAATTACCGTAAGAATATTTTTTTCCAGTTATATCACAGTGCAAGAAATTTAGTGCAGAGTACTAAAAATAAACTGACCCGTTAATCTAAATATGTGGGCGGACTAAAAGAGAAATTAAGATATCAAAAACAGAGGATTGAAGAAAGGTGGTATAAGTTCTTCTTCAGAACCTCATGGATGAAAAGAGTTTCTGGAGTAAAGAGCAGAAAAACACTGAGAAAGATCTGAGGAAGGAAAGGATTGGGTGAAGTAAGCTGGCATCCCCTAGTGCCAGAACATGAAATTCGCTGCCCGGAAACCAATAGCGTGCAAAAAGAGTAACCGGCAGACCAAGTAGTCAGTTGGAGCGACTTGAAACTGTGCAGGTCCTCCCAATTGCTTGCCTGGCTTAGCGTGTGAAGTTAGTGACAAACACAGAAGTCCTGTCAAAACATGGGAAGGAGTTAGCTGCTTGACCCAGAGAAAGTTTTCATTTACAAACTGGATCTTTGCTTGACCGAAGACCATGGAAATTTTAATTCTTTGTTTTGGATGAGTTAGCCATTTAAATCATATTCATGTTGTTTTAACTGGAGACGCCGAAAGGAGCCACATCAAGTTAATATATTGCATAGACAATCTTGCAAAATGGAATTTGTGTTCAAAGAGAGAAGAGTAGTGGAAGTAAATGCTTTATGGGAAATAAGCTCACATTGAAGGAGCGAAAGAACGGAAAATCATCATCTATATGATTACCTGAAGATTTAATCAGATATGTCATTCTTGCAACCGGGATTCATGAATCATATTGGTTCATAATTAACACGAATATCCTTTTTGGTGGATTTCAAAATGGCACAACTTCTGTGACAGACTGGTCACAACCGGGTCAGGTACACCGAAGAGTGACCCCAGAGAATTTTTTTCTATAGGAATCCAAGGACTTTATCGGCGCTGGAGGACTTGCATTGAACGCAGTGGTGACTACTTCGAAAAATTATACATTTGTTCTTTACTTTTTCAGAATATATTCACACACAAAAAACATTTAAGGTTTTAATTTGAAGCTCCCTTGTACTAAATTTGTTTATTTAAAACTACAATAAGCATACTTTCAGTATTTTCAGGTCTTTACTAGCACAAAACTTTATTAAACTACAAAACACATAAGACTGAACAGCTGAAACTGTTATGTGCATTCCAGATAAGAGTTATAATAACAATAAATACATTGCAAAACCCATTTCTCAGTGCTAATTAAAAATATAGCACTCCCCACAAATGCAAATAATTTCTTACTTAAAAATTCAGGATACATACTTTCAGCCTTTACAAACACATTATTGTCATAAAACTGTCATTTACTGCCTATAGTACCTTGCGGTGTAGGACAGGGGGGTCTTGAGGTTTATTACTTTGTTAAACTACCAAAAACTTGAATAGTGAACAACTTACACTGTACAGCGTAACTGGCCAGAACTACAGCATTGGCTTCAGAACATACCAACTTGCCTGACAATATGTCTCGTTTCACTTGTAAGAAGAAGTGGTATCTGGAATATACAGTTTTAACCATTATAAACAATCACAAATACAGAGACAGCAAACTAAAGAAGAGATTTCAGTTGATACCATATACAAATTCCTAAATATTTTGGTAGTTAGACAGAAAATTATTTTATTTTTTAAATAAAATATTATATACAATAAACATTACTTGACAAACCTACAGCTGAAATTACAGGCACACCTCTGCTTTAAAAATATCAGCATAAATTAATTCTCTAATAATAGCGCAGTAGCGCAGTGACAAGCATGATTGCCTGCCAACCCGGTGATCATGTTCCAATCTCCCTTGAGGTGGCAGTTTTGTTTTCAATGACTTGGTCTCCCAGGTACCAGGGAATTTTCTAGGAAAGTAAAGGCACCCGGCATTATGTCGTTTTTATGTTGAATGATTTCTGCTGTATGCACCTGACAAGATGCAGCGAAATATGTTGGGCAGTAAAATATGAAACCCATTGTTTGTGATTGTATTGTTCAAATTCACAACAGAAAAATATTGTTTTGAACATAAAGTTAAGTTGATTATCCTTCTCTTACTTTCTCAGCCTCCCTATTTAGTACTGTGTACTTCACATAGTAATGAATAAGCTTGTTGCATGAGTCTAAATATTTCAAATTCGTAAGTCTGAATGCCTAGCATGTATTAATAAACAAACTCACCTTGTGTATTCCTCTGCTAATTTGCTGGGGTCAGATACGTAAAACTTGACACGAAAGAAGAATTCATATGATGGTCCTGAAACAAATCAAAACTCACTATTATGAATAACACTGATGGCAACTCAAGGTTAGCTGAAGCATAATGTGACGGCTGCATGTTTAACACTCTTTATTGAGAGTACAATTTGGAGATACAGGTAAGAATATGGCAGATACTATCCAAGACTTATGAAACTAGGATGATAATTGCATTATGTCCTTTACAGGGCAGCTGATGTGTATTCACGCCGTGGTCAGGAGAGCATTTGTTCGAACTGTGTTTGCCCACCTTCATCAACATATATTACAATCAATCTGTTGTAGCTACATGTTCTCATTTAGCCAGGGCACTAGCACAGTGATCTGGACAACAACAGGCACACGTAAAATAGAAGAACTGTAACAATAGAGATAAAGACAGAATTGTAACAGAGTTAAAAGAAGGATTGTAACAAAAAAAATTTAACAATTTTAGAATAGGAATAAAGGAAGAATTGTAATAACAGAAATAGAAGAACTGTGTGATTTGCGTTTTTTAAAAACTGTAACATATGAGCAGAGTTGATCTAAAACACCAAAGACCGAGATCTGTGGAGAGCCATGAACACCTAAGCCAGTTGGCAGGACACTTGATGATGATGATGATGATGTAGCACAATAGCTAATAGAAGAATTGTAAAATCAGAGATAAAAGAAGAATTGTAATAACAGAGACACACGAGTAGAAATAATGTTAGCAATGGATTCTGTCACATGCAATTGAGTCGGATGGTTCAGTAATACAAGACTATCTCAAAACAACATAAAACACGACACTGGTGATCGAGTGAGATGGCAAAACATGACCGCCCACGCTTATTGGCATGACACATGATGGATGGATGGATGGAATAACATGGAGACAGATGGCTCAGTAATACAACCAGACTATCTCACAACAACATAAAACATACAGCAATAACATGACAGATGGCTCAATAATACAACCAGACTATTTCAAAACAACATAAAACATGCAGCAATAACATGGAGATAGATGGCTCAGTAATACAACCAGACTATTTCAAAACAACATAAAACATACAGCAATAACATGGAGACAGATGGCTCAGTAATACAACAATACTATCTCACAACAACATAAAACATACAGCAATAACATGGAGACAGATGGCTCAGTAATACAACCAGACTATCTCACAACAACATAAAACATACAGCAATAACATGACAGATGGCTCAATAATACAACCAGACTATTTCAAAACAACATAAAACATGCAGCAATAACATGGAGACAGATGGCTCAGTAATACAACAATACTATCTCACAACAACATAAAACATACAGCAATAACATGGAGACAGATGGCTCAGTAATACAACCAAACTATCTCACAACAACATAAAACATACAGCAATAACATGGAGACAGATGGCTCAGTAATACAACCAGACTATTTCAAAACAACATAAAACATGCAGCAATAACATGGAGATAGATGGCTCAGTAATACAACCAGACTATTTCAAAACAACATAAAACATACAGCAATAACATGGAAACAGATGGCTCAGTAATATAACAAGATCATCTCAAAACAACAAAACATGCAGCAATAACAAGGAGATGTAGTAGAACTAAGGCAGACCCTGCAAGTAATGGATTATCGGAATAGTTAAGAGACAAGAGCTTCCTCGTGCATATCCCCAAGGAAGGCTTTGTGCAGAGGGCTCTTCCTGGCCTAATGAATTACTGATTGACTGGCACCTTGCCGTCTTGACAGACGATAGTTTGTAAAATGGAGTTATGCCTCTCTATAACACAAAGCCCGGGCTGAATTTAGAGACCATGTGTTGCCCATCCAGCATGATCCCACTCTCGGCCTGTTCAGTTTACTTCAGAGGAAAGGTTACACTAATACATCTGGAACAAGACAAGCTGCAGAAGCTGCTGGATCAGCAAAGCAATGCTCTAACTGTCCGCCTCTCGGAGTTTTAATCCTATACCAACTTCCAACGAAGGCTTAGGGCCTGGTCTGCCCTGTCATGACATTTAGTATTTAGGTTGCATTTTCTCGCACTAGGGTAAGGCGTGTACCCTCCCAATTGCTCTCCTCTGCCCGAAGCTATTGGCACAATGTAAGGTGTCAGGTTTGGCGATCACTGCCCAACATTTGGCATTAACAGAAAGTATGTAGTACCGTCTACTGTCATACGGTAGCTCAGTTACATCTGATTAAGACCTGGCCTAATGCTGACAGGTGTAACAGGAAATGCAGGTAACAATCAGGAAGAGCTATTTACATGCAAATTATAGTAACAGAGGCAACCTTTGTGTTACAGAATGCTTTACTTGCCTGCCAACACAGTGGTCATGTGTTCAATCACTGAGACAGACTTTTGTAACTGATCTTCACTGACCCAGCTTAAAATGGGCACCAGGAAATACCTTGGGTAGTAAAGGCAGCCAGTGTGGTATTGTCCACATCTCTCATTGAGTGCATGTGGTGTATAAAATTACGACACTGGCACCATATATCCCTTCAGCCTAAAATTGTGTCAAAATATCCTTTCATGTTTTTTTAACCTTTATAATAACAGAGCTGAAATATGTCCATGTTATGACTTACACTTACCTCTGCACTGTTTCTTTATTGTTTTCAATGGATCTAACCAGCGCTGAAAATAACATACCAAACATCATATATTAGGGGCATTCATTTGAAACCCGTTCCAATGGCTTTATTACAAAAGCATGAAAGAAACATTAACAGGTGTGGTAGAATTAAACAAAGCATTCATTTTGAATGAATTATGCACCATGGGTTGGTTAGAAGAAGTCGCCGTAGGCATTCAGGGAAGCATCCATTGCTTAGGTAGGCGGTGAATGCCATCCACACACAAAAAAGGATTGTGGTTGCTCACTGAACCAATTGTTTACCGCATTCATTACGTCTGCATCTGTGTGAAATTGTTGCCCCTTGAGAGCTTTTTTTAGAGGTCCGAACAAATGAAAATCACATGGTGACAAATCAGGACTATGGGCTGGATGTTGCAGAATTTCCTACTTCTTCCTTGCTAATGCTTCCTGCACAATTTTGCGACATGCGGACGAGCATTATCGTGCAACAAAATCTCACCGCGAGAAAGCATGCCGGATTTTTTATTCTCGATGGCTTTTTGCAGCTTGTCTAGTGTTTGCAAGTAGTGGGTAGAGTTGATGTTGACACCATATTCTTTAAAGTCGGCCAAAAATAGCCCTTCATGGTAAAAAAAAAAACCTGTAACTTGAATTCTTGGGCTTTTGGTGATCCAGTATGCTTCCATTGCATGCTCTCTCTTTTGCTGCTCGGCTCAAAATGGTGACACCATGATTCATCGCCTGCCACTATGCAGAAGAGAAATGCATCACCCTCCATTCTGTAACGTAGCAAGTGATTCAAACACCATCCCATGCATTCCTCTTTTTGGTGCTCGGTAAACACCTGTGGTACCCACTGTGAACACACCTTCCGATATTGCAGTTTCTTACGAACAACCTTTTGAATTGTCCCAACTGACACATCAAATTCTTTCGCTAGCAAACGTATGCTTCGACAACGGTTCATCTGTACTGCTGCATCAATTTTGGCGATGGTTTTTTACCATGATATGCGCTTGACCCGGCCATCGAAGATCTGTCATGAACTGACGTCCTTTCTGAAACATTCGTGCCCAGTCTGTCACCGTTGTCTTCGACACACATTTATTACCGTACGCTGCCTGCATTCTTTGATGAATGTCCACTTGTCGACATCCTTCAAATGAAAGAAACTGAATCACTGCTTTTTTAGCTTCTTTGGATGGATTTTGGATCAACCCGGCCATTTTCTCAACGGTCAGAAACAGAACCTATGCATCATGGGATGATAAGCACTTGCTATTTTATTCATTGGTCAGTACTTATCACATGACTATGACATGATCATGTTCAGCGTACACAATTACGTGCCGTGTGGCACGAACGGATTTCAAATGAACACCCCTTATACAAGTTAGTTGCGTGTCCTTTACAGATCGTCACAATCAACATCAGTAATTATTGGTTATTTATGATTTACTAGGCTATTTTATGTTCAGTAGTCTGACAATGCTTTCTGGACGGTCAACGTTCTTTTCACTATGAAAATGAAAGCAAAGTGATCTGCTTCCAAATTAGTTAGTTAGTCAGTTAGTCGAGGTTCCAACTTCATGGCAATGGGTCGTCCCCATTATGCTCCATTCCTGTACCAGCAAAAATCACACAAAATGCTCTCCACTGTCCAATGCGAAAAGTGGAACAGACGGGAGTCTCGGCAATCCAACAAGCCCGCACAGGCACACTGTGCATAATGCCGCCGTCAGAATGTCAACACAAAATTAATCCACGAAAACCACAGTTCATCGTCGATGGACACAGCAGTCACCAGAAAGACCTCATTGACCCAGGTTTTCTCACATGGCTCGGTCTCTTTTCGCAGGGCAACCCGCCAAAAGTGTCGCACAAAGCACGAACTCTGCAGCTTCAAAGCCGACTCCCAGGAGTCTCCCGAAAAATGCACTCATGAACCGAAAGGGCAAAACAGACAATTCAGCAACCGCTAGTAGCCATTGTTCCGAACATGCAGGTCACTGTACAGGAAAGATGTAACAGCATTCCACGCAAATTTCACAGCTCACAGTGTCGCCCATGCACTCACTCAGTAGCAGAGCAACGAAACCATGTACTACCAGTCCAATATGAGGAAAATGCAATTGCAAACCGTAGCCACAAGCATAAACATGCCACAGGCCTTAACGGCTCAACGCCTAACCGCCATGCTGGCGACCGGAAGTCCCCTGCTTCCAAATTGCCTGTGGCTAACTTTGAACACAATGTGTTGGGATTGTGAAACTGTATTTGCTCCCCTAAGCCACAGACGCTGACAAAAGATCATATACCGGGCAGTCATTTCCTTCTGCTCCATGTACAGCTTCTTCCTACAATAACATTACAGTCACAATATTAGATTCATGTTGGAAAGACATATTCAAAACACTGCAAATAGTCTTCGAACTGAATCGGCTGACATGGACATGTACAGTCATGATGGTGGTTTAATGGTACTCTAGTGGTGCGTGTTCCAAGTTCATAATTTTATCAAATTATAATGGGCTGATGGGAGCCGCAGTACCATTTAACATAAAACTACATATACTGCTGAAAGAATTTACTGGGTTTGAATTAGCAGTAGTGCTCACAATCCTGGAACTGGGACAGCTCAGAAAGAACACCACACAACTGTCATTCCATATGGAGCTTTAAAAACCAGCTGATCCAAACTGATAGATTTATTAACTGATAACATTACTTGTTTTGTCTTAGAAAGACTGAGGTATTTCTTTTGGAAATGAAACTCAGAAAGTCCATCATGGACGACAGATGTGACAGCATTATGACTGAGCCATCAAACAGGAAATATAGGAGAGATAAATGTTGCAATAATGGTAAGCAAAATCAAATGGATTATATGTTAACAGGGCATGATATACAGTTCAGAACAAAAGTATGAATACGTCTCAACATCATCATCATGTGCCATGCTGGAAATTACCTTCTCAAACAATGATCAGGATCTTTGATCATGAATTGTTGTTGTCCTAATTATGTCATTTCGCTAGGCTTTTTAGATTTTTACCTGACTATATACTAGCTGGGATACCCTTATCTGACCCTCAAAACTCTTATTACACTAGCAACCTCCTACTTCTGAAAACAGTTAATAGTTTATTATTTTACATGCTCACTCAATTCTCAATGCCAAAAATGATGTATCATTAAACATGTTATAAAATATTTCACTCACAAGCACATCCAGCACAGAAGCAAACAGAACAAGAATAAAGAGGTTTATGTAGTCTTCTTCTTCTTCTTCTTTCGTTCGCCTGAAATATGTTTATAATTGTAATGCTGTCTCTTGTATGAATCTAACAGTCTTGTTTAGTTCACTCAGCGGTCCATAGAGTTTATCTTCCACTTTTGTCTCTCTAGGCCAGAAGGTTCGCCTGGATATGTTGTAGTTTGGGCAATCCTGGAGTATGTGCTCTGCTGTCTGCGACGCCAAACCACATGTGCACATGGCTGAGTCACCAATCTTGAATTTTGTATACATGTGGTTATGTAATCTATTGTGTCCTGTTCTGAGGCGCAGAAGAATGACCTGTTCTGATCTGTCCATAACGTGGTAGTTGTCTTGAGTAGGGTTTGGTGGCCTTCTGACTGATTTGATCATTCTTTTCTTTTGGTGGTATGTAATGGGCACATCAGGTTGTTCTTCTTTTGCTCCTTCCTTAGCCAATCAATCAGCTCTGTCGTTTCCGGGGACTCCACAGTGGGATGGTATCCAGTGGGATGGTATCCACTGTATGGTGACCTTATGCTGACTGCTAAGTTCAGAAAGTAGCAGAGGGCAAAATATAATACAAGTTTTCATTTATATCCCTTTAAAAAGAAAAAAACATGCCCTCAAAGTAACATTAATAAATCGAACGGTGAAAACTCCATTATTTTCAATGATTGATTGATTGATTTAGGAATCGACATCACAGCATTCGGGGCATTCCCATAAGTGCTCCGTCCCCATCCTCAGCAGCCAGCGAAGAGTTCCAACACTAATAGTACCAGTAGCAATCTGATTATAAGTCCGTCTCGCCGTTCCTCTGAGCGTTGAGTGTCGGCCAGATCCCTTCGTCACTCCTCGTTGTCTCATTCTTGCCAGACCATGGTAATCCATTTGCTCCTCCGAGATGTGCATGTGCTCCCACAAGGCAGCAACCACGTCTGCCTTGTCATGTATCAATACTCCACCAAGTTCTGCAGAGCCAGACAATCTGTCCACCTGTTCATTTCCCAGCACACCGGCATGCCCCGGAGAAAAGCTCCAGGCGATGCTTGTCACCCGTGACCTCCGAAGCGAAGCAAGCCACTCCGCACGAAGTCTGCCCGTCCTCACCCTCGTCAGCATGCTTTCTGAGTCAGTTACAATCACGATGTGTGTGTGTGTCGTATTCTCCATCCAGTGGAGAGCCACAGTGACTGCCTCCACTTCCATTCTTAAGCTGGATGTTGTGGTATCATATGCCAGGCTCTCCTGCCCCATACATCGACCATTAGCTTTGGCCATGAACCCCCAGCCACTTCTCTCACCTCTTGACACCGAACCATCTGTGTAGATAATCACATCACTCGAGTGAGCATTGTCCTGAATTAGTTGCTGGATTTCCACTTCCGTGGCCCCTGCTGGCCACTCCCTGCACTCCCGGCTTAATGTGATTATAACTCTGCACAAGTCTGACTGCTCCGCTGGCACTCTGACCCACTCCTCTCCACGCCTAATGTTCTCCAAGGGGCACTCCTGTCTGATCGTATCCTCCACCTGTGCCATCCATGATTTCCCTCTTATCAAAAAATAGATGAATCTTCGCTGACTCTTAACTGCGTCCAGCGCCTCATGCAGTGAGTGGTCTGTGTCTGCAGCTACTCTGAGGTATGCCTTCGCCTGCATCACCTTCAGCCTACCAGCAACAGTCGGCAGACCAAGGATGTAATGCATACACACTACTGGGGTGTCTCTAGTACATCCCAGAATGACCCGCATAGCTTCGTTCTGTATGCGCTCTAACTTCACTAGCTGACTCAGCAGACCTAATCCATAATCAATTACTGAGAGGATCAAGTGCTGGTATAGTATGAAAAGCATTCTCTGCTCCATGCCCATTGCAGCCATAGTTTTAAGTGCATTGAGTCCCTTTTGAGATCTTGTCACGACCATCTCTACATGGTCCTTGAAGGATAGACTCCTGTCAAATGTGATCCCCAGATACTTCAGTTTGTTCTCTCTGCTGACATTTCTAACATCTACCGCGAGCTTGGGACATCAGCTCTTACAATCCTGTTTTCCAGAGAGCACCACAACTAAACCCTTTCCCATTATTTTCAATAAAACAACAGACAAAAATATGCAAAAATGAAGATATAAAATTATTTTGTTTTAAACAAGTTCCAAAGCAGGAACCTGCATTGGGTCTGTGACGTGCTAGGACCATCAAATGTTGTAGGCCTGAATGCATGGAGGGATAAGAGGCAAGTCTTTCTCTGCCATAGCAAATGATGAGCCCAAGAACTAAACCCTTGCCCAACCTCACTCATGCCACTGTCAGCGCAACTTTCTAACTGTTAAACCAAAATGCCCATCAGATTTTAGAAAGTATAAAAACCTGAACATGTTAAAATATTTTAAAAAACACATGTAATTCAGCTTTAAATGTGGAGGAAAAAAACAGAAGCAACCACATGACATGACAGAGATGGTATGTTGACAGGAGAAGTGCTACTTACAAGAGTATCATCACCAGGAGCTAGATCTAAGTACTGTAGGCCAAAGTAATCTTTTTCCACCAACTCAAGATGTTCAAATACTTTATCCAGAAGGTGCTGGGCCTTGCCTCGCTTCTGAAATTGTATGGACAATCATTCAACTGAGCACACAATCTGGCATTTCAACTCTCAATCTTGTCATAATCTAGCTCGCTGCCCACAGGAGCAGTAGCAGCCAGTCTATTAGCCTGTTCATGATTTCATACATCTGCATGCGAGTCTGTCACAAGCTGTCATGAACACATGTCACTCTGTCATATTCTCTATCCATCAGAACATCACTGTTAGTCTCCACCTCTGTTCACATGCTGGACGTTGTGATATCATATCCAGACTCCCTTTTTACACTGCATCCCTAAACATTTGTAATGAAGCCCAACCCACTTCATGTTTCTCCTACCACAGACTAATTGATGTATATTATCACATCATGTTGTCACTTATCGGCTGTTGCAGGGATGCCTCTGTCTCATCAGCTGTCCATTCCCGGCACCCTCAACTCAACCTAACTATCACTCTATGTTAGGCTGCTTTGTTGGGTGGTACCATGGCCCATTCCTTTTCCCACATTAATTTACCAATGTCACAGAAGTATCTAACCATTTCTTCAATGTGTGCCATCCAAAAACTGCCTCTTCTCAACTTGTGACCACTGGTATCAACTAATGCCTCATACAGTAGGTGAACCTTGTCCACGGCAACCCTAAGGACATTGTTCAACCTGAAGCATCTTGTGCCTATCATATATGGATGGTAGAGCAAATACATGTGGCATGCATACAATGGGCATGTACCTTGCACAACCCTAAATAACTCTCAAGGTTTTATTTTGCATGTGTTCCATCTTCTCCAAATTTTTGTGCTGACCATAATAAATCACTGATAGAATTAATTATTGGTTGTGGGTGAATATGAAGTACATGGGCAACTAATGGAAGCAATCGAGATAAGAACAGGAGTGAGGCATGGATGCTTCTTGTCACCCTTACTATTTTTATTGATTATAGATTGGATTATGAAGACAACATTAAGCACTGCCAGAAATTGAAATCAGATGCAAGATAAATTAATAACATTGAATTGGAGATCACAGCAACTAGGTTTTAAAATGTATATAGGAAAGACATAGATGAGAATACATGAAGCAAATAATAACCTAATCTCCCGTAGGGGAAAAACTCACTTCAAGAGACAAAATCATACACCTACTTAAGTAGCAATGTAGACACAGTGAGTTGAATAGATACAGATATCAGAATAAGAATACAGAAGGCTAGAGAAGCTTTCATAACACTAGGAGGTGTGAAGCTTTCATAACACTAGGAGGTGTTTCCAAGGCACCAGGGCCGGGTTATATACTGGCCAAGACCTATTTACGCATCCTTGTCGAGCATCCTGGGCAACAGGTCCCTTCGGGGTTCTGGCAAAGGTCAGTAGGATCGCCGATTCCTCCAAAGTCGGAGAGTGTCTGCCTGTACAGCGAGGAACCACCAGTCTGCACACCAATAAGCCAGACATGGGACAACGGATACTCACGCAAACCTCAAGTCCTGTATGACATCACACTGATGTTGGACAACAGGATGCCTTCATCCGACATACAGGACTTCGCGTTGGAGCTCAAGCCAACGAACACAAGCAAGCATAACACTAGGAAATATGTAGAGGTCAAAAGAAATTAAACTAGCACACAACTTAGAATATTCAATTGTAACGTTATATCTGTACGGTTACATGGGTCAGAAGCATGGAGAACAATGGACAAGATTTCAAATAAATTATAACTTCACTAATTGATGCTTGTGCAAAATAGAAGGAATAGCATGGTACGAAAGAAAATCACCCAAGTGCATGTTATGTACAGAACTAGACAAATACCAACAAACCAAGAGGTGAAGAAAAGATGCTGGTTCTGGACAGGTCATATAGTGAGAAATTCAAGAATAGTATAACTAGAAAAGCCTTAGTCAGGAATCCACAGGACAAAAGAAATAGAGGAAGAGCTAAAAACTTAGGAGAAAAGTAGAAATAGAAATTAATAATATGGAAGGATAAGGACGGAGCTGCATGGGATAGCCAAAGATAGTGCATTGGTTGAAGGCCCATGCAACATTGGAGGATTGGGGGGGGGGGGGGGGGGGGAGGAGAGAAGAGAAGAAATGGGTGTATACAAATATCTGTTCCATGTTCGCTGCTGTCATCACCTTAAGTACACTGAGTCCCTTCTTGAACTTTGAGGCCACCTCTCCCACAAGGTCTCCTAAAAACTAACTTGTGTCAAATGTTTTTTATCTGTGCTTTCTCTTTGACTAGACTGCCATTTACAGTGCTGTTCAGGACCTCATTTGTAACACTTGTATTACTTATAGAGCACCATTACACCACTGCTTTATCTAGGTTGATAATGGAATGTATTTCTATACACTACTTCCTCACTTTATCCTCCACAACCTGCACTTCTCTACACATTTACACCACATCTCTCTCTGGTCTATAAACAAAGACATCACCCGCATATGCCAAAATATGTCCAATACTTACTAACTACCTCTATCATCAATATCATGCTTGTTTAAGTGTTGAAAAGCAACGGTGAAATGGCAGATCCCTGTGATATTCTCGTGCAATAGTACAAGGTTTGGAGCACCACAAGTCGATGTGCAGATAAGAAGATGGATAAACACATGGGCTCCCTTTTAATGGTTAGTTATTTGTCTCCGTGGCTAAGGGCTTGCGAACGCGGTTTGTAAGCCCGTATACCCGAGTTCGAAACACAGCGGTTCTGGTTTTTTTTTTAAAAGGTATAGGTGCCGGTCGTTCAGAAAGCAATGGCAAACTACTGAACGTAAAATTTGCCCAGGAATCATGATCAGCGAAAATGCTGGGGTTGACTGCTACGTCCTGTGAAGGACATGCAATTAAATTTTTTAAAATTTGCATATCATTTACAGGGCATCACAGTCAACCCAGCATTTTTTAGCTGTTTGTGATTTCTTGGCAATTTTAAGTTCAGTAATTTGCCATTACCAGCTCCGTGGCCGAGGGGTTAGCAGCTTTCTCCGCTAACCCCGAATACTCTCGTCACGTGACGCGACGAGAATTAGCAGTGGTTCGAATCGCAAAAATGACTTATGAGAGTATGGAGCCGGTCGCTCAGAAAGTCGTGGCGTGCTGATGAGCGTAATCTAGCCTAGGAATCAACATACAGCTGAAAGATGCTGGTGTTGACCGCAATATCCTGAAACAGGATGGAAACGCGGAAAAAAAAAAAAAAAAAAATTTGCCATTGCTTTCTGAACAAATGGCCCTCATAACATTGTATGAAAACGAGCATTATGCAGTCTGCTGTCAAAGTGTCCACAGCTGTGTTTCAAAGGCATGTTGCAGATTGCGTCCATAACCCCTTCGCCACAGCGCATACCCAGTAGTTCATATGCTCATCTCCTTATATTAAGTTACTGTTATTTTTAAGCAACATACACCTGTGAGACCTGGACATTTACTAAACAAGCTGAACAGTGCATAATAAATGCCTTTGAATATAAATGTTATAGACCAGTTCTAAGAATATCTTGGATACAGAAAAGAACAAATGCATCCATATGACACGACCTTAATATTGAAGAAGGTTGGCTACTAAAGATGATAAAACAAAGAAAATTGAAATAATTTGGTCACTTGAAACAACATGAAAGTTTGGGGAGAACAATAATAGAATATATGCCCGGAAAGAGAGGAAGAGAAAGGCCAAAGAGAAGATGGGTGCAAGGTGTGACAGATGATCTCCACATGGGTGTATCAGACGCGGGACATCTTGCTTATGGCCGAGAAGTTTTCCGCAATGTTCTTATGGGACTGAGGTTCTGCAAAGGACACGCTACTGAATCAGTGAATTAATTATTTTTAAGCCCAAGCAGAGATAGAACAACCAGCTTATTTTACCTTAACTGAAATTGCTAAAACAAAATACATGAACCCTTACATCTACTTCAAAGGTCTCCACAGTGTCATCGAGAAAATGAACGATACAGCTGACAGTCTTGGGTGAGCGATCTTGCAGCTGGGCCATTTCAGATGTCTGTACACTGTAGTTACTGCTGGACATCACCTTCATGGACATGACCATCTGTTGTCCTGAAATAATGACAAGTTCATGTTCACAATATTTAACTGAATCAACATGCTCATTGGAAAACTGAAGAAATATACACCCACATACGTCCACTTGGCCAAATGCCTACATGCAGACAGGCGCACGCATGTGCATGTAAAAATGCACGCACACACGCACACACACACACATCCAATGGCTTACCCTTACCAAACTCTGTCATAGCTCTTTCAAAATGTCTCTCTATAATAAGCCAGATGTCCTGCCTCTGTTACTGTCATGTGTAAATGTCTATCATAAGCCAGATGTCCTACCTCTGTTGCTGTGTTGTGTAAATGTCTCTCCATCATAAGTCCTGCCTCTGTTGATGTCATGTGTAAATGTCTCTCTATCATAAGCCAGATGTCCTGTCTCGGTTGCTGTCATGTTTAGTTTAGTTTAGTAGATGGATCAATATCACGGCACACTGGTGCAAACCATAAATGCTCTGTTTTTCCTCCTAACTCAAACCTGAGTCTGGAGAAACTCAGCTCAGTGCACGAACTCCGTAGCACCGGCGAGGATCCTGAAATACTTTGGGTAGATTTTTAACTCGAAATTTTGCCCGAGCAGCACTGTTAGGCTACTCTTTTTCAATTTCCAACTGCCAAGGGATTTTTTACGTGCGCAACAATACACACGGGCATCCGATTTCACTACCCACAGACCAGGGAAAATTTTATTACTAGAAGTCCAAGTGAAAAAAATCCCGATCCTCACCAGGGCTTGAACCCGGGACCTCCAACACTCGAGGTGGACACCATACCTCGAGACCACGCAGCCCCCTGTCATGCTGTCATGTGTAAATGTCTATCATAAGCTAGAAGTCCTGCCAAGAATACTCAATGTATCAAGAGAGAAAATCAGAAATGAAGAAATCAGGACTAAAGTGGAGGTTATAGCAGTGCTAGATTGTATCAGAAGGCAGCAAGTTAAATGGTTTGGCCATGTAACTAGATTACAAAGTAACAGTATACCACAACAAGCAATGATGTACAGACCAAATGGAAGCAGAAGAAGAGACTGGCCATGTAAACGATGGACAGAGGGAATAGCAGAGTCCATGGGAATCTCAATAAAAGAAACCCATATACGGGCACCCTCCCGCTGTTTATGCTTCACCTTGACACCACAAAGAACATGATGAGATTAGATGAGATATTAAAAACTGATGGTCCTTAATTATTATTCAGAATATCATACTGTTCCTCTCTTGTACCATTTTAAAGATCTATCACATAATCTGACCACACATTTAAAATCTGATCTTTTTCTAATATAATTTTATCGTCTTTGGTTTTTAGGCAACCCGTTGATGTGTGTGTTCTTTTGTTAGTGAAGTCATGAATTCTTTTGTGCACTAACTTGGTATTCCGGGCGTTGTGTTGGTTTTCAATTTCCCTGCAATTTTCCTCAAGCCCTGCTTTTTTTTTTTTTTTTTTACCTCCTTGCACAATTTCTTAAATTTCCTGTGAATCGCTTCATATTTTTAATGTTATTTGTATTATTTATTCTTGTTTCCATATGTTTTAAGATGTCTTCCGTCATTCTAAGTCCCATCATCTTAATTTTTGGGATAGATGTTTCTGCAGCTTGGCTAATTTTTTTAATATTTCTCATTGGTCACTGACATCTTGAAATAAAATTTCCAGATGTTTGTCCATCAAGAATGATGATGATCATTCATTTCATCCAGTGGGGTTGAAGGTATGGAGTTGTGGGTTCTAAGATGGCTGATAAGGCCTATTTTGGCTCGAAATGTTCTTTGAAAATATGTGCAAAGAATGCTTGACGTTTCTGGAGGAGGATTTCCTGCAGTGGTTTTTCTGCCCTGCCTTTTCTTCACAGCTCTTGCAGTCCTGGTTGCCTTACATATGACTGCACCCTTGCGTAATGATGCACGCCACGAATTTCGGTCTCTCGCTGCAGCCTCCCAGGTGTCATGATGAATTCCAAAAGCATTCAGTGAGATTTTCAGTGTCTTTAAAGCGTTTCCTCTGGCCACCTTGGGAGCGTTTACCACAACGCAGTTCGCTGTAAACAATTCATTTAGGGAGCCTGTGATCTGGCATGCGAGTCAAGTGACCAGCCCAGCGAATCTGATTCTTCATCAGTAGAGTGTGGATACTGAGCATGGACGCTCTTTCAAGGACTTCAGTGTCTGGAATCTTGTCTTGCCATTTAATCTTCAGTAGCTTCCTTAGGCAGACTGTGTGGAAGTGGTTTAATTTCCTAGCGTGTCGTTGATAAACAGTCCAGGTTTCACAAGCATATAGCAGTGTGGATAATACAACTGCTTTGCAGACTTTTAGCTTTGTTTGCAGGCTTATTCCATTTCTGTCCCACACATTCTTGTAAAGTCTGCCAAAGGCCACGCTGGCCTTGGAGATTCTTGCATTCACTTCGTCACTAATTGTGGCAGCTTGGGACACAGTGCTGCCAAGATAGGTGAATTTGTCCACAACACTTAGTCTATGATCATTCACTTTGATATTCGGCACAGTGTGATTATTCCTTGGAGCTGGCTGGTACATAACTACAGTTTTCTCCAAATTGATATTGAGCCCAAAGTTGGCACAGGCATGTGAGAAAGCTGAAACATTATGTTGCATGTCCGCGTCTGAGTTGGCGTATAGAGCGTAATCATCAGCAAACAGGAGCTCTCTGACGGTGTCACTGTTAATTTTGGTTTTAGCTTTCAGCCTTCTGAGATTGAATAACTTTCCATTCATACGGTAGTTGATGTCTATTCCAATGTCATCGTTCTCGAAGGCATTCATCAACATGGCTGAAAACATGACGCTGAAAAGTGTTGGTGCCAGGACACATCCTTGCTTCACTCCATTGGTGACAGGAAAGGGTTCAGACAGTTCACCATTTTCCTGTACTCTTGCCTGCATGCCATCATAAAATAGCTGCACTATTTTCCAGATTTCCAAATAGGACAATACATCAAATCTGTTCTTTACCTCTAAGTTAAATTATCTCCTCACTCTTCAGTGCATATAGATCAAATTGTATGTTTCTTGGTGTACAGTTGATCTTCTTTAATTTTATATAAACGTGTTGCATGTGTTTGGGGAGTGGATATATGAAGATATTTAAATTTAAAAGAATAATAATTATAACTAAATAGAAAATAATGTATATTTTATACTGAGTATAAATCTGCCTCCTATTTTCCTGACTTTTACCATTTTGTGTGAAAATGATGTGCTTCAAAATATGTTTTACTTGTGTTTTGATGGTGTTAAGAAGCAGTTCTTGTGATACTAGTAAAGAAAAGTGGTGTATGTATCATTATTCAGTAAATTTAACAAGATTATCTTTAAAGAAGAAGAAATAACACCTTGGAAAGTGGAAATATTTAATAATTGTCACCACTGTAATTTAAATTGTTGTTACAAAATCTATCATTATTATTATATTTCTAACCTCTTACAAAATTATCAACACTGACATGTTCCTTGTGCAATCTCCTGTAATTTGATATATAATACAAAGTATCTGCTACCATTTAAACCAGTTTTACATCATTATTGTGACACACCCCTACTTCCCAATTTCTGCCATCCATTTTAGTTTGGTCCAAACCCACTTTTTGTTTGGCAGTGAATCAGTTACAAACAGGATTAAACACGCAAGTGCTGGTTTCTAAATAAGCCAGAACCCCCCTGTACATATATACTGAAAGAATCAATGGGCTTTCATGGTCAGCTTATATGATGACTGCTAGGAGTAGAAAGAACAAACCATGAGCTGAAGCCTCAACCGCACATTCACAATACCGCAGGGCTGTTTGAAGTTTACACTGGTTTCTAGGGACTGTAGGGACGCAGACATTGTGGTGAAACGTCGACTTCTGGGGGGTTCCCGGGTTAGAATCCCTGCATTCCGCACAGCTGTGTGAACCAATGGCTAACTAGGGGGAGATTAACAGGACTGGATTTGCCCATGTGGTAAAATGGGACAGATAATTATCAGTTCATTGATGCATCTCTGTCAACTGTGTGAATGTGACAAGGTATAAAATAAAATGACTTGCTACCTCGGTTAGTAAGCTGCATTTCCTTTACAGGACGTAGCAGTCAGCCCCAGCATTTTTTTGGCTGTTCATGATTCCTGCGCAAGTGTACGTTCAGTAGTTTGCCATTGCTTTCTGAACGACCGGCACCCATACCATTTCATAAAAAACCAACACAGCTGTGTTTCGCACTGCGTACGTAGTAACTTCTTCGCCATGAAGCCGGTACTTAGGTACTACCCCGGTAGCGCAATAGATAGCGCGCCAGTCAGAATTACTTTAAAACTTAAAAGAACAGAAAAATCGTGTACATTGTTGCAGTCGTACTTGAGGCATCAACACTTCGACAATGTGCAATGTTAACTTTTTCGGATAATATATCGCCAAATGTGACCTCTCGTTTGGCCAGAAGGACGATATATCACCATACTAAGGTCATCGTCTTATTTTTTTTTTCGTTTCGCGGTATCTTCCGAAATTTAAATGCTCAGTGAATGGAAATTTACATTATAATACTTGTTCCTTTGACTGAACACCATGTTTGATCCAAACCTAATTTTTTATTTAACAGTGAATCAGTTAATGATCGATCGAGCATAGCTGACGAAATATAAACAATTCTGGACGATGTATATACAATTTTCGACAACTCACCTACAACTTTAGGCGGCCTATCTGTAACTTTGCACGACGTATCTACAATTGCAGATGATCTATTAATTGTGCGACCTATCTATATATGTGAACAATCTATCAAAAAATACTGACGACCTATCACAACTGCGGGCAGTCTATCAACAACTGGGGACGACATATTACAATTGCGGGCAGTCTATCAACAACTGGGGACGACATATTACAATTGCGGGCAGTCTATCAACAACTGGGGACGACATATTACAATTGCGGGCAGTCTATCAACAACTGGGGACGACATATTACAATTGCGGGCAGTCTATCAACAACTGGGGACGACATATTACAATTGCGGGCAGTCTATCAACAATTGCAGGCAGTCTATCAACAATTGTGGACGACCTGTCACAATTGCGGGCAGTTTATCAACAATTGGGGACGACCTATCACAATTGCGGGCAGTTTATCAACAACTGGGGACGACCTATAACAATTGCGAGCAGTCTATCAACAATTGGGGACGACCTACCACAATTTCGGGCAGTTTATCAACAATTCGGGGACCTATCCACAATTGCGGGCAGTCTATCACCAATTGGGGACGACCTATTACTATTGCGGGCAGTCTATCAACAACTATGGACGACCTATTCACAATTGCGAGCAGTCTATCGACAATTGGGGACGACCTTTTACAATTGCGGGCAGTCTATCAACAACTATGGACGATCTATCAACAATTGCGGGCAGACTATCAGCAACTGCGGACGACCTATCACAATGTCGGACAGTCTATCAACAATTGGGGGACCTATCCACAATTGCGGGCAGTCTATCAACAATTGGGGGCGACCTATCAACAATTGCCGACAGTCTATCAACAACTGTGGACGACCTATCAACAATTGCCGGCAGTCTATCAACAACTGTGGACGACCTATCAGCAATTGCCGGCAGTCCATCAAAAACTGTGGACGACATATCAACAATTGCCGGCAGTCTATCAACAACTGTGGACGACCTATCAACAACTGCCGGCAGTTTATCAACAACGGTGGACGACCTATCAACAATTGCCGGCAGTCTATCAACAACTGTGGACGACCTATCAACAATTGCCGGCAGTCTATCAACAACTGTGGACGACCTATCAACAATTGCCGGCAGTCTATCAACAACTGTGGACGACCTATCAACAATTGCCGGCAGTCTATCAACAACTGTGGACGACCTATCAACAATTGCCGGCAGTCTATCAACAACTGTGGACGACCTATCAACAATTGCCGGCAGTCTATCAACAACTGTGGACGACCTATCAACAACTGCCGGCAGTCTATCAACAACTGTGGACGACCTATCAACAATTGCCGGCAGTCTATCAACAACTGTGGACGACCTATCAACAATTGCCGGCAGTCTATCAACAACTGTGGACGACCTATCAACAATTGCCGGCAGTCTATCAACAACTGTGGACGACCTATCAACAATTGCCGGCAGTCTATCAACAACTGTGGACGACCTATCAACAATTGCCGGCAGTCTATCAACAACTGTGGACGACCTATCCACAATTGCCGGCAGTCTATCAACAACTGTGGACGACCTATCAATAATTGCCGGCAGTCTATCAACAACTGTGGACGACCTATCAACAATTGGGGACCACCTATCAACAATCGTGGGAAGCGAGGACACGTCGCTGTTCAGTTTTCCTAATGATTATTAAGACGTTGGTGCTTTCAGGGCATCTAAACTGGGACCTACGTCTATGCAACTGTTAAAGTATTGAACAGTTAGTTACCTTTACTTTCAATCCATGCTGCCACTCGACTCGGGCACATTAAGAAACAAAGAAGGATCCAGAAAACAAATTCAGATGAATGGATGCTTAGCCAGCTTCAGTCCGCCATTTAGTCACAACAGCTTTGCATTTATCTTAGATCTGTTCATGCGCGCAGATAAAGTCTGGCTAAAAGACTCACAATGAACAAATATTACAGTAAACATATCGGAGTCATTGCTGACAAAAGCAATTAATGAATAAATGGATGTGCAATCTTTGTTTGCTGTAATAAATAACCTCGCCTGTGCGCTATCGTTAGAAAATACTGCGTTTTATATACATACACTGCATGAATACAAAGCACTGTTTATTATTTACATTCACAAGGCATCCTCATCGTCAAGTACCTGGCTAAGTGACACAGACCACCATACTGCTCAACACACGCCCACGCTCTACAATAAACGTATGCGGTTTTTACAGGAAGGATAATCTCGCCCATGTGTAACTGGGGCTCGTAAGGGCAGCAAAGAATAGTAGCACTGTAACCTACCATGCATGTCACAAGATGCGGTTAAGACAGATGGGCATGAGACGGGATATCTCATTCCGTAGAAAACTTTAGTTGAAACATCCAACCTTAAAGGCCCTTTCTTGCATCAAAGCATTGATAGAAAATCTCGCTGGAAATTGACTCGGTACTATGGGTTGCCACATAAGACCATTAACAGATCCAGTGGCAAATAAAAAGAAACAATAATGGATGGCGGATTTGAGTTTGTTTTTGTTTTTTTTAAGAATAAACATGCAGACATATTTACGGTCAGAACAGGAGTACGGTGGTGATGCTTTTTTGTCAACTTTATTATTCTTCTGACTGTAGACTGGGTTATGGAGGCAACAGCAGATACCATAAGAAATGGAATTCGTTGAATTGGTGATATTGCCCTTATACCCCAAACATGAAATCAGATGCAGGATACATTAATCACACTTGATGAGAGGTCACAAAGAGTAGGCTAAAAGTTCATAAACAAAGATAATAAGAATAAATAAAACAAATTATAACCCGAGAACCTTAGGTGAAACCTCACTAGAAAAGGTGGAATCATTCACATATTCAGAATTACATAGAAGGTGACACAGAACGAAAGACAGCCAATTAAATACCTAGGTGTATCGTGCAAGTAACGTGACCGAAAACAGTCAAATTAAATAGTATATATTAGTATAAATAACAAGTCCTTTAAAGTAAACATGAATATGAAAGGTTACATCATGGTCTCAGCTCGAGAACAGGAAAGCCTGAACTGCGATTCCTATATAAGCAATCGATGTGTTAGCAAATGTTAGCGCGCTATCGACACCGAGTCATCGCATCTACAAGGGAGAGGGGGGAATGCCCGAACCACAAAACCAGAGGTTCACCAACATCAGATTGTCATGCCCGGAAAGAAATGGAGCGAGGACGCCACCACTGATGCCGATGACTGCAGATGTAGCAGGGCAACAACGGCGGAGAAGGTACCGCAGTGGAACATGTCACAACACCTAACCAATGAAGTCATTATAGTAAACCGTTGCTAGCCAACTACAACTGGGAAATAATATCAGATAGGGGGCAGCGGTAATGTAGCAGCCAGCACGCCGGTTTGCCGGCCTTGTAGTTATGTGTTCGAATCTCATAGAGGCGGGGATATTTTTTTTAAATTGACTTGGTCTTCCAGATCGACCCATAACGGTTGTCACTACTGCTACTGACCACATCAACGATCGAGTGACCATTGCCCTATACAAATGTGGGGCCAGCAATATTTACTCAAGACGTCTCAGGGTGTGGAACAGGATATTTGGCTTTACTTTTATAACAATCAGATGTAAGATGAGCGACTAAAGTGGCTAAATTAAGAAGAATATTATACGCAACATATATAAGAAAGAGACAAACTGTGCTCTTAGGCCATATAATGAGAAAAGACGCATTTAGAGTATCTTGACAACTGCAAAGATCAGCAGTAGAAGTGGCAGAGATGTACAGAAAAACTGTTGCTTGATGGTCTCAGGCGGTATCACAGAGGAAACGCATCAACGTAACTGATCCAGAAAACAAAGGGCCGAGATCTGTGGAGAGACATGAAAGTCTGCACCATTTGGCAAAGCTTTTCTTCGGAAAACACTGCGCCAAATACTTGGGCTTGCCCGTATTTCTAATACTGTAAAAACACAGTGAACATCTTGTCTTTCCTCTCGTGCCTAAGTCGGCACATAGGGCAGAAGTCGTGGTTCTCTATGTTTGTGCGTTAAACATTTGGAACCAAAAATCTGATTCTGTAACAGTTGGGAGTTTTATGATGGTGGATTGTCAAGCCGCTGATCAACCGTCTTTAGTCAAGTTAGAAGAAGACATGTCCCGCCAACTTGACCCAAGTCGGAAACTCTGTAATATAGTGACCCTTTTTCAAAACAAATGGTAGCCTAGAGTCTCGTGCAGTGACTCTTTGCAAACAAAAGGTAGCCTAGAGTAATACACTGCAACATATGCGTGTCGCAAGCTGACACACCTGTCTCACGACGTAGGACTTCGGCCAACACTTCGGACTTCTAAGGGCATCACAGACCTGTTATTGCTCAATCTCGTGTGGCTAAACGCCACTCGTCCCTCTAAGTTGCGCCGGCGCATCGAGGGACCGGCGAACTATTTAATAGGCTAGAGTCTCGTTCGTTATCGGAATTAACCAAACAAATCGCTCCACCAACTAAGAACGGCCATGCACCAACACCTACCGAATCAAGAAAGAGCTATCAATCTGTCAATCCTTACAGTGTCCGGACCGGGTGAGTTTTCCCGTGTTGAGTCAAATTAAGCCGCAGGCTCCACTCCTGGTGAAACATCGCTGTCACGGAAAATATCTACCGTGAATGGAAGCGTGACGGAGAAGCGAGGCTACAAGAGGCTTATCATTGATGGGACAAGAAACATTTACATGGTCAGATACCACAGCCGAAGGATCTGATGAGTAAGATCTTTGGGTTCCCCCAACAAAGCCTAACCAGGAATCGCCGCTCAGCACGGGCAGATCAATCGCATGCTTCGAGAAAAGAAGGAAGTTCGATAACAACAACAAATTGAGCAGGAAGTTGTCCGGATGGCGAGGATGAAGACCGAGACAATACGCAAAAGAATAAAAGATGAACGGTTAGAATTAGAGCGGCTTAAGAGCAAGATGGCGAGTGTTCAAAAAATGAAAAGCCAGCAGTCAAACAACTATACCAGCAAATAAAAAACAACAAACAGAGCTTAGGATAGAAGCGCACAGCGAGAGTCAAGACGCCCACCGCCCCGACTGCCACTGACAAAATATTTTTAAAACATAGCAAGCAGAAGAAGAAACGCTGGACATGGAACAGATACAATACCTCAAAGAAATGAGAGAAACATAAGATAAAGTAACAGGAGGATGAGGAAAGAGGGAGAGGGAGGAGAGGGGAGATAGAGAGAAAGAGATAGAGGGGGGGGGGGAGGGAGGGAGAATGTAATCGAAAAAACAACAAGAAATTTTTGGGGGGGTTTGAACTTCGGATGGGTGGTCTTTTTTAGGACTTGTCCTACTTAAAATCATAAATCAGACGTAGATAGAAAGCACGCAGCAGCAGGTGCGAACAAACTTCACATGTCAATGTAAGGGGGAGAAAAAACATATGAATGCAACAAAAAGCATAAATGCATCCGGAAAAGTCACCAGTTGACAAGGAGGAAGTAGTTGTTTTCGACAACAAAGAAAACAAAACCAGGACTTTAAAATATTTTCAAAAGATACAGCATACCTTAAAGACAGCCAACACTCGAGTACAGGTGGAGAGAGATCTAATTGGGGTTGTTTTCTAGAAGAAAAGGAACAAGGCAGGGGTGGGGGGGGGGAGAAGTAGAAGAAGAAGATGGGGGCGAGGAGAAGGAGGAGGAGGAGAGGAAAAGGAGAAGGAGGAAGAGAAATAGGACAAGGAAGAAGGCGAGGATGAGGAAGAGAAAGAAGAAGAAGAGGTATGATGAGGAGCAAGAAGAGGAGGAAGAAGAAGAAAAAGAAGTAGGATGATGAAGAAGAAGGGGAGGAGGAAGAATATGAGGAAGGAGAAGGTAAGGAGGATGAAGGAAGATGGTGAGGAAGAAAAGGAGGATGGGGAAGAAAAGGATGATGAGGAAGAAGAGGAGGAGGAAGAAGAAGAAGAAGAGGAAGAAGACGAGGAGGAAGAGGAAGAAGATGATAAGGAAGAAGAATAGAAGGAGGAGAAGGAGGAAGAGAAAAGGGACAAGGAAGAAGGCGAGGATGAGGAAGAGGAAGAAGAAGATGTATGATGAGGAGCAAGAAGAGGAGGAAGAAGAAGAAAAGGAAGTAGGATGATGAAGAAGAAGGGGAGGAGGAAGAATATGAGGAAGGAGAAGAAGATAAGGAGGATGAAGGAGGGGGAGGATGGGAAAGAAAAGGAGGATGAGGAAGAAAAGGATGGTGAGGAAGAAGAGGAGGAGGAAGAAGAAGAAGAAGAAGAAGAAGAAGAAGAAGAAGAAGAAGAAGAAGAAGAAGAAGAAGAAGAAGAAGAAGAAGAAGAAGAAGAAGAAGGAGGAGGAGGAGGAGGAGGAGGAGGAGGAGGAGGAGGAGGAAGGAGCGGGGGAAGAAGAAGGGGCGGAGGAAGGAGAGGAGGAGGAAGAAAAGGGGGAGGATTAGGAAGAAGAAGCAGCGTTTCCTAGAGGCAGAGGAGGGCCCACGCACACGATTATGGCAATCGCAGATCAGGGCATGGAGAATCCATTGAAACAAGTGCACAACTCTTTGCCTAAGCAGAGCAGGGCACTCATGTTCTAACAGCCTTAAATCGCCGTCACAGGCGAAGATTACAAACAACCGAGATGGACATAGAAGACAAGAGGAAAACACCATATTATCCCCAAGAATAACCCACTCAGCTGATCACGTCACAAATCTAGAACGGAGAAGTGACATCTTCCGGAACTTCAATATTAGGACCGAATAGGAAGTTTAAACAAATAGCACACACTAAAGTCTATAGGCGAACCAGGGTTGAGAGATTTTCTCCCTCCGCACACGGCTGCGTGTGAAGTTATTTGGCCTCGCAACTTTAGGGTACTGGGAATGACAGATGATGCGGTATAACGCCGGGGTTCTAATACTTCTCCATCAAGGACAAATTGTCAGATGCAAAAAAATTTCAGATTTCAATTTTTAATGCTAATACACCAGTCTCTCGTCACATCTCATCTTTTCCCCTTGCGCCTAGCGGTGTCGAGATGAAGCATAAACAGCGGGAGATGCCTGTTTATGGGCTTCATGTGTCGAAATTCCCATGGACTGTTATTCCCTCTTTCCATGGTTTACATGGTCGGCCTCTTCGCTTGCTTCCATTTGATCTGTGCATCACTGCTTGTTATACACAGTACTCTGTAGAAATCTCTAGAGGTAACCACTCTCGTGCTAGGGGTAAATGAAAGTTAGTCGACTGAATCGAACATCTGGAGAGAAGATTACAGACTTTCACATTCAAAACAAGGTGTCTACAAGGTATGTGTCCATATTCGTGCTAGGCGACCTCAGCCTCTTCTCCTAGTAACCGCACCTTCTATAACTGTTCTTTCCAAACCACAGTGATGTTTAATTAAGCCCAAGTAGTTCAGTTTACGAGACTTGTTGTTATTTATGAGGAGACGTGTTGTTATTTATGAGCCAGTTTTCTTCGATGCTCACATAGATAGTCCACGATAGTATTATAAAGTTTTTGTAACACCGGAGTTTAAAAGCTCCGACAGTATTCTTTAGTGACTGCGAAATGGTCCTTGGCTCATATGCGTATGTTGCCACGGGGAAGGTGCACTTTCTGGAAAACGCTACTGTAACTTGCTTGATGGTGTTGTGCCATAGCTCTTAATATACTATCTTACCCCTGCATTACCAGAAACTAATCTCTTTTGAACAGTCCTCGTTACTGGTGGCTGAGTTGAGTTGAGTTGACCCAAGAAGCGACATCACAGCACTCAGGACATCCCCGTAAGTTCTCCGTCCCATCTTCCATAGCCAGCGAAGGGTCACAATACTAATGGTGCCCGTTGCAGTCTGATTATGTCTCCGCCTGGTCTTTCCTAGGAGTATTGAGTGTCGGCCTCATCGTCTGGTCACTACCTGCCGAACCATTCTCTCAGGGCTATGATGATTTCAGTGTTATACCACACTACACGCAAGATGCGAAAGAGCTTTGACTACATGTGCCTTATTGTGCACTAATAACTAACCCAACGGTGCAGAACCAGACAATCTGTAAGCTTTCTCGTTTTCCACCACACCAGCGTGTCCTGTGGAAAAGATCCAACTGATGTTACCTATCTTTGATGTTTTAACTGAAGTTTGTCACTCTGCACGAAGCATTCCTGTCTTCACCTTTCTTAGAATGTTCTGTGAGTCCGTTACAATCACGTCATGCACGTGCTGTTTGTCCTCCAACCAACAGAACACCGCAGTGACTGCCTCCACCTTCATTGTTAAGACTAGATGTTGAGGTATCATATGCCAGGCTCTCCTGCATTAAACACCGTCTATTAAACTTCGCTGTGTACCCTCATGCACTTTTTTTCCTCTTTGCACAGAGCCATCCGTGTAGACGATTACCTCGGCGTGAATTGTGAATCAGTCGTTGCAACACCCCCCCCCCCCCACCTCTATTCAGCGCTGCCTGCTGGCTGTTATTGATTTTTGAGCCGTGATATTCGAAGTTTGTGGCATTTTAAATGTGCAAGTGCCCTTCTACTGTATAATGTGAATTCCACAAATACTCCATCCTCCAGTCCCCATCCACAGACCACTCTGGTGGTTACCAACACAGCGCGGAAACTCCGTAGCACTAGCGGGGTTTCAAATGTATGTAAACCAAAATCACACATTCTATAAATAGTGGGTGGCTTTTCTAATTTTGAGGTGCTGCCAGGACATCGGCTTATTCCGCTGGCACTTTTTGATTTCCAGCCAACACGGGATTTTTAATGTGAACAATGGTACTCCTAGTTTTTCGTATTTATTCGAGAAGTCAGAGACGGACGCCGTGCCTCACAGCTAGTCCACACCGACCTGTAGCATCTCTGAGCTGGAGAAGGGCCAAACAACAAGTGAAAGTTACAGGAAGAAATGCATGAATTGATAATCAACATGCCAAAAGTTGAACAGGGCAAAAATAAACACACATTGGACAAAAACCGCTAGGGCTAGTGAAAGGTGAATACACCAAAGAAAACCAGACGAATTATAAAGGAGTGTGTATATTTGAAGAAGACAGACCAAAAGAGAAAATGGTAGAAAGGATCTCTTGGAGCTCATCTGAAATAGTTAATGGTAGTGGTGATGTTGGTGATAAGACACGGTAGTGGTGAGTTTTGACTGGCAGTTTTGAGAGAGAGACAGACAGAGAGACCTATAGAGAGAGAGAAAAAGAGAGGGAGATACCGAGAGAGAAAGAGAGAGAGAGAGAGAGAGAGAGAGAGAGAGAGAGAGAGAGAGAGAGAGAGAGAGAGAGAGAGAGAGAGAGCTTGGACGATAAGCAACATTTTAGTTCAGCTGAACGGTGTAGGGGTTGAACCCGCAACCACTGCATCGGCATACCAGATGTTTAAGAGCGAGCGCTTTTATCCATTCGGCCATGCTGACCTGTTTATTTTATATTGCAGCCAGATATATGACTTCCATGCCGCTTAGCTCTTAATGATGCTTGTCATCATCATATGCACTGCTTAAAGGCATGGGCGCTCATGTCTCTCCACAGATCTCGGTCCTTGGTGAGCTGGATCAATTCTGCTGATATTCCTCCATGCTACCGTCTTCGCCCATCCAGCACCATTTCTCTCGGGCTGCCTCTTCTCTCATAGGCCTTTCCCGTGGTCACTGTCTTCCAATGCATTGCATTACATGAACGTTGTTTGTTTCTCTCTTATAGTTCTATATGATCATTGTAAAACATGTTGTGTTTCCATTGCAGGATGTTGCAATCAATCCCAGCTTGATATTCTAGACAATTTTACATTTTCTGAACGAGAGAAATCAACGTTTAAGTCCAACTTAATGCCGGTGTAGGGGTTGGACCTGCTACCCCGCCCTCAGCGCACAGAAAGTTTCAGAGCGAGCGCTCTTATCCTCTCGGTCACGCGGACGTCTAACAATGTTGCATCCTTTGCAGGACGTTACGATCAACCCCAGGTGGATTTGCTAAGCAGCTTTACGTTCAGCTGTTTGCCATGGTTTCTGATCGAGCGTCAACGTTTAAGTCTAACTTTAAATCTAACTTAATACAGGTGTTGGGATTGAACTCTCTACCCCGCCAACTGCGCGCCGGAAGTTTATGAGCGAGTAAAATGTTTCTTAGGAGCGCTCACATAAAACTACTGCCGTGTTCATGACATCAGCAGGTGAGGTGACATGATTTACATGTTTATATGGCTTTACAACAACATCAAAGGATGCCGCATTCAATTTTTCTCAGGTAAAATGCAAACACACGGTTCATTGCGAACTGATTGAGTTGAAGGAATTCGCCCACCTCCGCGCACATCTCTCTCTCTCTCTCTCTCTCTCTCTCTCTCTCTCTCTCTCTCTCTCTCTCTCTCTCTCTCTCTCTCTCTCTCGCTCTCTCTCTCTCTCTCTCTCTCCTAACGGTGGACAGGTGGATTCCAAATGAGCCGTCTCAAGAATCTTCTAGAAGGCGAGGTAACCCTGCAGTGAGTCTAGTTATGTATGTTACCTGCGGACGGAAACTGCGTCACTTCATTTCCGACAAGTCTAGTGGTGGTCAGTTTCCCATCCTCCGCCCCCTCCCTCACCCCAACCTCTCAAACCCCCGATATTTACGGGAAAGTCTATATGTACCAGTAGTTTGCTTTCCTCGTGTCTTTTTATCTCTGCAGTTTCCAAGTCAATTTAGTGCTACACCTACTTGTATCATTCAAGAGTGAAACATTCATTGTGATGAGTGTTATCAGTGTCCAAATTCAGTTCCCCACATTCTAGAAGTCAAAACGGCAGTAGGTAAAGACTAGGAATGACAGGCTGTGACTAAAAGACAAGTTCCGGCAGATAGTGTCCATGGGACGTCAAGTATTACATATAAAATAAAGTCAATCACCTTTTTTCCAAGCCCTGGTACGTACTGACCATATGGTGCGAGCCCCATATGTTTACTGATCAATGGGCACTCAAGGGTTGATGTGGTCAATACCGCACCGGCCGCTTTTACTTCTAAAGTCATGTCCATTTTAGATTGGGTCGACCTGGGAGCACAGATCAATGTTTACCAAATCCGTCTCCATGTGAATTCGAATCCATGACCACCGGGCCAAGAGTGTCAATGTTAGATGACATACTCTAGACCACCAGGCCAGGAGTGTTGAAGTGTTAGATGACATACTCTAGACCACCAGGCCAGGAGTGTCAAGTGTTAGATGACATACTCTAGACCACCAGGCCAGGAGTGTCAAGTGTTAGATGACATACTCTAGACCACCGGGCCAAGAGTGTCAAGTGTTAGATGACATACTCTAGACCACCAGGCCAGGAGTGTCAAGTGTTAGATGACATACTCTACACCACCGGGCCAAGAGTGTCAAGTGTTTGATGACATACTCTAGGCCACCGGGTCAGGAGTGTCAAGTGTTAGATGACATACTCTAGACCACCGGGCCAGGAGTGTCAATTGTTAAATGACATACTCTAGACCACCGGGCCAAGAGTGTCAATTGTTAAATGACACACTCTAGACCACCGGGCCAGGAGTGTCAATTGTTAAATGACATAATCTAGACCACCAGGCCTGGAGTGTCAAGTGTTAGATGACATACTCTAGACCACCGGGCCATGAGTGTCAAGTGTTAGATGACATACTCTAGACCACCAGGCCAGGAGTGTCAAGTGTTAGATGACATACTCTAGACCACCGGGCCAAGAGTGTCAAGTGTTAGATGACATACTCTAGACCACCGGGCCAAGAGTGTCAAGTGTTAGATGACATACTCTAGACCACCGGGCCAAGAGTGTCAAGTGTTAGATGACATACTCTAGACCACCAGGCCAGGAGTGTCAAGTGTTTGATGACATACTCTAGACCACCAGGCCAGGAGTGTCAAGTGTTTGATGACATACTCTACACCACCGGGTCAGGAGTGTCAAGTGTTTGATGACATACCCTAGACCACCAGGCCAGGAGTGTCAAGTGTTTGATGACATACTCTAGACCACGGGCCATGAGTGTCAAGTGTTAGATGACATACTCTACACCACCGGGTCAGGAGTGTCAAGTGTTTGATGACATACCCTAGACCACCAGGCCAGGAGTGTCAAGTGTTTGATGACATACTCTAGACCACCGGGCCATGAGTGTCAAGTGTTAGATGACATACTCTACACCACCGGGCCAAGAGTGTCAAGTGTTTGATGACATACTCTAGACCACCAGGCCAGGAGTGTCAAGTGTTTGATGACATACTCTACACCACCGGGTCAGGAGTGTCAAGTGTTAGATGACATACTCTAGACCACCAGGCCAGGAGTGTCAAGTGTTAGATGACATACTCTACACCACCGGGCCAAGAGTGTCAAGTGTTTGATGACATACTCTAGACCACCAGGCCAGAAGTGTCAAGTGTTAGATGACATAATCTAGACCACCGGGCCAAGAGTGTCAAGTGTTAGATGACATACTCTAGACCACCAGGCCAGGAGTGTCAAGTGTTAGATGACATACTCTAGACCACCAGGCCAGGAGTGTCAAGTGTTAGATGACATAATCTAGACCACCAGGCCAGGAGTGTCAAGTGTTAGATGACATAATCTAGACCACCAGGCCAGGAGTGTCAAGTGTTAGATGACATACTCTAGACCACCAGGCCAGAAGTGTCAAGTGTTAGATGACATAATCTAGACCACCGGGCCAAGAGTGTCAAGTGTTAGATGACATACTCTAGACCACCAGGCCAGGAGTGTCAAGTGTTAGATGACATAATCTAGACCACCAGGCCAGGAGTGTCAAGTGTTTGATGACATACTCTAGACCACCAGGCCAGGAGTGTCAAGTGTTAGATGACATAATCTAGACCACCAGGCCAGGAGTGTCAAGTGTTTGATGAAATACGCTAGACCACCAGGAACAGATTGGGAGCAGCGGCGGCGTATTTTCTGAGACAAATGTGGCAAATACCTCTGAATAACTAACAACGATTGTCTGGAAGAGGCAAATGAAAGTAGAACATTATATACAACTATAGTAAAGAGACAAACGGCATTCTTTGATCATGTGATGAGAAGAGAGACATTAGAGAACATCGTGACAACTGGAAAGATCGAGGGGAAGAGAGGCAGACCAAGGGAAATGATGCTAGATGAACTGAGACGGTGGCATAGAGGAATATCATCAGCAGAGTTTATCCAGAACATCAAAGGCCGAGATCTGTGGAGAGCCATTAACGCCTACTCCAAAGAGATAAACGGTGTTCTTCGATCACATTAATAAGAAGAAAAGTATAGGAGAACATCGTGAAAAGATCAGTGGTAGCAAAGGCAGACAGAGACATGATGCTTGCTGGTTTCAGACGACAGAGAAATGACATCAATAGAAATTATCCAGAACACCAAAGACCCAGATCTATAGAGAATTATAACGCCTACGCCACTTTTCAAAAAACGTGATGAGGATGAACATCTATGATAAATATGTAATAAGAAATGTCAAAAGTGATGAGACGTGAAAATTGCGATCCATTCATAATCTTTGGAAATCCAATTCCAGATCTTAGATGACACAGTCCTTCTCTAATACAGTTCTTAAGGATTAGAAGAGCTGATCCTGTCTGTCAAGAGACACAGTGAAAATCTATATCTTTTTTCTGAACTTTAAGAAACATAATATCCTTGGACAAAACTATATGCCAACAAAAATTGGCAACCAGCAATGAAGAAATTGAAACATATCTCAAACTTGTAATATTTTCGCTCCATAATCACCAACAGTGGGGACTGTGAAAAAGAAGTCAGACATGGGCTGGCCATAGCAATACAGAGTTTAAACCGCATTGAGAGCTTATGGCAGAACACCAGCAAACAAGTTAGAGTAAAATATGTCAGATGATGCATGTCTACTATGGCAACATATGGATATGATTCGTGGACTATTGCGCAATCATTAAATCATTAATAATTCATCATGGTTTCGTCATCATGGTTTCTACTGAGTGAGTGCGTGGCGCGACTCTGTGAGCTGTGAAATTCATGTGGAATGCTTTTACATTTGTCTGCTTTTGTTTGTACAGTGAACTGCATGTTCAGAACAATGGCTACCGGCTGTTGCTGAATTGACTGATTTGCCTTTTCGGTTCACGGGTGCATTTTTCAGGAGACTCCTGGGAGTCGACGCCGGAGCTACGGAGTTCGGGCTTTGTACGACGTTTTCGACGGCTCGCCCTGCGGAAAGCGACCGAGCCATGTTAAAAAACCCGGGTCAATGAAGTCTTTCTGGCGACTGCCGATTCCATCGACGATGAACAACTGTATTTTTCGTAGATGACTTTTGTGTTGGCATTCTGGCGGCGGCATTATGCAGTGTACCTGTGCGGGCTGTTGGATTGCCGAGATTCCAGTATGTTCCACTTTTCACATTGGACAGTAAGGAACAATATGCGTGATATTCACTGGCACAGGAACGGAACATAATGGGGACAACCCGTTGCCATGAAATTGGAACCTCGACTAACTAAGCAATCATTCAAGAAGAAAATATGAGATTTTAAATTTAAATATTACAGAAAAACGCTTAGAATAGCGTGGGCCAAGAAGAAGAAACAAATACTGACATTATACAAGATCTTAACATCGAATAAAACTGGCACATAATCAGCTTCAACTCGGAAACCCTCGGAAACTGAAATATGTTACCCATACTAAACGTCAAAGTGGTTTGGAAACAACGGCGCTGGAGGGCTTGGTTCAAGAATTGGGATCAACCGGCACGAAGATGGAAAGAAAACATTGAAGAAACAGTGGGCATGAAAAGAAAATCGGCACATGATCGAGAATCTTTCCGATGGGCAGTGATAAGAGCTGCAAAGGCCCAGCTACAATGGTGATGACCATTTCATGAGGCCGTAGCAAAGAACCTCAATGGCTCGGAAAGCTGAAGAAGAAGTATGACTCCATGGATGTACTGATCGGAACAAAGAATCCCTCCAGTGTTGTGAAATGAATCTGTACCAATGCTTTGGTCAACAAAAGCACTAACCATTGTGTCATTACGGCTCCCAGATATCACACGCGCGCGAGCTCACACACAATCAAAACAGGTACTTGAAGCTACCACACTACATATCAGTATACGATGATCAATCTGTGCTCGGGATTTGTCAAGTACCTGATGAAGTTGAAGATGCACATATGATGTTGCTGTTGTTGCAGCCGATTTTACAAGTGACCATTATGTTTTTGCGTATACTGTTCGAAATGAAAATCTTTAGAAAAACAACGGTAATTTCCAAATATGATAAGTGTTAGACGTTTGTCAAAACGTGATATGAAAAGGATGTAAATGGAGAAAATAGGTGGAATGTTTATGATAAAAAAGCGAAAACGATTTCGTTATCGAAGCAGGATGCAAGGCGGATATTAAAGTGAAGCTAAGCGACAGCACGGCGGCCGTGGCAATACACTTTAGTGTATTGTTCTCGTATTTTCCCTCCCTCCCTCGGCGCAGTTTGAATGAACTAATAAAATATGTAAATTCATTAAAACATGCGCGCTAGAGGACACAAACGCGGAAGATTCTAAAGCCTCAACCCTGTGCAAACACAACGGCTGCCCAGTTCTGAGAAATTTCATGTTAAAGCTTTCGTTGAAATGAAAGAGGTTAGCCAGAAATAATCAATAAATGAACACAGCCAGTGTGTGTGTATATGACTTGAAGGGAATGAGGGCGAGCCTGCTCGAATCATAACAATCGTCCGTCAGCTTCCTCACACACTGAAACCCTCAAAACTGCTGCATTCTATGTAACATGTCCATTTGTGACGCTGCTTTCAGTAATCCTTACATCACTACGATCATCACAGAATTATCAAGTGCACTGACAATTGGCTTAGGCGATCTCCAACAGAATGTTATCAGTTAACTTGTTGATATCTGTCAACGCCATCATGAAGGCTGTTAAGAATCTACCCTCGCTGCCCTCCTCTACCCTTACACAAATGCATTCCGCACTGGAAATAAATCACCACAAAGCGACACGAGCGACAACTTTCTTACGCAGCAGCCAACTGGTCGGTGTTCATTCAATTTCAAACCGAAGTGCCAGTTGTGTGGAAGTGTGGCGTCTGCTTCTAATGGACAAGTACGGGGTTTGATCTTCAGTGGAAGACAATATTTCCAGAACTTTATGATATGCTGCTACCCTGAGTTCTGGATAGTGAATGTCTAGGCTTCTCGGGCAATGGCGAAAACATTGATCCCGTATACATGGTAGGCATGTTTAAAATCTCTCAACAGTTGCACATCGTCAGGACTAGGTACTATATGTCACAACACTAGCAAAAATTCACAATTATAAAATTTACCCATAACAGAATATTTATAAAGAAGATCTCCCGGCGAAGGGATCATGTCTGATATGTGGGCTGACTGACAAAAATATCGCAGTTTCACGGTACACGAACTTCTGAACTCAACCAGGATGAACGAGGAAAACGGAATAAGGTTTAATCTGAAAAGTAGTCGCACTTATAGTTCATATTTTCTCCTTTTTCTTAAGGCTAGTGTGTTACTCGCTTCTTTATACGTCATAATCCACGCGAAGTGGCGAGTAAACCGGACTAACCATTTTAAACGGATGTCCGTCATAAGCCTCAACAATTGAACATACTATCTGAAACAACATTTCAATGTTGATTTTCCTCTTACCCACTATTTGTATCCCGTTAATGGTCGGACCTTCCTACCCAATTCTCATCACCAGTACGGCTATGCATCTCCCGAGCCACTAAGTCACAAAAAGTAAACGATATATTTTCACAACATGAGACGTTTTGGGTATATATATATATATATATATATATATATATATATATATATATATATATATATATATATATATATATATATAGACCAATCAATTTTGGATGGGTGATGTAGTAAATATTAAGCCGACTGCCTTTACTTCCCTTGTAATTCCCAGGTACCCATTTAAGGCTGGGTGGATTTGCAAGACCCGGTCAATGAAAAACATCAAATCCGAATGATTTCGACACACAACCTCCGGGCCCGCAAACAAACATGCTAGAGACTGCACGAACGCGGCTCCCAGCTTCAAAGCCTGGATATTATATCTGTAATGGGGGAAATACAGCCGTCCACTCACGTGAACAACCTTCTTACCTGTCAGGAAATGGTCCAGTACTCACGTTATAAGGCGGCGTGCACTATACTAAAAACAAAAGGCCTTGTACAATATGTGCGAGGAGACTGAATTACTTACAGGAATTATCTGTGGGCATTGAAGGTGGTCCTTTTGCAAACTTAACAACATGTGTGAGGTCTTATACGCGCTTGTGTATGTCTTGAGAATGGACAAACACATTTAGCGTAATTACTGTTTTGCAGAATCATAAAAACAGTATGATCTCTGCTAAGTTGAGGGTATAGAAAAGACAGCTATGAGGCCGGTGCGCCAACCTCACAAAGCCTAGAAGTTTGACACATGCAGACTTAGTATTTATCATCTAAGAAAGTATAATTCCACCTCTTTTGGTGAAAGGGGTAGAATCTTTGTTCATACATCTACCTGTGTAGCGACGTAGACAAAGATGGTGGGGGAGGGGGGCAGACAGATATTAAAATAAAAACACAAAACGTAAGCTTTCACAGCACTAGGAAACGTGGAAGTCAAAATACATTAAAACTGGTACCAAATTGAGAACATTTAACTCAAGCATTAATAACCATGGCCTAGGGGTTAACGTTTTTCTCCGTAATCGCGTATATTCTCGTGAGTAACGCAGCTGCGCGAGAATCGGCAGCGGTTCGCGCCGCGCTAGTAACTTACGTGGGTATGTGAGTCGGTCGCTCAGAAAGCAATGGCAAACTACTGAGTGTAATCTTGCCTAGTACATCAACAGCAGCTGAAAAATGCTGGTGTTGACTGCAACGTCCTATAAGGGATATGCAACATTTAAAAAAATCATAAACATGGAGAAGGACTAAAACAATTAGAAATTAACTATACACATTCACTGATTAGCGCCCGCGCAGAACATAAGGACGAAAATGGAATGAGAGAATCACAAATTATGAAGAGAACTTAGAGAGAGATTTAGACACTGATCAAAAGGTGAAGAAAAGACGCTGGTGTTGATCAGGACACATTAAGAAAACCTGAGAATAGTTTAAAAATTTTTCTTCACTGGAACATAAAGGGCAAACGAAATAGCGGGAGATTTAAAGACATGGAGAGAAAAGAGAAAGAAAGAGAGAGAAAAACACGAGGCAAAAGACGAATAATATAGAGAGGACATGGGGCGAGCTGCAGGAGATAACAAGGGACAGAGCGACTTGGTGTGGGTTGGTTGACAGCCTTTGCTCCATTGGGGGTGAAGGGCAGAAGTAGTATTACATATCATTCACCGGTTCGCTGTATGTACCCTGCACGAAACAACGCTGGACAAAACAGCGACTTCTGACATCTACCAACAAAACCTTTATGGAGCACAGAAATATGGTCCCAGCACCTGGCGTTCAGACTGCAGTAGCTACTCCGCGGAGCTCCACCTGCACAGCTGCCTTATAATCCAGCCACAACCACGCTAGGAATGCCAAACCACATATTTACATTCTGCATACACGACATTAGCGTATGTTTTACAAACAGCCAAAGTTTACACACTGACTCGACCGCCTTGACAATATTCTCAGTCCGACTGACGGTCCTCGCAAAACACAATCATCAAGAAATTTTCAACTCCGTACAACTGGAATTTGAATAAAAACCATCTTGTTAAATATGTTTGTGTTAGTTATAATGATTCACAACTAACATAAGAGTGCTTTTAATATAATCTTTGTGAGGTTTGACATGGAGCAAAATACAATATACAGAGGAGAAAAAAATGCGCTGCAGTAGCCATAACCTATGGTTGCAAAATAAATTCGCGTGTGTAGATCGGCGTCAATAGAAGTAAAGGAAACAAGAAGAGATCAGTATAGACACTAGACCAGTGGTTCTCAACCGGTGGGGAATTCCCCCCAAGGGGGAATTTTAGGGTTTCGGGGGGGGGGGGGGGGGGGGGTTAAGATTATTTCAAGATCGCGTTAATACAAGAATCGATTACTTTATATTTTCCCCTCTCCATACTTTACGGTTCTGTACTTCTCGCTCTTCTGAAATTCGTTTTATAACGTAAGCAGACCTGCAAATCACGTGTTATATAGACGTCTACCTTACTTAATTACTTACTTACTTTACTGTACTGTACTGACTTAATGACTTACTGACTTACTTACTTACTACCTTACCTTACCTTACCTTGGTTGGTTGGTTGGTTGGTTGGTTGGTTGGTTGGTTGGTTGGTTGGTTAGTTAGTTAGTTAGTTAGTCGACAGATCATCCTCATTGCACATCGAACCATTCAGTCCATAAGTGCTCGTGTAGCGGCTAATGACACCAGTTCTGTGTTGGTTTATCAGTCTTCTTTGGCTTCTTGCGTAGTGTTCTTGTTTGGCCACCCCTCTTTTAATTTGCTGTTCTCGCAGTCTGGCCGTGGTTGTAGATTCACAGTCATCATTTGGTTCTCGCAAAAGTCTTACTTTTCGTAGAGCATTCAGAATGTCAGCCTGGTCTATGGCGCGTCCGCCCTCCACAGTAGCGTTACCTGCGAGCTTGTCAGCCCGCTCATTCCCTTGTACTCCCGCATGCCTTGGCACGAAGATGAAACTAATCTTTGCCAGCCGAGACCGCTCCATGGACAGCAACCATTCTTTTCGGATTCCCTCCTCCCCCCTCCCCCCCCCCCATCTCTATCCTCTTGAGCATGTTCATTGAGTCGCTAAGGAAACATGCCCTAATGAATGTCTGTGTCTCGAGCCATGTTATTGCTTTACTTACTGCCATGACTTCCATAGTCAGGCTACTTGTGGTCTCAGAAAAAGCACCAGAGGCCTTCACAATTCTCCCTCCGGCCCGAGCCGTAAAGGCCCATGAGCTTCTCACATGTCGGACGACCGACCCATCTGTGTAAATGATATATAGACGTCTAGTCTTGTTCTAGTGTGTGTTATAAAATTTAGCTTCCATTTTTACGTATAATGTATAGGGGCCCCCCTGGAGGGGGGGGGCGGGATTTAAAGGGAGGAAATACAAAAAGGAATGGCATTCTGAACATAGCGAAGGGGTGCATGGGCCAAAAAAAAACTACATTAGACAATATAATGAATGCAAACTAAAGGCACGCTGGTTTTCGGCCTGCAGCCTACGTCACTGAATGAATCTGTGTGCTGCGATCCGTAGATGTCATCGAAGTACACCTGTTCCTTAACGAGACGTTGTTGTGGTTATGTATGTCACGTGTCTCGGAAATGAAAATACTTTGGTCATATTAAACATGGCACTGGCCTGGAGATAACCGTGATGGCAGGAATGTTTCTGGAAGATGAGGCAGAGGCCGACCAGGGTGACGACGGACACAGACATTGCAGACACCCTGGGCGTGAGGTGCATGTGGCGGGAGACATGGCCAGAGATCGAGACACTTTTCAGCCTTCAACGACAGAAGCCACGTTCTGCCAAGGACCCGCTAAACCAGTGGTTCTCAACCTTTTTTTGGTTCAGAATGTCACCCCCCCCCTTTTCGTATTTCCTCCCTATAAATCTTCCCTTCCCCCCCCCCCGCCCCTACACAGTATACGTAAAAATTTAAGCTAAATTTAATAACACATACTAGACACATACAAGTTTAGACGTCTACATAAAACGTGATTTGCGGGTTTACTGTAAGGGGTGGAATGCGCCTGGCCCTGCAGCCAACAGGGTTAAGATCGGCTAGCCTCTCCCAGGAGGGGTGAAGAGCGAAAATTAGTAGCCTGCCGATGACCCGCAGACTACACAAGTCAACACCCCCACCTCCACGTGGTGCAGACCGGGCAACCATGACCGCGAGATCATGGGCTAACGGGGCTATGGCTCGCCATAGGGGATGGACTCCCTGTGATCAGATTAGTGTCCTAAACCTGCGACTGGCCTAGCAAGCCGGCAGGGGATCTTCATACTGCTCGTAGAAAAACTAAGAAGTATAAACGGACTGACCCAAACAGCTATCGACCCGGCAATATACTCAACGGATCAAGAAGAGATAAGATCAGAAATGAAGAAATCAGGACTAAAGTGGGGGTTAAAGCAGCACTAGATTTTATTAGAAAGCAGCAAGTCAAATGGTTTGGCCATGCAAGTATGTTACCAGTCAACAGCATACCACAACAAGCAATGATGTACACAGAGGAAGAGGCCGATCACGTAAACGTTGGACGGAGGGAATAACAGAGTCCATGGGAATATCGATATATGGAGCCCATAATCGGGCACTCTCACGATGTTTATACTTCACCTCGACACCGCAAGGTACAAGAGGAACATGATGAGATGAGACTTATTTTATAAAACAAATTTCAGGAGGGTTAGAAGTACAGAACCGTAAAGTATGGAGGGGGGAAAAATATCAAGGAGTCAGTTCTTGTATTAACGCGATCTTGAAATAATCTTAACTCCCCCCCCCCCCCATTCCCCACCGGTTGAGAACCACTGCGCTAAACGATTATGACATGACGCGAATAAGTTCACACAGACAGACGAGTACCCACATGGGGCCAAGACATGTCATGTCGTCATGTTTGGTCGCATGTTGAGAGACGTTTGGTGAACCTACGGATAACCGGACATGTTGAGTGTGTGTGTTCGGGTGCGAATATTTTTCAAAGTAAATTAGCGGGCGTGTTAGCGAAATCTTAGCGAATTATGCTGATGATGTCATAAGCACGACCGGGCGTGGGTTTGACGCGAAAGTGAATGAAAGATTGGCCACCTATTTTTTTTCATATCCTATTTACAGGACATTGCAGTCAACACCATCATTATTCAGCTGCTGTTCATGTCTTGGCAAGTGTTACGTTCAGTAGTTTGCCACTGCTTTCTGAACGACCGGCTCACATACCTTTCCGTAAGTAACCAGCGCGACTCGAATCTCACGCAGCTGTGTTTCGTACGTGAGAATATGAGATTACGAACAGAGTCCTTAACACCTTCGCCAGGAAGACCGGCTGGCCACCTATACCTTCGTGTATTCACTTAAAAAGTGAATTAACTACAATTCAAACCTACAAAATGTGATGCCGCTATCACATCCCAAACCCAGAGAAGGAAACTGCTTCGGGGCATTTTTTTTTAAAGGAAATACTAACTGCGATTTTCCTCTTAACCTCTTCTAAACCAAAAACTATAAATCAGGTCATACAATAAGGTCTAAGAAACAACAATCACCAGTACGCCGTAGTCAGTTTCGAGTCAGCGGCAGTGCGTCGCTTATGTGCGTGGGCCACAAGAGGCAAGCATAAACTTACCTCGCCGCCTACATAAAGCAAAAGGGTGTTGCATGAATAAAATCTATGGCATTTTCTCTAACATAAGTGACATCTGACAGACTCGGTCACGGCGACATACAAATAATACACACATATATCGCAGTGTGCCCCAGCGCTCTTGGTGACAGAGCAACTCCCAGGATGAGATGGTACTTGTAACATTTCCTAAAGGATGACTCAGACCACATTTTATCCCTAATGAGCCGAGGCCGGGCCATGAAAAGAATGCCGGTTTGTAATTAACGGATCTAGCGCCTTAATCATGCTTTCTCTAATAACAATGTTAATGAATGGCCCAAGTTTACAGCTCATCACTTTCCCGTAATCAACATACGCCTGCGAAAATCTAATGAATAACAATGTACATCATATGTGATTGATTGCACCTTTACCTATATGTTACAGTGACTTGTCTTGACTGTCGTATTTTAACTCCTTCAGTCTCCTAGTTTCTGACAGCATTGTTCTATGTAACTGAAACACAACAGCCATATTACACGTCACAAAGGTTTGGAAGCCGGACGTCACGGCTTAGGGCTTACGGAAGCGATTCGTAAGCCTCCTTACCCGCGTTCGAAACACAGCTGGGACCGATTTGGCAGTAGACCGCGTTGCGCTGGGTTTTAGCGTGTTGGTATGATAGCCGGTCGTTCAGAAAGCAATGGCAACCTACTGAACATAAAAACTTGCCAAGACATCAACAACAGCAGTAAAATGCTGGTGTTGACAGCGATGTCCTGTAAATTGGATATGCAAAACAAAAATAGTGGTTTGGAAACAACTGCCAGCCATGTAGGAATGTTTCCGGTAACCAGGACATAATTCGACACAGGACATTGCAGACACCTTGAACACCAGGGGGAATGACGGTGTGTGAGGCATGAGGGTGTGTGGGGCATGAGGGTGTGTGTGGCATGAGAGTGTGTGGGGCATGAGGGCGCGTGGGGCATGAGGGCGCGTGGGGCATGAGGGTGTGTGGGGCATGAGGGTGTGTGGGGCATGAGGGTGTGTGGGGCATGAGGGTGTGTGAGGCATGAAGGCGCGTGGGGCATGAGGGCGCGTGGGGCATGAGGGCACGTGGGGCATGAGGGTGTGTGGGGCATGAAGGTGTCTGGGGCATGAGGGTGTATGGGACACGAGGCTGCGTGGGGCACGAGGGTGTGTGGGGCATGAGGGTGTGTGGGGCACGAGGGTGTGTGAGGCATGAGGGTGTGTGGGGCATGAGGGTGTGTGGGGCACGAAGGTGTGTGGGGCATGAGGGTGTGTGGGGCATGAGGGTGTGTGGGGCATGAGGGTGTGTGGGGCATGAGGGTGTGCGAGGTATGAGGGTGTGTGGGGCACGAGGGTGTGTGGGGCATGAGGGTGCTTGGGGCATGAGGCTGTTTGGGTCATGATGGTGTGTGGGGCACGAGGGTGTGTGGGGCATGAGGCTGCGTGAGGCATGAGGGTGTTTGGGGCATGAGGCTGCGTGGAGTCAGACAACTGGCACAAGATGGATAAGCTGTTCGGCGGGCCGTGGTGAGAGCAACGCAAAGGATCTGATAAATGACGATGATATAATGGATGGAGTCGTCAATAAACGCACGCTGGGTTGCTTGGTACAAAATGAGTTTATTCACACCATTAGAAGGGGCAGTCACGCAGTTTCACATCACGACATGCCGGGTGGGTTCGAAATTAGCAGCAGGCAATTTGAAAGCAGACCGCATTGCGTTGATTTTCACAGTGGTACAAACGCCGTCCGTTCAATAAGCAGTTGTAAACTAACAATAACATTGCCTAGAAAATCACGAACGGCCAAACAAAATATACGATGGGGGGGGGGGGGGGGGGGGGGGGGGGGGAGACTGACTGATTGTTACGTCATGTAAAAGACATTCTAGTACCCCTCCCCCCCCCCCCCTTTCAGTCTTTTAAAAAAGAAATATTCACTAATATGATTATAAATCTTAGCAACCGTTCTCTCTCTCTCTCTCTCTCTCTCTCTCTCTCTCTCTCACACACACACACACACACACACACACACACACACACCGATTTAACATTTAGGTTGGTGTTTTAATAGACTTGGGCTTCCAGGCTGACCCAATCTCAATTGGGTACCAGGAAATGTCTTGCATTCTGATGTGTCGGTTGTATGTGATCTGATGTGTGGGTTGTATGTGATCTGATGTGTGGGTTGTATGTGATCTGATGTGTGCGTTGTATGTGATCTGATGTGTGGGTTGTATGTGATCTTACTACCCCTGATACATGAGATTGTGCAGCAAGGATAAATACTATACTGTGCTGTAATGAGATGTAGCTCACATCTTATCTTCCCTATTAAAAGGATGTACGAAAGATGAGTGATTACAAGGACCAAATGTAAGACGAGCCTGCATGGGCAATTTGTGACCCTTTGAAAATAAAGTTTGTTCATTTGTTCTTCATGTACGTGAGTGCATTCATAGTATGAACATTATGCGAGAGGATTTTGAATGAAAACTTGGAGCTAGGTCTCGGGAGTACAGGTGATGTGGTACACATTGAAAGTAGGTCTTTGATGGTTTCAACCACTGCAAGGGCAATATGGGGGTCGAGCATTCTCATGTTGCAAAAGGACACCTTTACTCAGAAGTCCAGTCGTTTGGATGTGATTGCAGGTTGAAACTTCTATTCCACTCATACACTTGCTGGACTGACAGGTAAGCATCCCCATACTGAACCTTCATTCGCCGATGAACTTCTATAGGTTCCCCCCCCCCCCCCCCTTTTCCCTTTCACTGATCAAAAAACAGATAACAGAACGCTGCTCCTCTTTGTTACATGTCAAAAGTGGGATGGCCATCATTAAATTGTCTTCATAATGTCACTGTGTTCATCTGGCCATGATGGTGAGTGCTTAACACTCTTGATATCCTTAACAATACAGACAGGTTACAAGACAATGGCATAGTTTTTGTTAATTTCTATCACACCTTTAAGGTGGTCTCGAGGTATGGTGTCCGCCTTGAGTGCTGAAGGTCCCGGGTTAAGGCCCCGGTGAGGGCCGGAATTTTTTCACATGCATTTCTAGTAACAAAATTTCCCCTGGTCTCTGGGTAGTGAGAGCGAATACCGGCGTGTATTGTTTTGCACGTAAAATATCCCTTGGCAGTTGCAAATCGAGAAAGAGCAGCCTAACGGAGCTGCCCGGGCAAAATTTCAAGTTAAAAATCTAACCGAAGTATTTCAGGATCCTTGCCGATGCCACGAAGTTCGTACACTGAGCTGAGATTCTCTGGACTCAGGCTTGAGTTAGGAGTAGAACGGAGCACTTATGGGTCACACCTGTGTGCCGTGATGTTGATCCGTCAACTAAACTAAACTAAGAAAAAATCTAAACATTTGAAGCCCCCTCAAAATTAGCATCCCCTCCTGTTCCCTCAATTAGTTGATCTGATCTACCTGATCTTACAACAATATATGTGTAATCTGAGCACTTGCTGATATGTTCTAGTGTGATCTATGGATAGAAATTTGTGCATTAGTGGATCTATCCTTAATAATTTATAAAAGTTAGAACACTCATGGATCCATTATTGTTAAATCTATGAAAAGAGATCATGTCCATAGCTATTGTCATCATCATTATGTAGCATGCCCTTTGCAGAATGCTGCTTTCATCACAGAAAGACTCTCAATCCTTCACCAGTTCCCTGTCTCATACATTTTCATGCCCAGGGTGTATTTACCACTCTGTTTCCACCTTCGTGACAATCAACCTGCAACTCTTCATCCAGGAACCATGTCTGCCATTACTATTCTTCCTAAGCCACTGTGCCCAAGTATATCACTTTCCTATATATGACTACTGTTTATGAGCCTGTTTTATTCAGGGATTGGATCTTGTAAAATGTCAGTATTTTTCTTCTTCTTGATCTACAGTACCTTAAAATTGTGTCAGTAACATGTAAGTTCAAAGCCTTTGATTTTCTTTAGAGACTGTGAAACTGTTTAAAAATTACTATGAAATGCCATGTGTAATACGTACTCATGTATGATAAGCATATTTGATGGAATCAAAATTTTCAGGTAAAATTGCAATTTATGTATGGAAGTTAACATGGCTGAATAGATAAGAGCACATGTTCTTAAACATTTCTGATGATGCTGAGGTAGCGGGTTAAACTCCTACACCCCTCAGTTTGATTAAAATGTTGACTTCTCGTCCTTGACTTAGAGACAAGTACCTCCAAAGACAGCATTTATTGGCTGTTTGAGATTTACTAGGTAATGTTAGTTGAGTAATTTGTCATTGCTTTCACTGCTGACACCTCACACCATCAAAATGTATGCAAAGTGGTCTGCTTTCAAATCATCCGAAGCTGATATTGAACCCTCGACTCGGTATGGCGGTGAATAATCTGACTGAGCATGGCACTATTCCCTACATCACAGCATTCGTTAAATATATAGTACTTAGATAATAAATGACAATGTTCATTTTATCAGAGTTTACAGCTGACTATAACAGGAATGACAACTATACAATGAATGATATTCTCAGGTACTGTTACCAATCTGTCAATCTGTCCCAGTTTTTTTTTAATCCATTGATAAAATTAAGCGCACCTTTTTTTAATGCATTACTCAAATTTGAATTAAAATATATGAAAGAAATGAAATTAGGACACAATGTAAGCATGGTATCTATTTAGACATCATACTTTGTTGTAACCAATATAAAATTAAAATAAAGTAATATTCCAATATTCAACTTTAGCTATGCATACCATATTAATATGTTATGCACATTCCAACAATCCTAGAAAAAGTTTTAAAAACAATGGATTTTCTGATGCAATGGGATCAAGAGTCTTCCCTGCTGTGTGAAATGATTACCTGTTGTGTAAAATGGTTACTAGTAGTAGCACTAAAAAAGTATGATGGAAAAGCATTGAAGAGTGGGACTGGCAACCTCACATCTTAATGCACTGACATAATCCTCAAGTGTATCATTGTGAAATGTTCAGTCATAGCCAAATGGAAGTATTTGCTATGGGATTAACTTAAGATTACTGTTCTGCTTTTTTTACTTATGTAGCCACACAATGAGTACTCTGTGTAACCATGACAGTCAGTGAAGTGACAGTGAGACAGTGACAACTGACACTGACAGACAGAGCTAGTGACAGACAGTGGATGAGTAAATTAGTAAAATCAGTTCTACTTCTTTGTTTCATGTAAATTGAATAGCACAGAACTACAGACAATAGATAGATGAGACAATCAAACTACACAGTTAATCTAATCTTCTATACTGTATTCGTGGTTTCAACATGACATGAAGTACAATGCTTAACTATCCAACTAAATGACCTGTCTTCTACTGCTAGAGCTACCCAACAGAACCAGACGTAAATACAGTGTTCTGTACAGGCAGTGCTGTACAGAGACAGACTCAGACAGACAGTGGAGAGAGATGCTGCTAAACTTGGGTGACTACACTCAACTGCATCTGTAAACATTCGCAATCTAGCATTACATTAATCAAAGCCTTCACTTACTTGCGCTGGTGCACTAAAACACTCCTGCAGGCTGGCGTATGTACATGCCACTTTTGCCGAGCATTAAACTGCGGGTAAAATGATACGTAAATATCCCATTGTTGCACGGCTATTTTGTTTCCACACAGGAAGTATTAGTCTTTAGCAAGATGGCGAAGCAGCAGCACAGTCACGTGACCTTGACCGCAAGGTGGTTGTCTGCAACTGTATTTGTCGTACACACAATCTCTAGGAAATTAAACATTTCAAGCATCTATGTACATATTTTGATCGTTTCTTTTTAGTGTAGCTGCATTTCAGATCACGGTGTTTGGTCTGTTTAAATATGGGTGTGTCATAGATCTGTCATTTTTATTTTCCAAGCTTCTTAAGCCCACAAGGACCAGCTGTTTGTGACAACTGTTTGTCTGTCTCCATCTTTCGTCTTCTACGCTGTCTTCAAAATATAGAATATATTATATAGCCTGGACGTAGCAGTGTTTAGTTCATTCATTCTCGAACGTCAACATTCATGACAATTCCTATGGGCTCTGGCTGCTCTGTTCTACGTGGGTAACGTCTGCCATTATTGTTACAGTGATATCTACAGATTTTCATCGTATTCAAGAACTGATACGGCTAGCAGGGAGACCGTAAAATTTCTAGACATTCAACAACATTGCTCACAGAGGTGACCAGTCACAAAATAAGGTTGGCTGCAATGGATCGCTATTGTTATACGCTATGACGTACTTCTATGAGTTAATGTGTTTATATATTCTACCTTTAGCTCGCCTGCCTTAAACTTAAAGTTTCCACTCCTGTATGTTTATTGTTTTGTATGGCTTTACTTTTTTTGTTTTCTAGAAATGTTTAGCGTACATGATGTTTTGAAGCTTTCCAAACTGCGCAAGCGTTGGCCTGCCGTTATATGTACTGTCGGTATCAATAATGTGGTAATTATCGAATGGTATCAGGGCCGTGCCGTGTTATGACACAGAGAGGCGGCCGCATCAGGCGGCACCGTAAAGGGGCTTCAAAAAGGGGGAGGGGCGGAATAGTTAAAGGGGGGGGGGGGACATGTAAGGGGCGGCATTTCGAAGACTTGCACAATACTGAGAAAATCTGCCGCACGGTACTGAATGGTATGCTTTACAACTTTTTTTTTTTCTTACAGCTGTCCACTCTAGCCATAGTTAGTAGCAAAGTTAAACATAAAGGCGAGCAAATTGGTTTCATTGCGCCTGATGTTACCATATGTAGCTTGGCCTGTCTCCGCAGAGCTTCACGCCGCCCGGCACTAGTATCGCACACAGCGGCAACCCCAAAGCTCCAGCTATGACCCCCATGGGATTCTGAAAAGACGCAAGACACAATCAGGACGCAAGGCAGACATGCTTGACCACTTCGCGACGGAGCTCAACTCCCCATCCTCTCCCCCAAAACGCCTTCGTGTGTATTGGTCGTGAATTTACAGACCAATCGGCACCCGAGATGTGATGTGGTCAATATCACAGCGGCCGACTTTACTTCCCAAGACATTTCCCGGTACTCACTGTATGCTGGGTTGACCTTATAGCACAGGTCAGTTTTAAACATCCCTCGTGATGTAGTCTGGAATCCAAGACCATCCAGTTGCTGGTGCTGTCGCCATGACCCTTCCTAATAATAACACTCCTGTCACGACGGCTACTACTACTACTACTACTACTACTACTACTACTACTACTACTACTACTACTACTACTACTACTACTACTACTTCTGCTACCTGCTACTATTACTACTAACTACTACTACTACTACTACTACTACTACTGCAGATCAATCATAACATCAGCAAAAACCCTACGAAGTGCAGACTCTGATACGGATCATCAGTTATTAATAACATATGAAAGTAAAACTCAAAAAGCTTAGCCTACCCGAGGACCAAGACCACTTCGTTTTGATCTCACAAAAATGCCACCGCGCATACAGCGAGGAAGTGAAGAATCGTTTTGAGGTTTTGATATCTATACAGGAGGGGATGACACCTGATGAATTGGCATTTCACGCTAGTATTATCTTGATAACAGCAGCCAAAGATTTAATTCCGGTCAAGAACAAGCACCATAAAACATGGATTTCAACAGACACTTTAGAATTAATAAAACAGCGAAGGAAACTGAAACAGAAAGGAGGAGAAACCGATAACACCAGGGTGAAGTATAAATCTTTATGGAAGGGATACTCTGTGGCGAAGTGGTCAAGCCGTTTGACTCGTGCTCCGAAGGTTGTGCGTTCGATTCCGGGCCGCGCCCTTCGATTTACGAGTTAAATGTTTCGGAGACTATTGTGGGTCGTCGCTAAAAGCTACGTGCTTTGTGCGACGCTTTCCGTGCTGCGGAAAGAGATCGAGCCATATGGGATAAAACCCAGTGCAATGAAGTCGACCCTGTCGACTTTTAAGCGACTTTTTTAAAATAAATCTTTAACACGAGAAATAAGAAAGAATACAAGAAGGGACAAAAACCAACATATACAACATTGTTGTACTAGAATATAACAATATCATAAGAATGAAAGAGATTACGAAATTTTCATAGATATGGAGGGTACTTTTGCTTTCTTTCACCCCAAACAAACTTTGCGAGCTATATTTAGAGTCACCAGCTATATTTAGCGCCGACGGTGATCTCCTCTGTGTTCGGCTGGAGTGCGTGTCAGTGCGTTTCAATTGCCCCACACCACAGTGTTGTTTCTTTGGGCTGTGGCAATCGTTTATGTGTGTGTGTGTCTCCCTTCGATCCTCATTTCCATCGGTCCTGCAATCACTTTCCGGTTAGGGTTAGGGGTAGGTCCTAACCCTAACCCTACCCCTAACTCTACCCCTAACCCTAACCGGAAAGTGAAAGAATAGCGCGTAGAATTGCGCACCGAGCTACGGCGGAACACACGGAAACCCCCTGGATGTTCGGCGCAACACAGGGAACCCCTGGATAAGACGTCATACCCTGGGATTCCCTTTTGTTTGGGGTGAAAGAAAGCAAAAGTACCAAATGGAGTTATTGACAAGAAATGTTCAACCTCAATTAAATGTCTGTGACAATTTGGGGAAAACCCTGTGTTGTGTTGTTTGTCCATCTAGAATGATGATGACCATTCATTTCATCCAGTGGGGTTGAAAGTATGGAGCCGTGAGTTCTAAGATGGCTGATGAGGCCTATTTTGGCTCGAAATGTTCTTTGACAATGTGGACAAAGAATGCTTGACGTTTCTGGAGGAGGATTTTCTGCAGTGGTTTTTCTGTTCTGTCTTTTCTTCACAGCTCTTGCAGTCCCGGTTGCCTCACAAGTGACTGCACCCTTGCGCAATGATGCACGCCACGAATTTCGGTCTCTGGCTGCAGTCTCCCAGTTGTCATGATGAATTCCAAAAGCATTCAGTGTGATTTTCAGTGTCTGGCCGCCTTGGGAGCGTTTACCACAACGTAACTCGCCGTAAAAAAAATTCGTTTAGGGAGCCTGTGATCTGGCTGGGGAGAATCTTGAAACACTCTACAACGATGGCAGGAATACTGCAGTGGAATGTATGATGTGAATGACTGCCAGAATATGAATGAGATAGATGAACAGAGACAACACGTGAAACCTCACTAGATGAAATTATATGGGTGTAGCGTGCGTGATAAACGCCAAGATATGACGGATGTAAAGGTTATGAATATGAATAGAACAATGCGAGGTCACAGGTGTGAAATGAGAGTTGAAGCCAGGGAGGTTGATTAAGCAATCCCAAGACAATGAGGAGCCCCAAACACAGTGGATTGTTATAGCACGTAGATGTCACCTTGGGTCACCCATGGACAGAGAGGAACGTGCTAGAGAGGGGATAAAACATAGGGAAACCCCAGAAAGGTATTTTGATGAGAACTGGGAAATGGGTTCAAGAGTGAAATAGATTTTCATGTGTGGTCCCGAGGAGGCTGAATAAAGACAGAAGTTTGGGCACGTTGAGGTAATGGAATTTTGGGCTAAGTTACGGAAACTAGCCAGGTACTCGGTTTTTGGGCGAAGGTATGGAACTTCAGCCCGGGAGGGAGAAGCATTGAGTATCGGGCCAGTTAGGAGAACTGGGGCCAGACAGAAGAGACTCAGAGGAGTTGGTTACGTTCAGGGACAGAGAAAAGTCCGGTGTAACAAGTGAATTTTCAAAGACCTGTAGAAGGCAATGTTGGTTTCACATGGAATTAATGTTCTGTCGTTTTTATGATTTTTCTTGGGATGGTGCGTTTTCATCATGTCTCTTCATCTTATATATAAATTAGGATGTGCGTATGTATTTATGTATCTCTGTATGTCCTTTATACGCTCGCGAACGGCCCATCCGATTGAGATGAAATTTTCTACACGCCTTCCTTTCATTCCAGAGATGCCAACTGTCGTAGTTTTTTTTTCTTCTTCCTCCTCCTCCCTCCTCCCCCTCCCAAAATACGTACGTCCAGGAAATGGTCTTCTACATAGACACTTCTCTCTGAGGTCCGCGATAACATATTAACCTGGTGGGATGGCAATCAATCATCCTACTACCTCCTCCCTCCTCCTCCTTTCTCCCTCTTCCTCCTTTCTCCCTCTTCCTCCCTCCGCCTCCTCCCTCCTCCCACTCTCTACTCCTCCTTCCTCCTCCCTCCTCCTTCTCCTCCCTCCGCCTACTCTCTCCCTCCTCCTACTCCCTTCTCCTCCTCCCTCCTCCCTCCACCCTACTCCTCCCTCCTCTTCCTAATCCCTCCTCCTCCCTCCTATTCCTCCTCCCTCCTTCTACCTCTTCCTCCTTCTCCCTCCACCTCCTCCCTCCTCATCCTCCCCCACCTACGTTCTCCTCCTCCCTCCCCCTCCCTCCTCCCCCTTCACCATCCTCCCTCCTCATCCTCCCTCCTCATCCTCCTCCCCTTTCCCCCCTCTTTCTCTTAATCCCTCCTCCTCCCTTCTATTCATCCCTACTCCTCCTCCTCCCTCCTCCTCCTCTCTCCGCCTATCTCCTCCTCCCTCCTCTCTCTTCCTCCTCCCTCCTCTCTCTTCCTCCTCCTCCTCCCTCCTCCTCCTCCCCCTCCCTCCTCCCCCTCATCCGTCTTCCTCCCTCCTCCTTCTTCCTCCCTCCTCCTCCCCCCTCTCCTCCTCATCCCTCCTCCTCCTCCTCTCTCTACCTCCTCCCTCCTCCTCCCTTCACATTCCTCCTCCTCCCTCTTCCTCCTCATCCCTCCTCCCTCCTCCTCCTCCTCCCTCTACCTCCTCCCTTCACATTCCTCCTCCTCCCTCTTCCTCCTCCTCCCTCTCATCCTCTTCCCTCCTTCTCCTCCCTCCTCCTTCTCCCTCTTCCTCCCTCCGCCTCCTCCCTCCTCCCACTCTCTACTCCTCCCTCCTCCTTCCTCCTCCTCCCTCTTCCTCCTCCCTCTTCCTGCTCCCTCCGCCTACTCTCTCCTCCTCCTCCCTCTCCCTCCTCCTCCTCCCTCTCCTCCTCCTCCTCCTCCTCCTCCTCCTCCCCCTCCTCCTCCACCCTACTCCTCCCTCCTCTTCCTAATCCCTCCTCCTCCCTCCTATTCCTCCTGTCTCCTCCTCCCTCCTCTTCCCTCCTCCACCTCCCTCTTCCTCCTCCCTCCTCCATTTACCCAAGACAGACAGACATACAGATAGTCGGGAACGGGATCTTATATGACTACTTATATGATTTAAATGAGATGCTCTCCACCATGGGCTGGGCCGGGTCAGACAGACAGACAGACAGACAGACAGATAGATAGACAGACAGACATACAGACAGTCGGGAACGGGAGCTTATATGACTACTTATATGAATTAAATGAGATGCTCCCCACCAGAGTCTGGGCGAAGCCGGGCCGTGTCAGCTAGTAATCAATAAAGTTGATTGTGGTGCAAACCGGAGTTCTCAAATGACTAATAACTGTTGATTAAAGTAATGATCGGCGTTGTGATACCTGTGACTGATCCATGACTCAGTGATACCTGAAAAATATAGGGACCTTAGACAACAGCCAATGTCTGCATGTTGCATGGGATTGTGACAATGGGCAATAAAGAACCGGAAGAATAGTAAATCACCAGGATGTGATGAGATACCAGTTGAACTAATTAAAGCGGGGGGGGGGAGGGGGAGAGAATAAAGCATACAAATCTATCACGTATTATGTAAAAAGATATGGAAATGTGGTATATGGCCAAAAGATTGGAAGACAATTATCTTCATTCCAATACCCAAATAAAAAAGGGCAATCTGAATTTAGAACTGAACTGAATCTGAACTATAGAACTGATACCAACATGGCGGTGAGGCATTGAACCGTTAAGTCCTCTGGCGTGTTTATGCTTGTGGCTACGGTTTGCATTCGCATTTTCCACATGTTGGACTGGCAGTACATGGTTCCATTGCCCTGCTACTGAGTGAGTGCGTGGCGCGACACTGTGAACTGTGCGATTCGTGTGGAATGCTTTTACATCTGTCCGCTGTTGTTTGCACAGTGAACTGCATGTTCAGAACAATGGCCGGCTATCGCTGAATTGACTGGTCTGCCTTTTCGGTTCACGAGTGCATTTTTCAGGAGACTCCTGGAAGTCGTCGCTGGAGCTACAGAGTTCGTGGTTTGTGCGGCACTTTCGGTGAGTCGCCCGTCGAAAGAGACCGAGCATTGTAGAATAAAACAGGATCAATTAAGTCTTTCTGGTGACTCCGATTCCATCGACTATGAACTGTACTTTTCGTTGAGTACTTTTGTGTTGGCACTCTGGCGGTTGCATTATACAAAGTGTACCTGTACAGGCTGTTGGCTTGCCGAGACTCCTATCTGTTCCATTTTTCACATCGGACAGTGAGGCACATTTTGTGTGATATATACTGGCACAGGAACAGAGCGTAATGGGAACGACCCATTGCCGTGAAGTTGAAACCGTGGAGCGTTAACTGCATGTTCGGAGCAATGGCGGCTGGCTGTGTCGCAGAATTGATAGTTTTTGCCTTATGCGGAAATGTGTGGCTGCTTGTCTTCTAGTGACTGTCACTTCCATCTGTGTCGCAGAATTGACCGGTTTTTGCCTTATGCAGAAATGTGCGGCTGCTGGTCTTCTAGTGACTGCCGCTTCCATCAACGATGAACTGTATTTTCGTGGAGGACTTCTGTGTTGGCATTCGGACGACGGCTTTGTGTACAGTGAGATGCTTTTAATCTGTCCGAGGTTGTTTCTGTCGTGAACTGCAAGTAGTGTATAATGTGACATACCCCGCCCAAATTGTAGAGGCCTCCACGTAGATGTGTGGAGGTGTGGATTGTGGAAGCATGTGGATGGCCCCTCCTTGGCGTGTCTTTGGCTTGAGCTATAGGCAGTTGTAAATGTGCGTACACAAATAGTAATCTCCAGGCAGATGCCCCGGTATTGCTGGTTAAGTCTATATAATTCCCTACCGGTATTTATATGGAGTATTATTAATATCCCAACCCATTTTACACCGGCGGAGATAATCATCGGAATTAAGGGATTAGTTCCCTGAGGTCACTTATGTGGAGTAATATTAATATCACGACTCATTCATAACGATGAAGATAAGCCCTGTGATTAAGGGATTTGTCATATATACGATCGGTCAATATTGATTTTTTGTAACAGGTCTCGTATGTGCAATTCGCGGGTTAATGTTAAGTTTTTGGTACGTTAAGGACAACGGCCCAGTCTGACGCCCTTGTTTTTCATCAGCGGTGGGACTTGTGGGCACTTCTCGATGCCTGGGTTTGTAGTCACTACGAGGTGGACAGGCCAGACACGATCGACCCATCACTGCTACTCGTCCTCCACCCCTGAGACCAGACTTTCCCACCAAAACAGCAACATTAACTCTGAAACCGTATGATAGTGTTCGGAAGCACTTACCTAGATATTCTTCCACTCACTCATCCCTTCCCAATGAATTTCACTAAGCTACATCCACTACAAACAATAATACCAGGCATCTTTACTTTTTTAAGATTTTCATTTGAAGAACTGAAACCTATGACGATAATTTTTGCAAGCACTTATCTAGCTACACCACCACTCAACCACCCCTTAACAACGAATTTCACTAAGTCATACCCACTACATCCAATAATAACCGTAATCTTTACATTAAAACTTTAAAGAAAATAAATAAATAAATAAATACAATTCTCATAAAGGGAGGTAATATCACAAACAACAGGCGATTATTTATTCATGACTTATGTCCTCCCGCACCTTCTTCTTTGTGCTTACTATTTTATCCGGCACCTCCTGCACCTCCTTCTTTTTCTTAGTAAAATGTCGAGACCTCCACATTTTAATCTGGGTATGTCACATTATATACTACTACTGCATGTTCAGAAAAAAAATGGCTTAGCTGGCTCAGGGTTGCCATTTTTCTTTGACAGAAAACATCTAGAAACGGAACAAACAGCATATAGAAATATCTAGATGTGTTGGTCAACATCTAGAAATACATCCGGATGGGAAAATGACTGCCGCTTCCGTCTAGGAGTTTACGGAGGAATTCAAAACAATGTTTTCCCATAGTGAATTTGAATAACGAAGACACAAACAATAGATTGCACGATTTATTGCCTGGCATATTTCACTGCATCTCGTCAGGTACATACTGCAGAATTCACACAACATCGAAAGCGGCCATGTGGTTGACAGAGACATTGCCTTCCGCGTGTTGTTTAACACACAAAATACTCGCTTGTTAAAGTTTGCAGAAGCAATAATGATCAATCAACGCAAGCCAAATTTAGGCAAACAGAAAGACATGTTAGTCAGCTTAAAATTACCGTGGTAGACAATTGACATTACTGTGCGAACATGCGTATATTTCATATTGCATCATCATTACTTAAACTTCCGGGGGTTACCATGGAAATTAAGCGGCAAATAAACAGTATTTTCTTCAAACATTTTGCTATTTAATTTCAGACTTGATCCATATCAAGATCCCACCGAAGAAAATTCGTCACATGTGAGATGAAATGTTTGAGGAAGGTTGCTGAAGTTTCCAGAAGACACAGAATTGGAATCGGTGACTTCAAAAATATGATAGGCGCAACAGGCTGCATTGATTTCACCGAGAGACAACACACAAGGTGAAATGGACATCTAAGCTAGCACGCATATAACGCAGCCAAGACAAATGTCTGATATTGAACGATCTCACACATCAATGCTTAACGGCAAAAGGAACACAATCATTGACCTAGAGCTAGACAATAGCCTTTTCATAATGTCTTTTAAACATACCCCAAAGTAACACCATTATAAACAGGAAGTTCCCACGTCTTGCTTCCTGGGCAAAAAGTGCTATAGATGCACCCTAGCAGATTGACACACAACAAGTTCTCAGTTTTTGCAGTTGATAGATACTATATAAACAATAATACAGAATACAAAGTAATGCAGCTTTACTGAATACAATTACGGGAAACAAGGTATGTTTTTTAAAGCTGCATTACTAAGTTTTCTTTTATTATGTTTACATTTCCACAGCTTTACAACAGTTCCACTAACTTTATTCATAGAAACTATATGGTACATCACTTCCCTTTTCCCGAGTACAGTGATTAATACGTCTGCTTACCAAGAAAGTAATCAGTCACCAGAAATGAAAGAGTGCAGAACTATGAGACCTATGAGTAGTACTACATAGATTGTATGCATTGGTAGCACCTTTGGTAAGGATGACTCTCATGTCCTTTTCAGGACCCATCCCCCACTGGTCCAAGCCTGACACCCAGCTCACGCCTGTGGCTCCTAGTAGCTGTCAGCATGCGACAGCGGCCACCCCCGGGCAACAGCTGTGAGAGGCTGACTAAACCAGGCGTGGGTAGCCGATTTGGTGTCAAACCAAGCGGTAAACTAGGGTATGCCTACCCAGCATGTGAAGACAGGATTCGGCAGACTGCGCGGAAGAAATCATTCCTGATTCAACGGGCAAGACGGCGTTTACCTGCAAAGCGTTGTGGAACGTAATGAGCACGGCAAGGCACGTAGAGCGCCGTGGTCATCCACTGCACCTGTATTCGTCTCCAGTCGTCTCGACTTGTCTTGCCACTGGACTCAGATGGACTCGGGCGAGAGAGTGAGGTCGACGAATTGCGCAACTCTTCCTCACTTTAATCCAAGTCATCGCGCAAGTCATTCTTCATCCATCAACAACAACATAGATTGTATCAGAAATCCAAAAGTACTGTGATACAATGGATCCTCTCACGTTGCAATAAACTTTGAGATAAACAGGCTGACAGATCAGCAAAGGAATGTGGAAGATAACCGCAGACATGTATATCTATGATGAAGCCAAGAGGATTATAAGAAACAATTATAGAAATAACTGGGTATCAGAGCATTCAGACAATCAGAAAGATTATGCATATGACCAACTTCACCGAAGAGACCAAGCAACACTATTCAAACTTCGCACAGGGCACAATATATTGAAATATCACTCGTTTAATAAGCTAAAGATAGGGAATACTGATGAATATGAATCGCTTCTAGACCGTTTGGCTAAGATCACACTGTAGATTTATCTGCACTTGATCTGGCTAAGGTGCAGAGACGGTCAATCAAACTGCAAACTCCAATCACTAAATCACTGTCCACTAACACTGGCAGTGGACCTTGGTGGACCACTATAGGCCGAAAGGCACAGTATGGGACTAAATGAACTGTTAAAAAATGATGAATATGACCCAAGAACTAGTAAAATTACATTTAAACTTTTGTTGCAGGAATGTCCAATATATACAGAACAAAGAAAACTATTTTGGCCAACATTAGTTCCATTTAAGGATAAACTCTATGGAGATATAAACAAATTGAAGTTGACTATTGCTTTCTTGGATATATTCTTGTTGATGTCTGAAGGTGTAAGAAGAAGAAGATCAGCATTGGCGGTTCACTGGTGTATGGCTGTGTCCGAGAGCAATGGTGTCAATTATAGATAGTCAGCTCATTGGTCAATCAATCAACCAATCAACCAATCAATCAATCAATCAACATACACATTATCCAGTTAGCCAATAAATCAAATAATGACACAGCCAGACAATCATTTCATCAATCTTTCCGCAAATCAATCAGTCAATCAAATCTATCCACTGGATAGAATGAACTTCAGTGGTATTGAAACAGAGAGTGATCAATGAGAGATTGTTTCCTCTTTTTAAGGCTGCATAGTTATCACGACCTCGTAATACAGGAGCCAATTACTCTGTGTAGACAAGATGGCGAGATGTGAAGTTGAATAACTCACTTATTAAAGCAGTCTTTCACTACACTTCTCTTCTGCACAATATGCAAGTGTTTGCCAATATCTTATGTATTGTAACGGAAATCAAAAAGCCGAGTTTGTGTAACTGCTGCAATTTTAATTAGGCACAACTTTTGTGTTCAGTTTCTTAAATGGTATAATTAATTAGATGTTTCGTGGGTATACTTATATAAGACAAACATGCTGCTGCGGTTGTTTTTACGTGCCCTCTTTTAAGAATTTGCTGGAGTTATGACAATCCAAGAATCGCCACTGTCAGCGCTGTTCTCATCAGAGCTTTCCAGAGTGGACACAACTCCGTCTTTGCTGCTGGCTGAACATTTGCTACAGAATGGAGAATTCCTCCCAGGCCTGGATGCAATGGGAAAATTTTTCAGTGTACTCCTATGGCTCCAGTCACTGGAGTCAGACATCGCATCTATTGCATCTTCGATGGACGTATTTCCTAGGAGGAGATGACAGGCAAGCTCACACCGTGCCATTTTGTCTTTCTCTCTCCGCCTGTCACGTTTGTATTTGGAAAATCGCTTTACACATAACTGTTTCTTCTTGGAAAATCTGCTTGCTGCTCTCGTCGGATCTCCAGGATGGTCTGATTCAGACGTAATGGACCCACCAGAGGCTGACATAAACACACTGCTTTGCTCGTCTGACAAAGGATAATCCTGGTTTTCATCCGCAACGTTGAGTTCATTTCTTATAGGCGCGACTTGTTCCTTTAAATCTGGAGAAGGTTCCAGTGGGTTAACAAATTCCGATTCTGAACTGCTGTCTCTGAAACCACTTATAAAAGCCTTGAGATGGGCGAAAACTCCAACATTCTTATTAGTCGCTGAATCAAGGTTACCGCCATGGTCCTCAGTCTTGTTTAAACTAGGTTTTGATGGTATGTTACATTTTGCTAGATGCTTAATATGTCTGATGTTGCATATATCTTTCCTATCATACTTTTTGTCATGTTTTACCTTCATCTGCAAATGTAGCTCTGGGCTAGTTCTAGATCGAGTCATCCTGGGTGATTTGTCATCTAACTTAACCAGAGATCGACTGATAGATGTCGAGCGTTCAGGTAGATTTCGTTTGGTGTTTGGAACTCTCAAAGTGTATCCTGGTAACACAACTGATGTTTCACTGAGGATGTTCATCTTTGGAGACGCCGGGACATCGATGGCCGTGGGCGTATTCTGTAACATTGGCGCATCTTTTGGCCAAACAGAGCTTATTGACTTTGTCGGCTGGCACCTGGGAAGACAACAGAAAACTGACAATAATCTCATGTCCTACTATAAGCCGACGACAACTGAAAAATAATTTAAACTAAGTCGTATCTCATCCGGATGCCACTATGGCGTATTGGAGAGACGCACGTCTGCCGGCCTGGCGGTCATGGATTCGAATCCGCATAGGGACTGATTTTTAATATTGACTTCGATTCTAAAGTCGACCCAATCTAAAGTGGTACCAGGCAATGTCTTGAGAGGTAAAGGCGGGCGGCCTGCTACTGACCACATCAACCACCGAGTGCCGATTGATTTATAAAACTATGGGTCTAGAACCAAATGGGCATTGCGCCTTAAGGTGTGTAAATGGATCCTTCACTTCCTGAGTATTACAACTGGCCCGCGGGTTCCAGGTATAAGAAGAACCTAATATGTTTACAATTTTTATTAACTGAAAGTTTAGACAAACTTATAGTTGACATATGTAAACAAGTTCAATCTGACACAGTATGTTCTTTAATCGAATAGTAAATGTCCTGGTTAACTGGTTAGTTTGTTGGTGGATTGGTTGGTTGGTTGTGAATTCCCTGAAAGACTGGGTCTTACGTCCGGTTCATTGGTGCCTGGGTGTCTAAATACCCCTTTCTCTGAAAGATGTCTTCATTAGCCAGGTCTATCATCCACCTGAACCCATATCTATGGAATATGGACAGAATTCGTATCTAGCGAGGTTTGTGTAGAGACCTACCACTCAACCTGACACCGGGCTACTATCACATCGACTTTGTTACGAAGCTTTTCTTCTCTTGTCCAAGCTCATAAATCAGCAGGGTGTGCAAGACTGGTATTGAAGCTTTACATCTGCGGAGAGGTCTATTAGGTTGTAACCAGGTCATGACTCAGCACGCACAACCCACACGGACCGGCTGGGTTGAGGCCTGGGTTGGTCTTTTAGTTCCACAGACTTGAGATTTTTTAAATTGTCAACAGACTCCAAACCAATTGGGGGGGGGGGGGGGGGGGTTGTTAATGAGTTAAAAGTAAGTAAACACTTGGGAATCTCCGTGGCGGTGTGGTCAGACCGTCTGCCTCATGTTCAGGACGCCATGGGTTCATTTAGAAATCTGTCATTCGGTTCGCGAGTGCAAATTTTCCGTAGACCCCGGGGCGGGGGGGGGGGGGGGGTGTTAAGGAGTTCGTGCTCTGTGCGACGATTTCGTCCGGCGGTTAGTTGCTCTGTGTAGAAAGACCGAGCTATATGGGATACAATCCGTGAATGAAGTCAGTTCTTTTGCATTAACACCCCTTTTTAAGTAAAAACTTTTAAAGGGGGCCTTTTTCAGGCCACGAGACATATTGAGTTGACTGTGCTAGCCCTATATGTTTTACCGACCGGCACTCGATGTGCGATGTGGCAAATAGCTGGCCGGTCGCCTGTACTTTCCAGGAAATGACGTGGTACACATTTTTGATTGGGTTGACTTGGAATCACAAGTGAATGGACAAAAATGTCCTCTTAGATGAGATTCAAACACGTGACCAGGGATCGACAGACACTGCACTACTCCGGCTCCGAAATTTAATCAAAACAGTAAAATACATTTGCGGTTAAACGATCAAACTTATCGATTCCAAGACAAGGGCATTATATGCTTTACATTTTTAGACAGAGGGGACTTCTTATTGAGATGAGATACTACATACTTATAATCCTCTTCATCAAGTCTCCTGTCATCTGGCGTAATTGCTCATGTTTCTGCACAGATCACGGTCCTTCACGTCCCGAATCAACTCTGCTTATGATATTCTCCCATGTCACCATCTCGGTCAATTCCACAGTATTTCACTTGATCTATCTCTGCCCCCTTTCCCGATGATCTTTCCAGTTGCCATGCTGCTTTCCAATGCCTCTTTGTCACCATATTCCATGATGCTTTCCAACGCTTCTATTATCACCATATCCCATGATGCTTTCCAATGCCCAAATTGTCACCATATTCCATGATGCTTTCCAATGCCTCTATTATCACCATATTCCATGATGCGTTCCAATGCCTCTATTGTCACCATATTCCACGATGCTTTCCATTGTCTCTATTGTCATATACGACCAAAGAGCGCTGCTATATAAAGAGAAGAGAGGCGCTGGAAAACAACATGATGATTTTTTGTTATTCTACATGCCTGCACTAAAATAATATAACCAGAATAGTACCCTGAGTTAGATTCAATTGTTCGACTCCTGGCATTAATTTCCGATTGTAGATGATGGACACGAGCCTGCAGTGTCCCAAACTCTTTGGCGCGTGCCTCGGCAACAGTTCTTGGAAGAACAACATTCTGTCAAGAAAATGCAGATTTTAACATTGAACTATTGGTATTACAATATAACAATATATAATAACAATATTGTGAATGGTGATTGCTAAAAGCGGAATAATGCCATAATTAAAACTGGCAACAATACGGAATAACTTATTGCAACTGAAAGTGGCTTTACCATAAAACTATACTCGTAGTTAATTTCCTGGATTTGTTGTTGTTGTGTTTGTCCATCAAGAATGGTGTTGACCATTCACTTCATCCAGTGGAGTTGAAAGTATGGAGCCGTGAGTTGTAAGTTGCCTATTTTGGCTCGAAATGTTCTTTGACAATGTGGGCAAAGAATGCTTGATGTTCCAGGAGGAGGATCTCCTACAGTGGTTTTTCTGTCCAGCCTTTTTTCCCACAGCTCTTGCAGTTCTGTTTGCTTCCCAAGTGACTGCACCCTTGCGTAATGATGTACGCCACGAATTTCGGTATATGGCAGCAGTCTCCCAAGAGTCGTGATGACTTCCAAAAGCATTTAGCGAGATCTTCAGAGTGTCTTTAAAGCGTTTTCTCTGGCCGCCTTGGGGGCATTTACCACAACGCAACTCGCCGTAAAAAAATTCGTTTAGGGAGTTTGTGATCTGGCATGCGAGTCAGGTTACCAGCCCAGCGAATCTGATTCTTCATTAGTAGAGTGTGGATACTGGACACGGACTCTCTTTCTAGGACTTCAATGTCTGGGATCTTGTCATGCCATTTAATCTTCAATAGCTTCCTAGGGCAGACTGTGTGGAAGTGGTTTAATTTCCTAGCGTGTCGCTGATAAACAGTTCAGGTTTCACAAGCATATAGCAGTGTGAATAATACAACTGCTTTGTAGACTTTCAGCTTTGTCTGCAGGCTTATTCCATTTCTGTCCCACACATTCTTGTACAGTCTGCCAAAGGCCTCGCTGGCCTTGGAGATTCTTGCATTCACTTCTTCATCAATTGTGGCAGCTTGTGACACAGTGCTGCCAAGATAGGTGAATTTGTCCAGAACACTTAGTTTATGACCTTTCACTTTGATATTCGGCACAGTTTGATTAATCTCTGGAGCTGGCTGGTACATAACTAAAGTCTTCCCCAAGTTGATATTGAGCTCAAAATTGGCACAGGCATATGAGAAAGCTGAAACATTGTGTTGCAAGTCTGCCTCTGAGTTGGCATAAAGAGCGCAGTCTTCAGCAAACAGGAGCTCTCTGAAGGTGTCGCTGGTAGTTTTGGTTTTAGCTTTCAGCCTTCTGAGATTGAACAACTTTCCATCCATGTGGTAGTTGTCTATTCCAATGGCTTTGCTTTCGAAGGCATTCGTCAGCATTGCTGAAAACATGAGGCTGAACAGTATTGCTGCCAGGACACAGCCTTGCTTCTCTCCATTGATGACAGGAAAGTGCTCAGACAGTTTACCATTTTCCTGTACTTTTGCCTGCATACCATCTTGAAATAACCGTACTATAGACTTTCGTGAACAGCCATATTTCGTATTATCTTCTACATTTCTTCTCTGCTGACTGTATCAAAAACCTTGGTAAGATCAACAGTTTACCATTTTCCTGTACTTTTGCCTGCATACCATCTTGAAATAACCGTACTATAGACTTTCGTGAACAGCCATATTTCGTATTATCTTCTACATTTCTTCTCTGCTGACTGTATCAAAAACCTTGGTAAGATCAATGAAAGTGGAGAACATTTCGGAGTTCTATTCTTGACATTTCTCTTGCCTTGCAGCTGTTTTGCAGCGAAAATCATGTCAACAGTTCCTCGTTCTTTTCTGAAGCCACGTTGACTCTCAGGAAGAAGACCTCGGTCGAGATGGACTATGAGACGATTGAGAAGAATTCTGGCGAGTATCTTACTATCTTTCATGCAACTGAGAGCAAGGAGATGCATCGGTGGTTGTCATAGGATCGGAGGTTTCCTTTACGTTTGTAAAGGTGATTTATTGAAGCGTCCTTGAAATCTTGTGGCATGGTCTCGTTCACCCATATGTTTGTAAAGACTTGGTGAAGCTGCTCTGTTAGGACCGGCCCACCTGCCTTGTATATCTCTGCGGGGATGAAGTCAGAACCAGGCGCTTTAACGCTGGAAAGTTGCTGGATAGCTTTGTTTACTTCCATTATGGTTGACAGGTCAGCAAGAGTATCATTAGTGGGAACTTCAGGAAGACAGTTGATGGTTTTATCATCGATGAAGGTGGTTGAATTTAAGATGTTGCTAAAATTCCTGGCCAAGGGGTTAGCGAAATTGTTCGTAATCCCGTATATCCACGTGGGGGAAACAGCAGCTGCGAGAATCGGCAGCGGTTCGTGCCGCGCTGGTAACTTAGGGTGTATGTGAGCCGGCCGTTCAGAAAGCAATGGCAAACTAACGAACGTAAAAACTTGCCTAGTATATCAACAGCAGCTGAAAAATGCTGGTGTTGACTGCAACGTCCTGTAAGGGATGTGCAACATTTAAAAAATAAAAAAATTCTCTGCCCAGCGTTGAAGGATTTATTTCTTATCGGTGACCAATGTTCCCCCATATGCACAAAGGAGGGGAACTATATCTGGTGATGTGGTTTCAATGAGTCGTTGAAGTTTTTCATATCATGTCTGTCAACAAAGACTTGAATCTCATCAGGTGAGGGCTGGTCTGGTTCGCAAGATCAGTCCCGCGTCTAGCGTTCGTTGTCTCGGATGGCTGTGTGAGGTGCACCAAAATGGGATCTTCCCAACCAACGCAAGTTAGCGAGGCAGGCGTTTCGAGAATGTAATCGCACAGTGCAGCTAGGGTCGTGGTTTGAGCGGGCAAAAGAGCAAAATTTGTACGACCGTTCGACAAAGTCTCGATAAGCGCCCATTCTCTTTCTCGATGAGTAGTGGGCCAGCAGTCAGTAAGCTGGTATAGCTGTTTTTTCGGCCAGTCCTGCCGGCGTAGCTTGAAAGCTCGTCGGTAGGCGTCCAGTGGTTTTGCATGTATCACCTTGTACCGGGAGGGCGCGCTTTAGCGATGCTACTCTTGGCTTGCGTGTGCGTGAACGTCTGTCCTGTCAGTCGCCATATGCATTTGTGCGCTGGTGAGGCTCAACCGTAAATCGGAAGATCTGTTCGCAACCTAGACGAGCAATATCTTCTGTGGGCAGCTTTTCGCCTCATGTGTGTGGTCTGTTCTGGCGGTCAGTCCGTCTTCGGCGAAGGAAATCTGCTTGAATCTATCAGTAATCATACGCTCATTGCTTGTCGCTACCTGCCCGAATAATTATCTGTCCGAGAGATATCTGGTTACCCTTGTCTCAAAACTGAAAATTAAAGGAATTGACGGAAGAGCCGTTGCATGAGGCTCTCGAGAGCCAATAGTTACAGGGATAACTGGCCGTGGCAGCCTAACGTCCACTGCATCTGTGTCCGTCTCCAGTCGTCTTGCCATGCTCGCCACTGGAACCAGATGGACGCAGACGAGAGAGCGAGGTCGACGGAGTTGCGCGACCACTACCTCACTATAATCCAAACTAAAGCGCAAGTCATTCGTTCTTCATCAAATCAAAGATGCAATTAATGAATGGTCCTCATCACTACGTGATGGACGAACATCGAATCTCATCAGCTTTGTTGCTCTGCCAGAAGTTCCGCCTGTGCCGAAATTTCTGCGGCACTACTCTCCGGATGTTATTGAGGGCATCTTTGTTTTTTTTTTAATGTTGACTTCGGGTCGTTCAAGTATGCCTCGTGGAGAAGATGTTTCTCAGCCAGCAATTGGTTGGATTAGACAAGCATCTAAGTAAGTTCACATTTATTTTCTTTTCGTTGTTCTATAGATAAAGACTTTGGCCGAAACGTTAGTATGTATCTGTGTGGTTTTTATTCATATGTCGAGCTTTTTAGTTATATTTTGTGTTTCTCTCACACTTAATTATACAGTTAATTAGTTGTTTGGTTTGTTAGTTCCGTGACAAAAGGATAAACGGATGCAGTTCGTAATCCCGCATACCGCGTTCGAAACACAGCTAAAGGCGATTTGGCAGCAAACCCCCTTGCGTTGGGTTGTTTTTATAAAAAGGTTTGGGTATGGGTGCCGGTCGTTCAGAAAGCAATGTAAATTATCGAACGTAAACTTGCCAAGAGATCACAAACAGCCCAAAAAATGTGACGTCCTGTAAAGGCTATGCAACTAACTATTTGTTAATTAGTCAGTCAATAGATCATCCACATTACACATTGTTCTATTAGACCATAAAAGCTTATATTCCCTCTTCAGTATCTCCCTCTGCGACGTAGCAACTGACGACACCGGTTCTTTGTTGGTTGACCATTCTTCTGTGGCTCCAGGCATGGCGCTCTTGTCTAGCTTAACCCAATTTGACTTAATGTTCTTGCTGTCTGGTCAGACTTGCAGAATCACCTAAGTCACTTGAGTCATTTACTCGTTCTGCCTCCCTGAAGGCGTTCAGTATGTCAACCTGGTCCATTGCCCGTCCGCTTCCAACATCAGCCAACCCAGAAGATCTATCTGCTCGCTTCTTTCCTCTTAGACAGGCGTGCCCTGGCACAATAATGCCTCTTCAGAGATTTAAGCCAATTTCTTCTGGTCCAGCCCATCACGATATTCCTTAGCATACTCTTGGAGTGGCTGATAAAACGCATGGGTGAACGTTTGTCACTAGCCACGCCGCTTCCTCCATGTTTAAACTGCCCGTAGACACCACACACACGCGCGGCGCATATGTACTACAGATGCACACTCAGCAAATGTTTCTGCACTTTGAAGCCTCGGGGATGTCAGGAAACTTTGACCGAGATTAGCTCTTTCAGTTCCTGGTAATTATTGTTTGAAAATAGTAATTGTATGTGTCTTAAATAGATCAAAGAATAACTCGTCAGAGGCTTAACGGGATAAAGGAACAACATTGAAGAATATTTGAAGCATCATAGGCAGACCGAATGAAAATAAAAACGGTCTGCTGAAGGTATGTTAGTCATATAAAGCGTAAGTGATCAAGGTACAGTGAATTGCTTGGTAAACGATGAGTTCGTTGGTTTTCAGTGTCTGTATGAACTACACGTTACATTCGTCTATGAGATTATTTACTTGACACGAGGCTAATAAACCTGAAGATATTCACTTCAACATCCTAGGTCACTCTGAATCTCATGTTCTCACTATTGAGGTCAGGTTTTATTGTACTCTCCATGATGTCAACAAAAGGCACCTATCACCCCCAGCTTGATACAAATGCATGTTCATTGTATGAATTCTCATAATCCAGTTCATGTCATTTAATTACCTTTCAGAAATCACAATTTCTACGTCTTTTAGCTACAAATGAACGAGGTTGTTTTTTTTATTGTGAAACAAATTTTGTCTTGTAAGACGACAGAGAAATACAAACTTCTTCCTCTTCTTCTTCCACTTCGTCTTCAATTCCCTTCTGATCCTTCTCTTCAGCCTGCTTGTCATTCCTTTTCTTCGTCTTCCTCCCTCATCCAAATTTCCTCTTCCTCCTCCTCCTCCTCCTTCTTCTCCTCCTCCTTCTTCTCCTTCTTCTTCTTCTTCTTCTTCTTCTTCTTCTTCTTCTTCTTCTTCTTCTTCTTCTTCTTCTTCTTCTTCTTCTTCTTCTTCTTCTTCTTCCTCTGTCTCCCCCTCCTTCTTCTTCATCATTTTGTTTCTCCTCTTCCCTTTCCTGCTCCTTCCTCTTCTTCATTCATCCCCGTTCCATTGTTTCTGGCCTAAGATGTCAGCATCTACCATCTGTATAAAATCTACTCTCCATTAAAGATCATTCCTTATAAGCTAGATGCTAGCTTCTAGAGTCTAGACTGTTCGTAGGGCCAGAGCTGGTGTCTCTCCTCTTGCTATATTGCCCTGTTCGTAGATTACAGATGGTGGCTTCTTCGTAACGCCGGAGGTGTGATATCTGGTCATCTAGCGGTAGAATTATGCAAGTGAAGCCAGTCTTCCCATTGTTGTGGTTTCATTGTAGTAGGAATAGTTTTAATCATGAGATTGTCTGCGGCCATATTTAACTGTCCACTTTCTAGCGTTAAACTATGTCACAGTGTGATTGAAACACCACTGTCATTTTTTTAAAGAGATAATGGACAGCTGATTTGGTACTTCTCTTTCAACACGTTCCTTTCTAATAAGTGAACCTAGAATGGTAGATTTACTATCATTAAGGAAAACAGTTTGAGTGAATGACATTGCTTTGATCTTGACTAGTCCGATATCCTCACGAAGAACGGTGAGTTGTGTTTGATACTTGGTGACAAGAGATGTAGACAGCTGCCGCTTCCCCTATGCCAAATGTTTCGTCTGAAGATCCATTAGTATAAGAGTGAAGTCATGTTGTAATTATAATCCAATACTTCCAACGTAAGGGATTTCAGGACGCTGCTCGGCTGATTTTCTTTAAACGTTATTTATTGAACTTTTGAAGAGAAAACTATGTTCTGGGGTCTTCTTCTTATAGTCCATGTCCTGTGCCGTTGGTGATCTTTTCTGTCCATTGCCTCATTTCTGATACCGACGTTCCTCCATGCCATGATTTCAGACTTCAGAATCGCCTCTCTTGTTCACCCCCTGCCTCTCTTCCTTTCCAACCTTCCCATTCTGACGACATACTCAGCTTTCCTCTTCATTACTCTTTCTATCAGTACAAGTTGTTCTTATCATTCCTCTATAAAACCACATTTTTGCAGCTTCCACAGAATTCCTCACTGCTAGTGGTCCATGATTCGCTTCCGTACATCCCGGAAGGTTCAATATAGCTCTTAAGAACTTCGAGTGACAAAGATAAATTTCAAGAACAATTCGTCATTTGTGAAATGCTGCCTTTATTTTGGTTATTCTACATTTAACATCCTTAATACATCTTTCATCTACGTTATTAAGTACCCACATACTTGAATTCATTCAAGTTTTTCAGACTGGTTCGATTCACTTTTATGTTGCATTTGGGTATACACATTTTTTTGGGGTAATAATAATAATCACTGCTGTTTTTATGTTATTCCGACTAGTTCTTCGTTTCGACTTTCTGTTGCAATTACATTTTTCATTTCTTGTAACTGAAATGCGTTTCATTTTCAGCGACCAAAACGATATCATCAGCATAGAATTATACAATGGTCTAAGGTACTTGGTTTATATGTGGACGATTGTATGCAAACACTAACACTGATGTAATCAAATCGAGTATAGGATGTGCCATTTAGTTACACTACCCTCAGTATTATCTATGAGCTACTGTGTCATACAAAGCTTACATCTTCAAATAATTTCATATGAAGATCGTCCTTCTCCTTGATGAACTTCTCCATCTTCTCCACCTGGTTCACCTTCAGCGACAGCTCCCTCCTCAGCTGCCGGAGTTGGGAGTTTTCTATCTCCATCATCTGCAAGGCCACAACATAAAACACACATATAGGCAACCCTGAAATATTCTCACATCATGAGGGGAACACTGTACTGCAATATATTGTCATAATCGCTAAAATTAATGGACCCAGAAATACTAGAAAGACAACGAAAGAGGACACTGTACAGGCGTACATCATAATATGGAAAGATTTCAGAGCACGAAGTTTTATAAACATGCAAACGTGGAGCTCATAGAAAGATCTTAATAAATACGAAGTGGATCAAGAGTTGTGGGAAAGACACTTGCACTGAATAGGACACATGTTGAGAAAATATATGAATAATAATATAACTAGGAAATTCTTCCTTCGGAACCCACATGGCAAAAGAAGTAGTGGGATACCTATTAACACACGGAGAAGAAAATCAGAGACATAGATGGATATTATGGGGGAATGAAGAAAGCTACAGGAGATAACAAAGGACAGGAGGGCTTGGTGTGAATTGGTTTAGTGCCAAAGCTCCACTGGGATGATAAAAGGCAGAAGAATGATAAATAGTGTTAAAGAGCCATGACCGTCAACGCCCGTTAGCAGAAAACGTGATGATAATAATAATAATAATCATGAACATGACGAAGATAATGATTATGACGATGAAATGATGATGAGCAAGTATTACATAGTCGTCATACTTGTAGTGTTGATAATATGCACCACGTATAATATATAACAAAGGAGTATTACAGCAACTTAGCTTGATCAAAACATTATATAATGATATCAAAGTCAAACAATTAAGACACTTCAGCTATATAAAGTGATACAGCTTCTTATAAAAGGATGTGCTGGATGGAAAAGTAGAAGGGAAGAGTTACATGTAGGTAGACAGCATCAAGGGATGCGTTGGAAGAAGACAGTTGGAGTGCACCGTAAAGATCAAGAACGGAGTGTGTCGGAGATTCAATGCAACCGATCTTCAGTGGGGAGATGGGACTTGATGGTGACGATGATTGCTTATGAAGCTATCATCCATTAATCACCAAGAATGTTATTTATTTTGGGAAATGCTTTCGGTATACAGAGTGTGTACTAAGCTAAACAAAGGTAAGTAGAGTACGCATTGGGGCGTAATAATTATATGCTTCTAGTTTCCTAACTGTATAGACCAAGAGGCGCTCTGTGAGTGACGTAATGAAACCCACGCCGACCGCTCGTACCCCGCACGACATTTCCTGGTATCTATATTGTGTTTAGCAGAGTTGATCAAGAAAACCAAAGACCGAGATCTGTGGAGAGCCATGAACGCCTACGCCAGCCGGCACGGCACTTGATGATGATGATATTGTGTTGCATCGACGTGGAAACCCATGTCATGTTTTAAAAAATGCCCGCTTCGATGAGGATTCGACCAGATTATCACCAGGCCCGCAGACAAGCTTGCTAGCCACTGTATCCTATGGCTCCCATATATGAGGCAGTTTAGAAAATGTACTGAAATCTCTTGTCTAAAATTAATGAATAGTACACTCATTTCCGAAATTACTTCAAAATATTTCCAATGGGCAACCACATACGTTCAAACAGTTGGAAACAGTAGTATAACCCATTCTTTTAACCCCTTCTCAGCTGCATTTTTGATAACGTCGAGTTCTAATGAGCAATCCATATTTTAATATAATGTAGAGGTTTAAAACAATCACTTACACCGGAAGTGTGGCCTGGAATCGAACCAGTGTTCGTAATTTTCTCTGGTACTATCTTTTGATGATGATACATTCTGTATTCTCCAACATTTTTGTGGGAGGACGAAAAGGTAAGAGAAGAGGCCACGTGTGCACCTTGCGTATGTTAAAAATCCCTCGCAGTTTAAATCCCCAAGCGCAGGCCGAATAAGCTGCTACTCTGGCTACAGTAGACATTAGAAAGCCAACACACAAACGAATATTTTAGCGTATGTGGTTTTTATAAATATACATTTGGATTTTCATTGGATATAATGAATACGTGCACCGTGCTGAGAGTCTCCTTGTGTAATCTTTGAGAGGAGACAATAGCACTTACGGAGTTGTCCGCATGTAATAATAATGTTCCTAACCAAAAGTTTAAAAAAAAAAAAAAACGACGTTCTGTGTTTTCAAAACGGCTTTCTTTTGTAAGCACTTCACTACTACCTGGCACCGTTCATTTCAAAAATCAAAAGTGTTTCAGACACTATAAGATGTAAGGGATTATTTTTCTTAGTGACACGAGCAACTAAAATTGCATGTTTTTAGCACCATTCCAACACTATAAAATTAACAGACAGCAAGCCACTTAATGGAGAAGATAACACTAGACCACAAACTATGACCGTTATATCGATGGACTCCAAAATAAAATAAACAAACGGGGGGGGGGGGGGGGATCAAACGAACTAACAAACCTCCATTTTGAGTTCCGCTTGTTGCCGTTTTTCTCTTTCACTGGAATTCTCCACATGCAACCTTTGTGTGATTTTCTTTCGGAGTTCAATTTCAGCGTTCAGAAGCTCTCTCTCGCTTTCTAGTTCCTTGAGCCGAAATCTCACGTCATCGAGCTTGGACAGGGCATCCATCAGTTGTCTACACACATAAGTAAATAACAGTAAAGGTATTGATTGGCGCTGACAGAAGACAAAGTGAATGAAGTTCACATAAGATGACACATTAAACAAGAGACATATAGACAGTGATCAAGTCAAAGAAAACGGTGGCCAGTGGCTAGCACTTAAATAACATTCTTGGTGATTAAAGGATGATAGTTTCATAAGCGGTCATCGTCACCATCAAGTGCCATCTCCCCACTGAAGGTCAGTTGTATAAAATCTCCGACACACTCTGTCCTTGATCTTTACGGTGCACTCCAACTGTCCTCTTCCAACGCATCCCTTGATGCTGTTTACTTTTCCCTTCAGCAGATTCTTTTGCATATGCATTGGACGTATGGTGCCATACTCATATTTGTATAGACCATGAGGGAATCTCCGTGGCGAAGTGGTCAAGCCGTCTGACTCGGGCTGCGAAGGTTGTGGGTTCGGTTTCGGGTCGCGTCCTTCGGTTCACGAGTGAATTTTTTCGGAGACTCCTGTGGGTCGTCGCTGGAGCTACGGAGTTCGTGCTTTGTGCGACACATTCCGCGCTGTGGAAAAAAGACTGAGCCATACGGAATAAAAACCCGGTGCAATGAAGTATAGACCAATCGGCATTCAGCAGAGAATGTCGTCAGAATCACACCGGCTGCATTCACAAGAAATGTCCTGGCACCATTTTAAGCTAGGTCAGCATGGGACACCAGGTCAAATTTTACAATCCGCCCCTATGTGGATTCGAACCTTTGGCCACCGGGAGGCGGTGGAGGGGGCAAACGAACGTCTACCCCAGCGCCACCGCTGCTCGCGCAGACAGTTATAATACAAATAAAACATAATTTGTTCCGAAGCACTTTCCAGTTATAATACAAATAAAACATAATTTGTTCCGAAGCACTTTCCTGCCTAGGGGTGCATATGATGTGACAGTGCCATCCCATCTCGTAGGCCTGAGTGCACGGAGGACTAGGTGGCCAAGCTTTACCTCACTTAGCAGGCGATGAGCCCAGGCGCTAAACCCTCGTCGAAAAATGCTCATGATATTCTAAGCGCACAACAAGGGGGCAAGCCCACAAGGCAGCAGCCCAACAAGGGAGCAAGCCTACAAGGGAGCAACACAACAAGGGAGCAAGCCTACAAGGGAGCAACCCATCAAGGGAGCAGCCCTACAAGGGAGAAAGCCTACGAAGGAGCAAGTCCAACAAGAGAGCAGCCCAACAAGGGAGCAGCCCTACAAGGGAGCAAGTCTACAAGGGAGCAGCCCTACACGGGAGCAAGTCTACAAGAGAGCAGCCCTACAAGGGAGCAAGTCTATAATAGAGCAGCCCTACAAGAGAGCAAGTCTACAAAAGAGAAGCCCAACATGGGAGCAGCCCAATAAGACACATGAGCAACCTACAAGACATATACTGTACTTTAGGTGAATACCTCATAAGCAGCGTCCTCTTCATAATCCATGCCGAAACAGACGTATTGTAATTGTCGATTGCCGACAATGATGAGGAAGGAGAAAAATACAGAAGTAGGATAAGAAGAAGATTAGCAAACGGAGGAGTAGGAGCAAGAAGACTAACATCAGTAACAGCAAAGACGGCAACATTAGCAACAACAAAAGCTAGGGTGTTAACACGTTAACTCCTTATTCAGAAATAGTAGTAAGAGTACAGTATTTGTAGTAGTAGTTATTGTTGTCATTGTTGTTGCTGCAGTAGTAGTAGTAGTAGTAGTAGTAGTAGTAGTAGTAGTAGTAGTAGTAGTAGTAGTAGTAGTAGTAGTAGTAGTAGTAGTAGTAGTAGTAGCAAGAAGTAGCAGTAGCGGCAGCAGCAGCAGCAGCAGTAGTAGTAGTAGTAGTAGTAGTAGTAGTAGTAGTAGTAGTAGTAGTAGTAGTAGTAGTAGTAGTAGTAGTAGTAGTAGTAGTAGTAGTAGTAGTAGTAAGAAAGTGACGACGTAGCAACAACAGAAGACGAAGAAGAAGAAGAACGACAAAAACAACAACGACAACAACAACAGCAACAACAACAACAACAACAACAACAAAGGCTGCAATATTATCACATTAAAATCCTACTATGGCACCAAATGTGTATTTCACAGTCCAGACCTTTGAAAATTTTCCGAAACTGTAGCAAGCTCAATTCCAACATTCTTTGGCTCCTGCACGCTGACAATGTCAGGATTGATCTTCCTGAACGGCGCACGTTTGGCTGGTGGGATGTCAGTCAGTTTATTGGAAGATGATTTGCTATGGCTTCTTGGTTTGTGTCCTTCGATGGCTTTCATTTTTGGGACTTTCTTTGATTCCGGGCCCACGTCCACATCTGACGTTGACTAGATTGTTGTGGGGATGTTAGTTTCAAATATTAACATTAACAAGAATAAGGCATTACATATATTAATATAATTGCTGTTACTGTTGTTGTGTAGAACTCCGTCGATTCGAGTTTTTCATATTTTTTTTTTTTTGCAATCATCATCATCATATGCCATGGACATAAACGTGGACGGTCATGTTTCACCAGAGGCGTGGATCAGCTATGTGTTCTTGTCTCGACCATGCCATGTGGTTAAGCCATCTAGATATTTACTTCTCTGCCTTTCCTTGGTTCTTTCCCCCTGTATTTTGCCAGTTGTGGCCAAGTTCTCTAATTTATGTCTTCTCATAACGTGCCCAAACAATTTTGACTTTAATCAATTTACGGTTTTCATTTGCTTCTTGTAGAACTTGCTCATTGGTTTTTCTGTCTGTCCAAGAAATTCTTTTACACTACGTGAAAAATTAATGGTTGGATTGGTGATTACTTAGTTTCCACCCCCATGAAAAAATAAAGACACACAATCATCGACATCACACCTGTGAGATCTCCAGACCGAGTGTTCAAGATGTGGATCCCGATTGTCTACCATCTTCGAAGGAAATCCATGTGACTCTTCTATAATCTTACAAAGTGTTTGTCTTTGACAGACAAGGGAGACCATGCCTGGCACTCCTTCTGTTAGCCATGCTGGTATCTGCCCAAAGTATCCAGTGTGGAAGTGAAGCCTTGAACAGTGTGGACCCCAACTGCGAACCTTAAACATCCGCGTCTATACACTCCGCATAAATAGAACAATACTGGATTTATCACCAAAGAGGATAATCGGGCCTTGTGAACTGAAATGTTATATACAAATTCACAGAATATCGGGGACCAAGAACAAGAAAAATACTGGCATTTTACCAGATCTGAACATCGAATAATAGTTTGGTACCTAAACAGCTGTCTTGGAAACGGAAACACTTTCCCATAGCAAACGTAACTGTAGTTTGGGAAGGATAGTGATGGAAGGCAGGGTATGATAGACCTGGTTAATTAATGAAGACACATTTTTTGGAGTGTCTAGTTGGTCATGCGTCGAAGTACACTTGTTCCTGCAGCGAGGTATCGTCGTCATTTGGAGGTGACAGGTACGAATCCCGGTCGGTAACTATAGCTTTCAAATTTTATGTTGTCTAGTGCGTCCTCTAAACTCTACTTCCTTCTTCTCCTTCTTTGAGCGCCAAACAATACTATTACAAATAGTATTTGTGTTTATTTATGGATTGTCTCAGTGTCCTCAAAGGGTCCCACAACTGATTTCCCGTGTAATAGGTGTGCTAAATTGAACGGATAAATTATTTCTCTTCTTTAAATGTTTGCGAATATACTGGACACCGCATTACGGTCCGATGTGTGTGTGTGTGTGTGTGTGTGTGTGCGTGCGTGCGTGCGTGCGTGCGTGCGTGCGTGCGTGCGTGTGATATATATTTGACCTATGCTGGTTTAACATAAAATTATGATTGTATGTTGTTCTACCCAAACATGGATGAATAGTCAATGTAGCCATGCATTCCCACTTCTCTTGCTGCTTTAATTTGTTTAGTTGGTATTTCATCTTGTCCCAGTGATTTGTTCAATGGGGCAAATCTGACGACTTCTATAATTTCTTCTTTGCTATGTCTGGTTCTAGTTCATCGGTGGCATCTGTGTCGGTTTCTTGAATTCCTGTGACATCTGAGGGAATGTTGAGTTTGAAGTACTGCTTCGATCTTATTATGATTTGTTTTTGTTCACTTATTGATTCTCCATTTTCGCTGTTAATTATTTCAGTTGAGTCAAAGGGTTCTCCTCTGTTTCTGATTTCACTTATTTTTGTGTAGAAGTTTCTAGTTGCCTCCTTGTAGTTTTTATTTAGAGTTTCTCCATACCCATCCCACTCTTTTTGCTTTTCTCTCTTTACTATTCTATTCACATGTCTTATCGCTATTCTATATTCTATGCAATCACGCTCCTGTTTGCTCTTGAGCCACCTTTTATATTTTTCATTTCTTGTCTTTTACCGCTTTCTTTACTTCTGCGTTCCACCAACTTGTTATTTTCTTTATCCATGTTTTGCGTTTTTTCGTGGTTCCACATGTTACTTTTGCAGTATTTAAAATACTTGATTTGGAGATTTCCCATTCTTCTTCCACTGTTTTTGTTTTTATAGGTAATTTTACAAAGATTTCAATTAGTTTACTGATTCGCATGGGATGTATTTTCCTGGTCTTTACTTTCTTCTTCTGATGGTTCTTATTGTGGCAACAACTGCTTTGTGGTCTGTGTTTATGTGTTTATATTTAAGATGGGCACTGCCATTGAATCTAATATACTTCTCTTTCTTTTATTTCTTGTTAAAATAAAATCAATTTGGCTTTCAGTATCTAGATCGTTCCATTTATACCAGGTGTATATTTGTTAGTCCTTGTGTTTACAGAATGTGTTTGTTATACAGAGGCCGTGTTGGCTGCATAACTCTATCAGTCTACTTCCGTTATCATTCCTTTAATTATGTTGGTCTCCAAATGCTCCAAGATGTTTTTCTATGCCCGCTCTGTTGTGTATTAGTCTTGCATTGAAGTCTCCCATAACTATGATGTTGTCCTGCTTATCTATTTTATTCAGCACGTCATGGATGTCTTCGTAGAATTCCTCGCATTCTTGCCCATTTTTGTTTGTATTACATGGTGTGTATATCTGTACAGATGTTGTAATTGTTTGTTCTTTTATTCTCACTGTTATGATTCTTTCTGATATATATTTTATTTATAGTATTCCTCTTGTTAGCCGTTGTTCAATGACTATTCCCACACCGCGTTTTGCCCTTTCTTTCTGTTCCACTCCAGAGTAGACAAACGTATAACCGTGGTGGATCTCCTTGCAACCTTTCCCTTTATTCTGGTGTCCGCTATTCCCGTCAGTCTAATTTTCCTCTCTTCCATTGTTTCTATAAGTTTTTCTTTATAATTAAAACCGCAGACGTTCAGTGTGCCTATTGTTTGAATCGCTGATCTATCTCGTAGTCCATTATTTAACATTGCCGGGTCTAAATCCATTTGGGTCAGTCCGTTTATGCTTCTTAGGTTTTCTACGAGCAGTATGAAGATCCCCTGCCGGCTCGCTAGGCCAGTCGCAGGTTTAGGAAAAAAATCTGATTACAGGGAGTCAGTTCCCCATGGCCAGCCTTAGCGCCATTAGCCCATGCAGTCATGGTTTCCCGGTCTAAACCACGTGGAGGTGGGGTTGACTTGTGTAGTCTGCGGCTGATCGGCAGGTTACTAATTTTCACTTTTCACTCCCCCTGAGAGAGGCTAGCCGATCCTAACCCTGCTGGCTGCAGGGCCAAGCGCAGTCACACCTTGTAGACTTTGGATTTGCCATGGAATTAAGGTTAGCAGAACGATGTATCTTTAGACATCTTGAATGTGCTATGGAATTAAGGTCTGTAGAATGATATATCTATAGGGAACTTGGATTTCCCATGATATGAAGGTGAAGGTTTGTAGAATGATGTATGCATAGCCACTGTGGATTTGCCATGGAATTAAGGTTTGTAGAATGATCCATCTATATGCACCTTGGATGTGCCATGAAATTCAGGTTTGTAGAATGACGTATCTATAGTCACCGTGGATTTGCCATGGATTTGCCGTGGAATTCGGCTTGATAGAATGATAGCAACTTATATAGCAACTTAGAATTGTCATGATATTAAGGTTTGTAGAATGATGCATCTACAAGCAACTTGGATTTTGCACACTGACGATTTCCTTTGATGTCTGTGATAAACTTTAAAAAAAAAAAAGATTGCGTCCAGGCAATAATGTTTACGATCAAACGCAAAATTTTTATGTTTAGAAAATTTTATATCAATGCGATTTCTCAAAGCAGAGAGATAGGCGCACTCTGTATAATTCACATAGATTTTTAATCCATAAAGAAAACAGCAGTACCCAATAAGGAAACGCGACACTGCATTGTGTACTCAACTTAATCCATTTTGAATTGGAGCAAAATAGTTTCGGCAAAACCATAATTTTTGGTGTCGTAAGATTACTTTTGTAATGGAAATTGATACAATGTCTGTGAAACTGAATATTTATCCACACCTATTTCATTATATATATATATATATATATATATATATATATATATATATATATATATATATATATATATATATATATATATATATATATATAGTGTAAGGATGGAATGATACTACATGTGATGATTTGTATAAAGGGCTAAAAAATATATGCGTAGTGAGATGTTAATTTGCAGTCCCCATTCAATGCTCAGTAAATGTCCTCACAAAGATACAAAGTTATATACTTATTTAGCTGTTCGCGAATTTGTGAGCACGTTATAGTTAAAAATTGTATATGCAGGCTGGGGTTTTTCTTTCTGAGATGACTTGAATATGAAATGTGTTGAGAAATAAAGGCGATTGGTGTGATACTGAACACATCATCGAGTGCCGGTTGGTTTATAACAATATGGGTCTAGCACCTTATACCCAATGCTCGCCTATGGCGTGTGAAAGGATTCTGTATTTACTTTACTATTTTAGTTGTAGCGGTCAGCGTTGCCGAATGGATACGAATGCTCGCTCTTAAACTTCCGGTGTGCTGATACTGAGCTAGAAGGGCCAGTTCTACATCGGGCAGTTGGACTATAATGTTGACTTCTCGTCCTTGACTTGGGGACGTAAATTACAAGTACATCAGAAGTCGGAGTGGGTTCGACTGAAGGTGTGGGATACTGGAAATAGAGAAAGACAATCCACACGCACAAATCAGCCAAGTACCCTAGAAGTAATAGCATGCGTGTTTGCAATTTAGTAACGCAGTTTCAAAATTCACCGACATACTGAATCGAGGTTTTGAAACCAGCTTTGGAAGATTTGGAAACAGACCATTTTGCGTTGAGTTAGATGGTACGAGGCGTCGGCAATTCAGAAAACAAAGGCATAGTGTTGAACTAACATTGCCCGGCAAATCACAAACAGCCAATAAATTCTGGAGTTAATTGCAACGTCCTATAAAGGACATGAAACTATTTTAACCTACCAATGATAGTTAGTTGCATATCCTTTACAGAAACCTCGCAGTCAACCCCAGCACTTTTTGGCTGTTTCTGATTTCTTGGCAAGTTTACGTTCAGTAGTTTGCCATTGCTTTCTGAAAGACCGGCACTCATACCATATTTACAAAACCAACGCAAGGCAGTCTGCTGCCAAATCGTCCGCATCTGTGTTTCGAACGCTGTATGCGGGATTTCGAACTGCGTCCTTTACACCTTCATCACGGAGCCGGTAACAGTGATAACGAATGGCCAATAACTTCATCGACACATTGACCAATAAGTATAACAGCTATTAAATACAACAGTTACATAAAACTACATTTACATAATACCAAAGTAGTGTTCCAAGACACGGTGACTTTCCACGTGCAGTAGATGACGGCTGCCGCAAAGATCCCGGCGCCTATGCTTCGTGCAAGTGGAGTCTGAAAGGTCGAATAATACGAGTCCACAACTCCTTGGTACAGGGCAGACAAATCCACAGGCACGAAATCACAGGAAGAAAATGGAACTGAGAGAAAAGATTGGTGTTCCTTTAACTGATCCGGGTAGCCTTTTAAGACCGCGTCTGACGCGAAGGGAAAGCTCGCTGCTGCGGCTGGGTTGCCACATGCAAAGCCGAAAAACTCCATTGTTAGGGCAACTTGTCCAGGCCTAAATGTTCCCGGGCAAACGTCAGACAACGGCAAAGCTCAGCTAACTTTCGCTTGTGACTTGGCAGCCACGACTCTGGAGAATAACCCCCAAGGAAGCCTGGATGTGATGCCTCATTGTACATTTAGCTTACTGCCATCATGGCATCATTTTATTGCTTCTCTGTGTTCAGTCAGATTGTTGCATGTCCGCCAATTTATGTTACACAGTGTTTGATGACGTAGGTCCGCAAAAAACTACAATGAAATGCTGTGCATAGATAGATTATTTAGATTTCTGTAACTCCATTTGAAAACTTTGACGTCATTCCATCCATCATGTGCCATGCCGGTAAGCGTGGACGGTCATGTTCTGCCGTCTCACTCGATCACCAGAGTCGTGGATCAGCTCCGTGTTCCTGTCTCGACTATGCCATGTGGCCAAGCCATCTAGGTATTTACTTCTCGGTCTTCTCTTTGTTGGAACTATATCGGCCATGTACTCAGAATGGACAAGACAAAACTCCTCCAACCAAGCCCTCTTATGGTCACCAGTAGGGAAAAGAAAACGGGGAAGACCAAGAGAGACCCTGCGTAGAACCATCATCAGAGAAGGCTCATTCAACGGCCAAGTGAACAACCAGGATCTACAACAGGTAGTAGCGAACCGCCAGACATGGAGAGTCATGACTTCTGCCCTATGCGCCGCCTTAGGCTCAAGAGGAAGGACTAACTAACTAACTAACTTCCCCTTGGTCGCTTCCCTTCGATCTTGCCAGTTGTCACCAAGTTTTCCAATTTATTTCTTCTCATAACATGCCCAAAAAATGTTGACTGTCTACGTCTAATGTCTCTAATCAGTTTACGATCTTCATTTGTTTCTTGAAGGACTTGTTCATTGGTTTTTCTGTCTGTCCATGGTATTCTTTGCATTTTCCTCAGAAACCACATTTCCACAGCCATCAGTTGTTTGTCAGCTTGACTGCTTATTGTCCACGCTTCACATCCATACAAAAGTATAGGTTGTATGCAGCACCTCAACACTCTTTTTCTCGTTTCAATTGACATCTTTTTATTGGTCAGTATGTTTTTCATCTTGCAAAAGGCTACCTTCGCAATGACAATTCTTGTTCTAATCTCTTCAAGGTTTCTCCCATCAGATGTTATGACTGTGCCGAGATAACTGTATCGATTCACTTGTTTAAGACTATGCCCATCTACTCGTATATCACAGTGTGGTATTTCCTTCTTCCCAGTGACGACCATAATCTGTGTCTTCTTAATAGTCAGTTCTAACCCTAGTTGGTCACTGTGTGCAACAACCGCATCTACTAAATGGTGCAGGTCCTGTTCATTGTCTGCAATCAAGACTGTATCATCTGCATATCTAATATTATTGATGTATCGTCCCCCAATGTTGATTCCTTCCATATCCTCTATATTTCTGAATATATTTTCACTGTACAGGGAAAAAAGATCTGGAGACATTACACATCCCTGTCTCACACCTATTTTAATAGGCCATTCATCACTGTCATAATGTGCCATTACTAATTGCAGACAATGATGGTGATGAATGTGCCCAGCTGACAAGCGTGGGTGTTCATGGTTCCCCATCTCTCTCACACTTTCACCAAAGTCTTGGCTCAGGGCAGTGTTTTTGTTCCGATTATGCCAAATGGTCAAACCATTTATGGTTTTACCTCTCTGTCCTCACGCCTTCCCCTTTGTTTTTTTCCCAATTAGTCTTGTCAGTTATCACTAGGTTTTCCACTTTTCCTCTTTAACGGCAGCCATCATCTACTGCACGTGGAAAGTCACCGTGTCTTGGAACACAACTTTGGTATTATGTAAATGTAGTTTTATATAACTGTTGTATTTAATAGCTGTTATACATATTAACCTATGTGCACTTTGTGTCGATAAACTGATTTGTCTCATAATGTGTCCAAGAACTCTTGAATCTACGTCTAATTTCTCGAATTAATTTACAGTTTTGATGTGTTTATTGTAGGACTTGAGCATTTGTTTTTCTGTCCGTCCTGGTGTATTCTTTACACTTTCTTTCAGAAACCACATTTCCATTGCCACTGTTTCTCAGCGTGTCTGTTTATTGTCCATCTTTCATATATATATATATATATATATATATATATATATATATATATATATATATATATATATATATATATATATATATATAACAGTATAGGTTCTATACAGCCCTTCAGCGCTCATTTTCTCATTGCAGCTTGATATTGGTCGGTGTGTTTTCCATCTGGCAGAAGTCTACCTTTGCCATAGTGTTTCTTGTTCTAATCTGTACAAGGCACCTTCCGCTAGATATGATTGTTCTGCGATAATTTTATACGATTCACGTGTTAATAAATTTTCCCACTTTTTGGATGACAGTTTCATTCTAACCCAAGTTGTTCAATGTGTACAATAATCACATCTGTTAAATATTGAATGCCATCAATACTGTATCACCGCATATCTTATATTATTGATGTTATGTCCTCTGAATCCTCTCTTATCATCTAAATTTCTAATATTTTCACTACTTAATGACGTTATTCTGCATTTAGCTATATAGGGCGTAACTCTTGTCTTCCACTATCCATGTTTGTAAATTGTATCTATCTAATTCTTCTCTCGGGGCGTTGTGTTGGAATCTGGTGGACAATGGAATACCTTAAGTTTGTGGAGGATACATTAGTACATTACCAACTTAGGCCTGACTATGGCCTCTGCGCTGATTCGTGAATTGGTTATATCCTAATGTTAAAAAGTTAAAGTTAGTTGCATATCCTTTACAGGACTTCGCAGTCAACACCAGCATTTTTTGCTATTATGATCACTTGACAAGTTTACGTTCAGTAGGTTGCCATTGCTTTCTGAATGACCGGCACCCATACAATTTCATAAAAAACCAATGCAAGACAGTCTGCTGCCAAATCGCCCGCAGCTGTGTTTCGAACGTGGATATGCGAGATTATGAACTGCGTCCGTAACGCCTTTGCCACGGAACGAGCATATCCTAATGTGCTTCTAATAAATGAGTTGAGTCAAGAATCGACATCCAAACCCTCAAGACATTCCTGTATGCGCCCCATTCCCATTTCCAACAACCAACGAAGAGTCCCAGTACTATAGGTTTTCTCCGAGTGCTGATTATTATCGGCCAGAACCTCTGACCACTCCCTGCCGCACCATTCGCTCTAGGACATTTTTGGGGTGTCCGCTCGCTTTGAACTCAAGCGTAGTCTATACACATGCTACTACTTCTAGTGTAAACAATATAAAATGACATATAGTAGTGCAGCTTTACATATCAGAGTAAGCTGCACTACTATATGTCATTTTATATTGTTTACACTTTCACAGCTTTACATATCAGAGTAAGCTGCACTACTATATGTCATTTTATATTGTTTACACTTTCACAGCTTTACATATCAGAGTAAGCTGCACTACTATATGTCATTTTATATTGTTTACACTTTCACAGCTTTACATATCAGAGTAAGCTGCACTACTATATGTCATTTTATATTGTTTACACTTTCACAGCTTTACATATCAGAGTAAGCTGCACTACTATATGCCATTTTATATTGTTTACACTTTCACAGCTTTACATATCAGAGTAAGCTGCACTACTATATGTCATTTTATATTGTTTACACTTTCACAGCTTTACATATCAGAGTAAGCTGCACTACTATATGTCATTTTATATTGTTTACACTTTCACAGCTTTACATATCAGAGTAAGCTGCACTACTATATGCCATTTTATATTGTTTACACTTTCACAGCTTTACATATCAGAGTAAGCTGCACTACTATATGTCATTTTATATTGTTTACACTTTCACAGCTTTACATATCAGAGTAAGCTGCACTACTATATGTCATTTTATATTGTTTACACTTTCACAGCTTTACATATCAGAGTAAGCTGCACTACTATATGTCATTTTATATTGTTTACACTTTCACAGCTTTACATATCAGAGTAAGCTGCACTACTATATGTCATTTTATATTGTTTACACTTTCACAGCTTTACATATCAGAGTAAGCTGCACTACTATATGTCATTTTATATTGTTTACACTTTCACAGCTTTACATATCAGAGTAAGCTGCACTACTATATGTCATTTTATATTGTTTACACTTTCACAGCTTTACATATCAGAGTAAGCTGCACTACTATATGTCATTTTATATTGTTTACACTTTCACAGCTTTACATATCAGAGTAAGCTGCACTACTATATGTCATTTTATATTGTTTACACTTTCACAGCTTTACATATCAGAGTAAGCTGCACTACTATATGTCATTTTATATTGTTTACACTTTCACAGCTTTACATATCAGAGTAAGCTGCACTACTATATGTCATTTTATATTGTTTACACTTTCACAGCTTTACATATCAGAGTAAGCTGCACTACTATATGTCATTTTATATTGTTTACACTTTCACAGCTTTACATATCAGAGTAAGCTGCACTACTATATGTCATTTTATATTGTTTACACTTTCACAGCTTTACATATCAGAGTAAGCTGCACTACTATATGTCATTTTATATTGTTTACACTTTCACAGCTTTACCGCAGTTCCACCAAATTTTACTACTTCTAGTGCACTGGACTGATTTTTTCGTATGGATTTTTTTTCCATATCTTTATTTACAGGACATCGCAGTCAACGTCAGCATTTTACTGCTGTTGTTGATGTCTTGGCAAGTTTACGTTCAGTAATTCCTGAACGACCGACTCCCATACCAACTCATTAAATCCCAGCGCAACGCGGTCTGCTGCCAAATCGGTCGAAGTTGTGTTTTGAACACGGGTAAGAGGGCTTACGAATCGCATCCGTAACCCCTTCCCTACGTAGACGGCACGTGTGGATTAGCTTTCCATATTACCAGTGTTGCTAGCCATCAGGCGAACCCACTCCGACTTGTGAGACGCTTGTAATTATTTACGTGCCCAAATCAAGGACGAGACATCAACATCTTACTCCAGCTGATCGATGTAGGGGTTGCACCCACTACCTCGGCATCAGTCCACTTGAAGTGTAAGAGCCAGCGCTCTTATTCATTCAGCGACGCCGACTTCCACTCCAGGACTTGATTAATCTGTCATTTCGTACTGTTCACATTAACTCAAAGAACCCTGACCACATCCGCTTTATCGTGCACCAATACTTACCCAGCGGTGCAGACCCAAGCCAGCATAGCCGCCTGTTCATTTACCAACACACCTGTATGCCTGGGAGGGAAAAAATCAACCGAATCCTCCTTGTCTTTGATTTGTTAACTCATGCATCTGCACGATCTATGCCTGTCTTCAGACTACTCAGCATGCTCTGTGAGTCCGCTACAATTACGACATGTGTGCGCTGTTTGTCCTCCTGCCAGCAAAGAAAGAGCTGCAGCTTTGCGCTGCTTGTCCTCCTGCCAGCAAAGAAAGCTTGCAGCGACTCCCTACACCTCCATTCTCATGTCGAAGGTGACTTCCTGGTATCTCCGTGGATATGATGTTTCAGTACAAGGATCAGACACTCTGCAGGTTTCAAGTTGGCATAGGATCAGGAGAAATCTGCATCACAGTCCTGAGGATATGGTACATTGGTATTAGGTCAGGAGAAAAGATTCTACATCAACCGTTTTCAGATATAGATACAATTCATTCTCAAGGCTGAGAGTCAATCTGAATGTTAATGCATCTGACTCAAGAGTTAAGGAAAAGTATGAGAAATAAATGCTCAGCAACATATAATAATATATCATCATCATCATGTGCCAAGCCGTTCTACTTCTTTGGTTGCCTAGTCTGGGACAGATATTGACAAACATGACGGACATACTCTGCTAATATTGTAATGCAGTCACGAAGGCGAGTCAATACGTAAGTCACACTGTTCTGTGGGATGGCAGGTAAATGTAGTTGGTGTTTTCTACAGGTGTCATTAGGTGACAGCAACATCGAACTTTATATTCCCATTCATCAGGTGGTGCTAGGTGTCTCATGCACATGCACAGCGCATAAACAAAATGGCGACTGTACTTACGGAGTGTACAACCAAAGAGCAACATGCTGTTGTGCATTTGTTTGTGGGCAAAAGGACTGCCTGTAAAGACCATTCATAAGGAAATGCTTCCTATTTATGCTGACAAATGCTTGTCCTGTAAAGCGGTGCATAGCTGGGTAGAGAAATTTTCTCAAGGATGCTCTAAAATTGTTGATGAAATCCGATCTGGTCGTCCTGTTGAGATTGCAACAAGAAGCATCAGTGCAGCGGGTGGAGGAGATGATTACAGGTGACAGGCGAGTAACGATAGACTCTGTAGCATCTGAAATAGGGTGCTCACATGGTTCAGCATACAGCATAATGCATGATCACTTGAAATTTAAGAAAGTGTGCTCAAGGTGAGTACCCAGACAATTGAAGGAGGAACACAAAATGAACCGGTCTGGCCTATCCTTGAATCATCTCTGTTGATACGAAGATGAAGGAGAAGACATACTGAAAAGGATTGTTACTGGGGATGAACCAAGGGTGCATCACTACCAGCCCAAATCAAAGCGTGCTTCAATGCAATGGAAACATCCTTCTTCGCCTTGTGTCCAAAAATTCAAGGTTACGCCATCAGCAGGGAAGGTTATGCTAATAGTTTTCTGGGATTGTCAAGGAGTGCTTTTAATCAATTTCAAGAAGAAAGATGACAATGTGAATTCTTAATTGTACTGCGAAGTTCTATTGATGCTTCATGGTGCAATTCGAAGAAAACGTCCAGGACTGCTGACTAGAGGAGTGTTGCTTCTTCATGACAATGCCAGACCACATATGGCTCGATTAACAACTCAGGATAAAATTAACCAACTAAAGTGGGAAGTTCTGGAACATCCACCTTACAGCCCCAACTTAGCCCCTGGCGATTTCCACCTTTTTGGCCCATTGAAAACCCACCTTGGCGGGAGTCATTTCGCGAATGATGCCGAAGATGAATGTGAAGTGAAAACATGGTTTAGAAAAGAGAGCACGCAGGTCTATGCAGCCGGTTTGGGAGGACTGATAAAACGATGGGATAAGTGCATCAATGTTGGTGGAAATTATGTTGAGAAATAAAGGGACAATGTATGTATAAAAATAAACTGTTTCAAATTGTTATCATATTTAGTTATTTTTCCACAGCCATTTGTGACTTACTTATTGACTTCCCCGAGTACTAATGATTGGATGCCACTGAGGTACAGTAGATAGGATGCTTGCTTGTCACCTAGTGGCACGAAATGGAATATTGCTTGGATAGCAAATCCATTACGTGGAAAGTCCGAATCTAAAGCTCACTGTGTGGATGTCATCTGCAGACTTCATTCCTCTGGTTTCCTGAAGAACAGCCTATGCTGAACGGAAGGCCCAATGTACGGAAGTGAGGCTAAGCAGCCATGTGCAGGACGTGACGATTCCTTGGGTGAGCCCAGTACCAGAGCGCTGTGTGATGGCTCTGCAAGTATGGAAGCCTCCTTGGATGGGCGGGGAATGCCCATGGTCTGCCCCTGCCTTCCCTTGAGGGCTGACCAGGATGTCTTTGGCTGTTCTATATGGGCCAGCTGGGATGGGGGATAACACCACAACAGTGAGAGTCAAACGTTCTAAGAAACCCCCGGGAAGGTTAACCCTGTCAACAAATGCCCACAGAAGTTGGATGTGTCGGCCTAACGGTGCAAGAACGCAGCTCTGCTGTAAACAGGCACAATGCAGTCACGTCCGAAAAAAAGAAACTCCGGATGAACGAAGAAAAAGAAGAAGGCTGTGGTGATGTGCTGAATTCTCATCCTGACCCCTTTTTTAAATTTTTATGTTTTGTTTTCCATCTCTTCTTTATTGTTTTCATCAGTTTTAGTTTGTTTTCATTACTCTGCCCTTTCCTGTCAGCTACATATGGAACCAGTAGCGCACAATTTGATTTTTGTGCCCAAGAATTTAGCTGTTTCCAGAACCCTTAAAAGTTAAGTGACTTTTATTGTAGTTTTTTAATGTGGATGGCCCATAATTTGTCAGTCTTCAGGAATGTTAGAGGAACTGTGATGGGTCTAACAAACTGACAGCAGATGTACTTCTGTTCAGAGAATGCTGTTCACAGAGCGTACTGTTCAGAATAATGTTCACAGAAGAAATAAGAGAATAATAAAAGAAGTAATTAGGAAGCTTTAAACTTTTACATGTTTTTCTATGCTCTGAGAAATAATGAAAATTTTGTGCATGTAAATATTTATAAGAAGATTGACACGGCCAAGAGGTTTAACACACTTAAACTTTCTCTTCAGCTGTCAGTGTAGTTGCATTATTCCACAGACTCATCAGTTAGGCGTAAATCTTGACTTCCCTTTCAGAAAGCAATGGCAAATAACCAAACATAAAATTGCCTAGTAAACCACAAATCAGCCAATAAGGGCTGTATGTGATGGCAAAGTCCTGCAAAGTACATGCAACCTTTTTTTAATATTTATAAATATTGACTCATTGTGAATCATATTGAAGAACAATAAAACGCACTTTATGTGATTTTAAAATCATTGTTAATATTTGCGCCATATACTCCCATTAGAACAAAGAAAATTAACATTTCAGAGAAATAATATACGCACATAACATATACAAATAGATATCTCCACATCAAATACCAGAATGCATATTTAAAATCAATAAACCTGAAAATATTGCATGTTCTTTGTAGGATGTTGTGATCCCCAATCCCAGGTGGATTTTTCTAGACAAGTTTATGTTAAGTAGTTTGCCATTACTTTCTGAACGAAGTCAACATTGAAGTCCAGCTGACTAGTACAGGGAATGAACCCCCTACACCACCATCAGTGCACAGGAAGTTCAAGCAGTAAACATAAACATGTGAAATTAACTGTTCACAAATTACAACAAATAAATTCATGAAATAATCAAAGCAGGCGATTTTACCCTTTTAAAAATAAATCTGTACCACTACTTTTATTTATTTCTGCTGTACAGTTGTTCACTTTCAAAGACAGTGCTACAGACTGCATATGGCAGATACATTCAATAGTCATAAATCCTGTTTTTACAATAATTTAAAAATAGAGGAGGGGGTGGAGTTTAAATATCCCTGTCTCTTCTGATTGTTCTGCATGACATAAGCCTGGGTCACTGACATTGAGTTGAGTGACCGGGCAGGAGGAAGAATGGAGATGAGAGTGGGAGACAGTAAATTGACTGACCTGGCTACGAGGAAAACAATCAACCCTCAGAAATAATGGGGCGGATATGAGTGGAAATCCCCAGGGGGGGATGGGTCGAAAGAGAGTGGTGTGTTGTGTGAAGTGAGGAGACTGGAAGTCAGTGAGAGAAGAGACCGACTGCGGGTCAGGTCGTTTAAGAGAGAGCTCCGTGTTGTGTTGTTCTTCGAGTGGTGAAGACAGGCCTGAACCCAGAGTGGGTTCGGTATTGAGTGTGGGCCTAAACCCAGAGTGAATTCTATAGTTGAGCAGTGGCTCCAACCCAATGTGTGGGTTGTATTGTGGGAGACCCAGCCGTGGATAGTAGCTGGATTACCTGTCTTGTGGATTGAGATTAGAAGCCAGCCGTGAGAAGGCATAGATGTGTGCGGGTTAGAATTGTGAGGATATTTCTATTCTATGGATTACGTTATGTTCCTGGATGTATAAACCTGCTCCGTTTGTCCGTCTTATTTTTGTAATAAAGGATTATGTGCGCCAACGGAATCTTGTTTCATGCCTGGTGAATATGCACTGCGGGGGTGAGTTACATTGCAAGACAGATATCTCCATTGACACACCATGAGTATCGTTACCTAGACAACGACCATCACACAAAACTTATCATCAATATCATGAACAGTATCATCGTGAGAACTTCGTGATATTATCATGAAGAGAAACGTGTGACAATCTGAGAGCTCGTCCGATCAAGAACATCTGGGCGCTCGTCACTTAGTAAGGAGTATCTGTGGGCTCTTCGCTGAAAGAGAGGAGTTATTATCTGTGACTTCGTTCCATCAATTTATACAGTACTGCGTCAAGAGAGTAACAGCAATTCTGTTGTGTGTGTAAGACGCCACATCGAAGAAAAAACTGTCAGCGCGCGGGGAGGGTACGCGGCGGAAATCACAAGCTAGCAGACAGTTCAAGTGAAGTCCACTACAGGTGAATTGGAACCAACCATATCGCTAAAGCGAGTGGGGGTGCAGCGGCAGCACAAAAGTCGGTGATAAAGACACGCCACACAGACTAACCGGGAGAGTCCATTACGGTGACAGGTAAATTTGATACCAGGCAGGAGGGCTGAAATTAAAGACGAGTGTTGAATCCAGAGTGGCGAGGGCAGCGTGGGTGTGTGTAGGACGTCACTGTCGGTGATAATGACAGGATTGGGAACCAAAGATAATTGACAGGTGTGTGTGTGTGCTGGAGGCAAGCGCACTGTGTTGTTGCAAGTTGACTGGTCAAGATTAGTCGACGCAGTAAATAGGACGGGTGGGTACACCAGCGTCCAGGTACTGGGGAAGTACATGTTTGGATAACAGAGAAAAATTGGCAGTCGCTAATTTGACGGACAGTTGACTGAAGGGGATAGTAACGTTACCCCTACCGCAGCCGGGTGGGGCTGTCAAGTTTGTGTGAAAACTGTTTTACGGAGGAATTTTTCACTGAGAGATAAAGAGAAATTGAGGTGTCCGGCAAGGCCAAGGCCGTGGACAGTGGAAAGTTACTGAGATGTTCCATAGTGGAACTGGATAAACAAGCTGTTTTTGTGTGAAACTAGACTTTATGTTCGGCTTTGTTAAAAGCCCTTTGTGTTCATTACCTTATAATCAGCAAACATTTTGTCAACGATTGATGACGTGGCATCTCCGCGTACATAGTTGCATACAGTTGCCAAAAAGAACTGACTGTACAGAGTGAAAGCGTTGAACATTTATTGCCATTATTTTGGTCTTTTCTTTTGGGAAATCCATAACATTAATGATACAGCGAAGCGCCATCTCCGCAACGAGAGTAACAACAAATCGAAAGAACACTTTGGATTATTACCACGTACAGAGAAAGTACAATAACGTTACGGATATCACTATCATCTTCAACTTTTGTCGACAGTTGGAACTTTTGATCACCACGTGAATTCAATAACCACTCAACAAAACAAGAAGTCGGTTTGAAATCTAGCGTCGTAGACATTGAATAAAAAGAACTTTTGGCGACGGATTAGTGGGCACATATTTATCGGCCAACGATGTGGACATTCTGTTTGCTGCTCATTGTCTTATAAATATTGTTTTCGGTTGTTAAGCTGTTACTTGTATGTGGTCCAGTGTTTGTCAAGAGTAGGAGATTTGTGGGGTGTTTCTCGAGAGTCGGGATACAGCACACAAATATATATTCTTTCTGGTGCTTACGATATTTTTGTAAGAAAAACGTTAATGAGTTGACGTATCGTGCAGGGGCATTGAAATAGTCTTAACCAATATCTAGAGCCGAGTTGTCTGACGTCAGATCTGTGTATATTTTCAGTATATATTCTTTTTCTTTCTCTCTTTCTTTTCGTTATATTTACATATAATATTTGTTGTGTTCGGATATATGTTTTTATTGTGATCTTTCGTCATTTCTGCTGTCTAGTGGTCTTGGTCAATTTATATTTTTATTTTACGCGCACTGTGGATGTCTCTACACAAGCTTGTGGTTGTTACTGTGGTTTATTTCTGTGTCATCATCGTCTCCGTGTACTCAGCTTGTGAAGTCCAGCGTTGGATAGTCATCACTTAGTGTTATCATCCATTTGTTTGTATATGTATTGATATGTATGTTTAACAATATTTCCAGGGACTTTATGAACTTGTGGTCATAGATATATAGATATAAGGGAGTATAGGTGATACTTCCCCCCTCACTACCTAGTACTTATAGAGTGACTGGGTGAGTACAGAGTGATATTGTAGCACTACGGATTTACGTACACAGGGAGTGCGGGTGTACTTAGGCAAATGACACAAAGACTAACAGCAGAGTCTGTACATTTATAGTTGGCTGATTCACAGCAACGTGTCCACAAGTACAAGATGCCTACTTTAATGGATTATATTGAAGCAGGTGAAAGAATAGGCCTGAAAGGTAAAGAGTTACAGGAGTATGCCGAAGCAAAAGAACAACAACAGACGGAAAGAGAGGAGAGGCATAATGAACGCGAGGCAAAGCGTCTACAGGAAGAAAAGTTAGCTGAGAAAGAGACACAAGTAAAACTAGCTGAAATGGAAAACAAACGTCTACAGGAAGTAAAGTTAGCTGAGATAGAAAACAAGCGTCTACAGGAAGAGACACAAGTAAAACTAGCTGAAATAGAAAACAAGCGTCTACAGGAAGAGAGAGAGACACAAATGGAACTTGAAAAGTTAAAACACACAAATGCGGTGGAAATTGAGAAAGAGAAGATTAAGAGGGAAGCTGAAATTGCTCTCAGAAAACTAGAACTATCTTCAAAGGGTCAAAGTGAGGAAAGCGGAAAACCTTCGCAGTCGTCACAGAGATTAAAACTGCCATACTTTACGGACCGAGACAACCTTGAATCTTATTTGGACAGATTTCAAGCAAGTGCGAAAGTGTTAGGCATCCCCGAAGAACAGTATGCTATTAGACTAGGGGAGCTGCTTACGGGCAAGGCACTAGACACCATGTTCAATTTACCGGTAGAAGAAAGGAACAACTACACTATCTTACGTCAACGTTTGCTGACTAAGTTCCAACTCACTGAACATGGATATAGAACAAAGTTTAGACAGTTAGTGCCAGAGACAAATCAAGATTTCACAGACTTTGCTAACACTGTAAAGAATACATTTAACAAATGGATGGAGCTTGCAGAAGTAGGGAAAGATTTTAATAAATTAGTAGATCTAATGTTAAGAGACAAGGTAGTATCTGCATGCAATTCTAATTTAGTGGCGTTCTTTGAGGAACGGAAGCCAAAGGACATAGACACAATGTCTCAGTTAGGTCAAAACTACATGACTGCACATCCTAACGTATCTATTGGGAAACTAATGAGTGAGGAAATAGTCTGTGCAGCGTACACTAAACAGGACCAGAATCCAGTCATCAGACCAAGGGCGAAAAGTGTGGATTCAGCACAGAAAGGTGAGCAGCAAGAACTTCAAGATAATGGTTTCCGAGGAAACAATGTTGGTAGAGTAGGACGGTACCCATATAGAAGAGGGAATTTTCAGAGACGTCCGAATTATGCCGGATGCTGGAATTGTGGGAGCTGGAGACACAAGGCAGCAGAGTGTGATGCACAACCATCAGATGGACCAACGAACAACACTAAAAGGGAGATTACTTGTTTCAAATGTGGAAAGAAGGGGCATGTCAGCCATCAATGTAGGATGAGAGAAACAGAGCACTCAAATGCAGTGCAAGTAATTGAGACGCTGAACAATGAAGATTGTAGTGGGTGCAAACCTCTTTTTGAAAAAGATGGTCAGCCAGTCTTAATATGTGGTCATACAGTAAAAGCAGGATCAGCAGTGCATGAAGGAGGAAGTCTGAAGTTGCATCAGGGATTTGTTAATGATAGACCAGCGTTAACAATTAGGGATTCCGGATGTACGTCTATCGGAGTGAGGAGAAGTTTAATAGATCCCTCGGATTATACAGGGAAAAAGATTAGATGCATAACATTCAACGGCACAGTAGAGTTCTACCCAGTAGCCATAATAACAGTAAAAACACCATATATCACTGGAAGAGTGACAGCGTGTGTTTTGGACTCACCAGTGGCTGATTTGATCATAGGAAATGTTATAGGAGTTAAAGATTGTACAGAAGAGGAAGTAGCTTATTGGGACCAAAAATATAGTGTAAACAGTAATGAGGTAGTTACCACAAGAGAACCAAAACTAGAGAGTATAGTTGAGATAGAAGAGGCACTTGAAGTAGACACAGGAACTCAGGACAAGGATAGTACAGCTGAGCAGATGAGAATGGATCCCAAATATAGTGCTAGTGAATCCCAGAGACAAGATACTACTCTGAACAAATGTTCCCAAGGGTGTAGGAGAGTAGAAAATAGGCAGTCAAAGAAAGGTAGATGGTGCTTCGAGAGGAAGAACAATGTTCTCACTCGCCGCTTGTCAGATAGTGGAACTGCACGTGGGCAAGGAGCAGTACCTTTAGTACATAGAGACCGATATACTAGAACAGCTCAGGATAGTGCATGTGCAGGGCACATAGGCATAAGGCGTATGCAGCATAAAGCAAGGTGCCAGATAAATGGGCCAAGATTGAATAAAGAGTTCAGACTAAACAGAGACTCAAGTGTAACGGTGCAATATGCAGATAGGAAAGTTGAGTCAGGTCAAAAGAGTTTTCGCGACATTAATGACCCAGGGCTAGGGATAGCAAACAGATGTTGTAATTGTAGAGGTACCATGAGTCATGGGTACATGAAAGGTAGACACAGCATCGACAGGAATCAGAGGTGGGTTAATGAAAGAACAGAACCACCTGATATTGGGTCGGGACACAAATAGTATTGTGGGGTCGTGAAGTAGTAAGAGACCTGTGGTTACATAAGTATAATGCTTTCCTATGATGTATTATTATTGTGTGATGTATTATTATTATGTGATGTATTAAGTCATGCATTGGTACACAAGATAGAAAGTTGTTTGTATTTATGTGTGGGGAATATGGGAGTGTACTATGAGCATTTGAGGTATCATTTAGGGTGGTAGCTAGAGTAAGGTGCAGCCATACTTAGGGCTACCCAGGCTATATGTCTGGGTCACATATTTAGTAAGTTTTAGTCTCCCAATATTTGAAAACGAAGTTTTCTTTTAAGAGGGGGGTAATGACATAAGCCTGGGTCACTGACATTGAGTTGAGTGACCGGGCAGGAGGAAGAATGGAGATGAGAGTGGGAGACAGTAAATTGACTGACCTGGCTACGAGGAAAACAATCAACCCTCAGAAATAATGGGGCGGATATGAGTGGAAATCCCCAGGGGGGGATGGGTCGAAAGAGAGTGGTGTGTTGTGTGAAGTGAGGAGACTGGAAGTCAGTGAGAGAAGAGACCGACTGCGGGTCAGGTCGTTTAAGAGAGAGCTCCGTGTTGTGTTGTTCTTCGAGTGGTGAAGACAGGCCTGAACCCAGAGTGGGTTCGGTATTGAGTGTGGGCCTAAACCCAGAGTGAATTCTATAGTTGAGCAGTGGCTCCAACCCAATGTGTGGGTTGTATTGTGGGAGACCCAGCCGTGGATAGTAGCTGGATTACCTGTCTTGTGGATTGAGATTAGAAGCCAGCCGTGAGAAGGCATAGATGTGTGCGGGTTAGAATTGTGAGGATATTTCTATTCTATGGATTACGTTATGTTCCTGGATGTATAAACCTGCTCCGTTTGTCCGTCTTATTTTTGTAATAAAGGATTATGTGCGCCAACGGAATCTTGTTTCATGCCTGGTGAATATGCACTGCGGGGGTGAGTTACATTGCAAGACAGATATCTCCATTGACACACCATGAGTATCGTTACCTAGACAACGACCATCACACAAAACTTATCATCAATATCATGAACAGTATCATCGTGAGAACTTCGTGATATTATCATGAAGAGAAACGTGTGACACTGCACTTTATCGCCCACTGTGGCCATGCCCTCAACCACCTCATGCCAAGCCATCCTATCCTTTGCTATCTCCTGCAGCTCCCACCATGCCCTCCCCATCTTATCCATTTCTGTCTGTCATTCTCTTCTCCGCATGTTTTGAGGTCTTCCTCTATTTATTTTGCAGCATGATCCCAACATGATCATTGTTCACTTCTGCTAGCGCCCGTCTTGCCCAGTTCATGCCAGTTCTAACATTCTAGGAACCAATTCTGAAGGTAGCCAAGGTGATAGGAAGTAAGTCTTTCATCCAGACTCCTTGTGGCTTTCTCATACCTCTTCTAGATGGCCCTCCTTCTATGTTGGCTGGCTGAGTTATTCTTATCTTGTCTTTAAACTTGTTCATGTTTGCTTGGAGTTTTGCAGTTAAAGTTTTATACTGGATGGCTTGTCCCACAACTCTCATTAGCTTCCCTTACAACATGCATGGCAGGTTCCAGTGTTACTATTCTGTGCTTTCCTTATGGGCTCCAGTAACATACAGGTGGCATCTCCCTCTCCAATATCATATAAGCACAAATAAAGCTGTTAATTTCAATAACATTATTCTGAGTCATCTAGTTAACATTATACTGTTAATGACTATTAGGACATAAATGAAAAATGCATAAATGCTTGTCTTGTCAAAAGTGATAAATAGTAATTATTTGATGGTCAATGTAAAATGCAGAGATTTCAAATACTGCTTGTGGCAATTAAAAAAAAACCAGTCTCCTGAAGATGATATAATACTAATATGCAAACTAAGGAATATTCATGGCAGTACAAAATAATGAATAATTAGCTATATAAAGTATATTTTTCAAATAAGACCAGCACCATAGTTATTGTTCAGAATAGTCCATGCTATCAGCAGCAGATCTGGACTTGTAAAAAGATGAGATGAAATGTCTGAGTAAAATGCTCAACATAACCAGGGGATATAAAACAATGTACTCCCATAGAGAATGTAAACAAAGAAGCCACAAACATTAGGTGACACAATTTGTTACCCGGCATATGTCACTGCACTTCATCAGGTGCATACTGAAGAGTTACCACGGGCATGACAAAAAGTCCACACTCACACCGCCAGTAATTATGTGTTTTATGTGTTTCAGCCGAAACAGGATTCACCTATTCACTTCAGATGATGTATAATGCTGCAGTATGCACCTGAAGAGATGCAGTGAAATAAGCCAGGCAATAAATTGTGCAACCTATTGTTTATAACAAGGAGAGACAAGATAACAAAATGTTATTGCTTGTGAAAGTTTTTGTGACTGTTCCATTACTTGTGTAAAGGCAATGCTGGCCTATGTAATCACAATGAAAACAAGAAATATATTGACAATTAGAAGAATTTCCTAGTCATGTATTCAAGCTCTGATGCAAAACATAAATATGAACATAATAGAAAAGCACATCTCACCCAATCGTCCATATCAAATTTGAATATAAGCATCGCTAGATTTACTGTTTTCATTGCAACTGTATAGGAAACATCGTCTTGACATAAAAGAAATGATGATGATACCATGCAATTATATACATACATATAAAATTTAATAATGATATAAAATAGTTTTACAAATGTGATAGAACTTTACAGTAGGATATTTGTCACATTGATACATGTGTAATGATGGTTCTAACAAAATTATGTAATGTCATTATTAAAGTTCCATAGAAACAAATTAAATAATTCTTTTTGTTTCTTTCTTCCTTTATGTCCCAGGGTCATACACCCTCAACTCACTCACTCCAAACTATCCTATCCTTAGCTATCTCATGTAGCTCTATCCATATCCTCCCTGTAGCTCTATCCATATCCTCCCTGTAGCTCTGTCCGTATCCTCCCTGTAGCGCTATAAATATTCCCCTATAGCTCTATCCATATCCCCCTTGTAGCTCTATCCATATCCCCCTGTAGCGCTATCCATATCCCCCCTGTAGCGCTATCCATATCCCCCCTGTAGCACTATCCATATCCCCCCTGTAGCACTATCCATATCCCCCTATAGCTCTATCCATATCCCCTTGTAGCTCTATCCATATCCCCCCTGTAGCTCTATCCATATCCCCCTGTAGCTCTATCCATATCCCCCTGTAACTCTATCCATATTCTCCCTGTAGCTCTATCCATATACTCCCTGTAGCTCTATCCATATTCTCCCTGTAGCACTATCCATATCCCCCTATAGCTCTATCCATATCCCCTTGTAGCTCTATCCATATCTCCCAGGTAGCTCTATCCATATCCCCCTGTAGCTCTATCCATATCTCCCCTGTAGCTCTATCCATATCCCCCCTGTAGCTCTATCCATATACTCCCTGTAGCTCTATCCATATTCTCCCTGTAGCTCTATCCATATCTCCCCTGTAGCTCTATCCATATCCCCCCTGTAGCGCTATCCATATCCCCCCTGTAGCGCTATCCATATCCCCCCTGTAGCTCTATCCATATCCCCCTGTAGCTCTATCCATATCCTCCCTGTAGCTCTATCCATATCCTCACTGTAGCTCTATCCATATCCCCCCTGTAGCTCTGTCCATATCCCCCCTGTAGCTCTATCTATATCCCCCCTGTAGCGCTATCCATATTCTCCCTGTAGCTCTATCCATATCCCCCCTGTAGCTCTATCCATATTCTCCCTGTAGCTCTGTCCATATCCTCCCTGTAGCTCTATCCATATCTCCCCTGTAGCTCTATCCATATCCTCACTGTAGCTCTATCCATATCCTCACTGTAGCTCTATCCATATCCCCCCTGTAGCTCTGTCCATATCCCCCCTGTAGCTCTGTCCATATCCCCCCTGTAGCTCTATCCATATCCCCCCTGTAGCTCTATCCATATCCTCCCTGTAGCTCTATCCATATCCTCCCTGTAGTATTCATCTTGCCGGTCTACCTGGTGAAGGGGGTTAAGTAAACCCGTATACTCACATATGAAACACAGCTGTGTGAGATTCTGCAGCGGATCGCGCTGCATTGGTTTCTTATGGAAAGGTATGTGAGCCGGTCGTTCAGAAAGCAATGCCAAACTACTGATTGTAAAACTTGCCAAGACATCAAACGTAGCTGAAAAATGCTGATGTTGACTGCAATGTCCTGTAAATAGGATATGCAAAACAAACAAACAAACAAAAACAAAAAGTATTCATTTCTGTCTTCCTCAATTTCGTTTGCCCTGTGGATTCCAAACAAAGAGATGTCTAGTTATACTATTCTCAGGTTTTCTCAATATATGTCATATGCAAGGTCAACATCTTTTCTTCACCATTTGAATTTCCATTTGTCTAGTTCTCTCTGTCAGCTCTGCATTTTGTGGTTCTCCATACCATTTTAGTCCCTTGTGCTGCCACCAGTTACTGTATGTTGCTTATTAGTAACCGTTTTCATTTTCTCTGTGTTACTGATTCATACAGTAGTACTGATTTAGCTATACAATTGAATAGTCTGAGTTTGGTGTGAAGTTTCATTTCTTTGGACTCCGACAAATTTCCTAGTTATCTAAAAGCACCTTTTCTCTTTGCATTCTTATTTTAATATCTGTATGTTTCCCTGAGTTATTTTCTTGATTTATTTTCATTATCTTTGCAATGGAAAGCTAACGACGTTTAGTATACATTAAAGTTAATAATTGGTTAAAGTTAGTTACTTATCCTATACAGGATGTAGCAGTCAACCCCAGCATTATTTGTCTGTTCATGATTCCTGGGCAAGTTTACGTTCTGTAGTTTTCCATTGCTTTCTGAACGACCGGCACCCTTACCATTTCATAAAAAATTGGTACATAATATGTAAAACTGTTGATACATTACCAATTTTGTTAGCATACATCACACATGATATACAGTACAGCTCAGCAAATTTATCATCCACACAGAAAGTGGTAATAAGATTATCATCAGATCAGATTAGCAAAGACCTGGAAGAGTCTCTTTCTCTTGCTATCATGGACAGTCTTACATGACATGGCCAGCCCATCTTTTGATATTATCTTCCCATTTTAACAATTTTTATTCTCTTATATGTTTACTTCTTGTCTTTCTCTCATTCATGGTCTTCATCATGGAATGATGTTTTTTATGTGTCAAATATATTTTATAAAGATTATCATATGGCAAACAGAAGTGTTTACACTAGTAACATGATGTTACAAATCGCAGTTACAAATTACATTTATTGTATCAAGTTTGTGCTTCTTCCTGTTCATCATTGATGATAGCCAGTCTTCTTTTAGGGGTCGGTTTTATAAGTTCCTTGCCTTTTTCTGAGAACATGAAAATGGTTACATTAATGATCAATATACATTAACTTGGCATGATTATTAACAAAAGGACATGAAAATGGTTAGATTAGAGATCAATATACATTAACATAGCATGTTTATGAACACAAAAATATGAAAATGGTTAGATTAGAGATCAATATAAATTAACAGCATGTTTATGAACACAAAAATATGCAAATGGTTAGAGATCTCAATATAAATTAACACATCATGTTTATGAACACAAAAATATGAAAATGGTTAGATTAATAATCAATACACATTAACATAGCACGCTTATGACACAAGAGTAGAAGAATTACTAGATTAGTGATCAATACACGTGAACCTTGAGGTAGGAGCCTGGTCTGCTACTAGGTGTGTCCACCAGGTGGTAGAAGATGAAGTGGCCTTTAGATATAGAAGATGAAGTGGCCTTTAGATATAGAAGATGAAGTGGTCTTTAGATATAGAAGTTGGTCATGAATATGTTGAATAAGTGGCCATGGACCAATACAGGTGGTAGTCACTGAGAGGAGGCAAGCTAGTTTGTGGGGAAACTAACTCTATGAAAACCTAAAAACTCTGTAACATGACTATCGGCGTGTAAGCAAAGTCATACATAGCCTCTAACTCTTGCTGCCTTGCAGCATTCAGCTCTATAAAGGCCAGCAGAGTTAAATCATGACCAAACAGTTGGAATGGCTAAGGGAAGCCACTGATGCATATCTACATTACCTCATAATTCGAAAACTCACATAATGTTTCATAAAAACAAACGAGAAAGTCCTTCAAGACACAAATTAAATCCGTAAATTGATTAGAGAAATTAAACTTGGTGAAGATTTTTGGCGCAAGTTATCAGGAGAAATAAACTTAACAACTTAGTGACAACTAACAAATTTGTCAGGATTTTTAGGAAAGATAAAGAGATCAACTGCTGGATAGCCTGCCACATGGCATAATCAGAACAAGGACACAGAGCTTATCCAAGACTGAAGATCGTGTGAGATAGCGAACCATAACCCTGCATGCTGATCAACATCAGCACATGATAATGATGGTACATTAACACATCATCATTATCACCCAGTGCCGGCTGGCGATTGGGTGATCATGCCTTTCCACAAATTGTTATCTCCGACATCATGGATTCATTCTGTGTTGAATCCCTTCTGTGACATGATACAAGACTGTCAAGAATCTTCTCACACTGTCTTCCTCTATCTCTCTTTCTGTAAATCTTTCCGGTTGTCACAATATGTTTAAGATTTTGTCTTCTCATAACATAGCCAAAAACGATGACTGCTTCTATCTGATATTTGTGATAAGTTGTTTTTGCGACTTAGCTTTGCTTAAAACATCCAGATTGCTCATTTTGGCTGTCCAATTAATTTTCAGCATTCTTCTATAAAACAACATCATCACGGCTTCCAGGGATTTGTTTGCCTGTTTACTAATTGTTCAGGATTTGCAGCTGTATGTTACATCTGGTTCTATTTAACATGCAAGAAATCTTTTTCTAACTTTCAAGGATGATGACTTATTGCACAAAACGTTATTAATTTGATAGAATGCAGTTTTTTGCTTGTTCTATTCTTTTCTTTATCTCAGTGATGCATCTTCCATCTGGTGTTATCCATGTGCCTAAAAATCTTAATTTCTGCACTTGTCCCAAAATAATGTCCTTTCTTTAGACACATTTAGGCACAATCTGTTTCTTTGATATCACCATGACTTCTGTCTTAATTTATTCAAAATAAGGCCCGTTTTTTCACTTCCTACAACCACTATATCTATCATTTCCTGTAGATCCTTCTGACTTGTTGCTATCAAGACCGTGTCATCAGTATAATGATTGTTATTTACATTATGTCCACCAACCAGGATAACTGACATATTTTCTGTAGATCTAATTATATGTTAACTGTGCAATGAGAATAAATCAGGAGACAATTCACAACCTTGTCTGACACCCTTCTTTATACACTGAAATGTTCCTACAAGATTGTTGATTCTTATGGCTGTTGTTTACTGCCAATATTTGTTCTTTATTATTTGCAGTTCTTTGCTGTCTATGTTCAGTTGCTTTGGTAATTTCATTATTTCATCATGTTTCACATTATCAAATGCTTTTGCATAGTCTATGAAGCATAAGTACAGATCTGTTGTTACTTCTATAGCTCTTTCTAGTGATGTCCTGAGAATATATATAGCATTGTTTGTGCCCTTTCCTCCGCAAATCCACACTGTTCATCACTAATTTCTGGTTTAATCTTTTTTCTTATTTTCATAATTATTCTCAGTAACAGCTTTGTTATGTGACTCATAAGACTTACTGTGTGATGCTCTTCGCATTCTAAAGCACGTGGTTTCTTTGGCAGAGCTATAAAGATGGATTTTAATAGGTCACTGGAATGTACCCACAAGTGTAAATGTCATTTAGAAATGTTGTCAATATTCTGATTCTAAAATCACTTAGTGCCTCAACTTCCTCCAATGTAATGTTGTCTGGACCAGGTGCCTTTCCTTTTTCATGCAATGTAATGCATCCTCAACATCCGCTGCAAGAATTGGTGGACCCTCACAATTGTTTTGAATATTTACATCCGGTCTCTTATCATCATACAGTTCTTCCAGATATTCCGTCCATCTATTAACTATATTATCTTGTCCCATCAATATTGCACCGTTTCTCAATTTTAAACATCCAGTGGTATTTCGTGTTGTCCTACCTGTTATTGTTTTTTATTTGTTGATACATGGAATGTGAGTCTTTTCCATAGTTTGTCCCAGTTTTCATGCACTGTTGATTCAGCCATACTTCTTTAGCCACTTTGAATTTATTTACTATTTCTTTGTGTATTCTATTATATTCTTCTTATTTTGCTTTTTCTTTCTTCTTTCATCTGCAAAATTTCATCTGTCATCCATTTTTTTTTGGGTGCAATTCTTGTTGATGTCTATTGGATTGATTCCTGCAACATGTCCCATTGTTCATCAATAGTCTGTATTATCTCCATGGCATTATATTGGTTCTTTACAGTACCAGTATGAGAAGCGGCTGGCCGAGTGGCTAGAACGCCAGACTCTCCTTCGGGAGACCCGGGTTCGATCCCTTGGTAAGGTATGGGATTTTTTTTATGTCGGGGGTAAAAAGAATATCCTAACCTGCACAGTTCGCGGTGACTGCACTAGCCAGGCGGCCTTAATTCCTTAGGCTCAAAGACCCTTCTGCCATACACCACAAGGTACTACATTGGCAGTAAATGACAGTGACAGTTTTACAGTACCATTGTACTTTTCTTTAATTTCTGTCTAGTTTAAATAATGCTAGATCTAATTTGATGTTCTTTTGGCACAGCAGGATTATAAACACAAAAATAGCAAAATAGTTAGAGTATTGATCAATATATATGAACACAGCAGGATTATAAACACAAGAATAGGAAAATAGTTAGATAATTGATCAATATACATAAACCCAGCATGATTAAGAACACAAGAATAGGAAGAAAAAAAAAACAGTGATCAATATACATTAACACAGTATAATTAAGAACACAAGAATAGAAAAACAGTTAGAATATTGATCAATATGCATTAACCGAGCATAATTATAAACGATTATGATTATAAAGAATAGGAGAATGGAATAAATGAACCCAACATGAAACTAGAAAACCAGAACAATGACACAATAACGATTATATCTGCTCTGATCAACCCAAAACCCTAGCAATTGGTTGTAGGAGTGCCATGATGGAAGCGCACACCTACATCAAATGACAATACTAATAAAATAATAATATAAAGTGCCTATACAACTAAGAGTAAAAGGTGTACGATGTGTGAGTGCACATGCACGTGTGTTGTGTGTCTCTGTGTGTGCATGTCAGTGTAAAAAGTGTTGTGTCTCTATTTTTGCATGTCAGTAGAAACAGTAAAGAACCCTTTCACGCGCATCAAGGTGTATTGGATATCTGATTCTAGACCCAGATTTGTATAGACCAATCAGCACTTGATGGGTGAGGGGGTCAATATCATGTCTGCTGTCTTTACTCCCCAGGACATATCCTGGCACCCGTTTTAGGCGGGTCAAAAATCTGCCTCACTGGGAATTTGAACCTAGATCCACCTGGCTGGCAGGCTAGAGTACTAGCCACTGAGCTATCATGGCTTGCACACATACACATAACTTATTACTGTTATGATGAATATCCAAAGTACATTATTCATACATTTATATAATGTACATCAGACACTTAGAACAGCCGTGGTGAAGTGGTAAAGCTGTCTGCCTTGCACTAAGAAGGTTGTGGGTTTGTTTCCTGGCTAGATCTTTTGGTTCACGAGTGCATTTTTCTCGGAGACTCCTGGGGGTCGTCGCCACAGCTATGGAGTTCATGCTTTGTGCAATGCTTTCAGCAGGCCATCCTGCCGAAAGAGACCGAGCCATATGGGATAAAACCCAGGGCAATGAAGTTGATCCTCTCGACTTTTAAGACTTTTTAAGAACAGACAAGTCATTTCTAATTCTTCTTCTTCTTCTTCTTCTTCTTCTTTTGTTTGCCTGAAATATGTTTATAACTGCAATGTTGTCTCTTGTATGAATCTAACAGTCTTTTTTAGTTCACTCAGTGGTCCATAGAGTTTATCTTCCACTGTTGTCTCTCTAGGCCAGAAGGTTCGCCTGGATATGTTGTAGTTTGGGCAATCCTGGAGTATGTGCTCTGCTGTCTGCGACGCCAAACCACATGTGCACATGGCTGAGTCACCAATCTTGGATTTTGTATACATGTGGTTGCGTAATCTATTGTGTCCTGTTCTGAGGCGCAGAAGAATTACCTGTTCTGGTCTGTCCATTACGTGGTAGTCATCTTGAGTAAGTTTTGGTGGCCTTCTGACTCATTTGATCATTCTTTTCTTTTGGTGGTATGTAATGGGCACATCAGGTTGTTCTTCTTTTGCTCCTTCCTTAGTCAATCAATCAGCTCTGTCATTTCCGGGGACTCCACAGTGGGATGGTATCCACTGTATGGTGACATTATGCTGACTGCTAAGTTCAGAAAGTAGTGTCCTTAGAACCGGCAATTTCCCAGGCAGGAGCGCCTCTATTACGGATTTTGCATCTGTCAATATCACCACAGGTTGTGTCCCATGGCTGGTATTTTGTAATTTCTCTGTGCCTATCTTGATTGCCTCAATTTCAGCATCATAGTTATGGCAGTACTTTCCTGTTGGAACTCTGGCCGTGTTTCTAGTATTATTTGCGTATTCTATGTACACTCCTGCTCCTCCATTTCGAACAGCATTTTGTGCTGACCCATCTGTGTAGACTCGGATCCAGAGATCCTGTGGGTATTCGTCATCAAGGAAGCTGAGGGTGGCTGTTCTGGGCTGTACACTGTTCTGTTCTTCCTTGTCAAATATTCCTCTCACTTTTGTCTGGATTTGTAGCGATAGTCTATGTTCATCTTTCCGTGGGGTTCGCTCTGGAATAGTTGTCAGGGGGATACCAACTGTGGGAAGATCGATGGTTTCTCTGCAGAGTTGTTTGGCCTGGTGGATGAAACTACTTCTTTTCAACCGCACCATAGCTAAGTTTTCAAATCGGTTCTTCATAGGGTGGCCTGGCAAGCTGAGGAACTTTTCTGCTTGTATTAGTGTTTTTGTATCTCTGCGTTCTCTTATAGCTTGTGTCCTCCCCATTTTCTCCATTGCTACTATAGGGGTTGATCTCATCCCTCCTGTGATGACTCTAAGAGCTTGATTTTGCACCTTTTCAGCTCCTGTAATGTGGTTTTTGATGCTGAACACCACGCAGTTGACCCTATTCCAAGTGTGGTCGTATGCTCTGTTGATAAACTTTGCTAAGTATTTTCCCACTGGCTCCCCAAGTGGTTCTACTTAGCTTTCTCATTATGGCTATTTTCCTTCTGGCTATTGCTACTGCTTTTTTATGTGTTTTCTCCATGTCAGCCTGTCGTCGAATGTTACACCAAGGTATATTGGTTCTTTATCTTCTCTTAGGGGTGTTCCATTTATCTGAATGATCCCTGCCTTTTGTTTCGGAGAAAGAGTAAATAGAGTGGTGCTGCACTTGTCAGTGTTTATGCTGACACACCATCTATCCGCCCATGCAACAAATGTATCTACAGCTCTCTGTAGCAATATGGTGGCCACTGGTGCATGTTCATTTGCGCTATCAGCGTACATTGCCGCTTTAATTCCATACGGTAGATTAGCAACAAGATCATTGATGAAGATAAGAAAAAGTGTTGGGGACAGGACTCCGCCCTGGGGAACACCGTGACGCAATAGTACTTTCTTGCTCTTGAGACCGTCTGTCTGTACTCGGGCTCTTCTGTTGTGCAAGTATGCTTTCACCCATTTGTACATTCTTCCATTGACTTTACAGTTTCTCAGTTTCTTCATCAGACCTTCTTTCCAGACTTTGTCAAAGGCTTTCTTCAGATCTATCCAAGCCGTAAGAACCAGCTTCTTCTCTTGGAATGCATCCTCAACTTCTTGAGAGAGGTAGGTTGTCTGATCTTCCGTAGAGTAGCACTGCCTAAAGGCAGCCTGTTGTGGCACAAGGATGTTTTCACTTTGAATGTAGTCTGTGATTGATGACGCGTTCCATTGTTTTGCAGAGACAGCTGGTGAGGCTAATGGGTCTGTAGCTGGAGGCAATGGAACTGTCTTTCTCAGATTTTAGGAGGGGTATCATGATTGCTTCTCTCCAGACTTTCTAATGAAATTATGCACACAGAGATATGCGGTCACAACCTGTGTATACATTCTTTACAGACTCACAGGATAATAAATTCAATCTCATTATTTTCATTTTAAAATGTTTGTATGAATCAATATTCTGTAGACACACTGTACTTCTTATGTAATGATGTATAATGCACAAATAGCATCTCACCTTGTTTTGTCTGCTGCATTTTCTTGAAAGCTTTAGCAAATTCTGAATCATTATCTGGAAGTGACTCATCCATTGATATCATATCATCTTCGCTGCGAACCTTTTTCATTTTACTCTGATAAATAAATTACAAGAAGTAGTATTTACAATGTGATGATTTTGAGAAGAATCAAAATTAGATAAAACAGTGTGAAAGATATTCCAGCAGAATAAATGTAGATACTCTGATGCTGTGGGGAAATTTAGCTGTCAGCATCAGAAGGTATTTCTTGTAAATTCAAAAAGAGGAAAATGAGAAATGTGAGGGTGTGCAGAGAAGTAAAATTACATCACTGGAAGGGCTTAAAGAAAATAAACAATCCACAGGACAAATATTATCTCAATACTTGTTTGTATTATGGAGTCTCTTATTTGTACTGAAAATGCTATTTAATTGTTTGGTATAAATTATGCAAACCTGCATCATTAACTTATTACTTTTTAAAGGTTGTGAAGACATATTTATCCATTACTACTTACCTCTCTTTTTATTTTTTCCTCAAAAGAGCCAAAGGTCTATGATTAGTAGAATGAGCTCTAGAAGAAGAGCTACAAACAACAGAAGTGGTTTTTAAAAAAAAAACAAAAAAAACAAGACTACTCCAAGAAAATGATCACGAAAGCTATGTAAGACAACAATGTGTAAGAGACCCAAAGTGGCTTATAAACAGAGTCACTGTACCTTAAGTGGGAGTTTGACAGAAAACTACAAGACTATGTAACATACAAGATCTGACTTGTAGCAAGTAGCACATATACAATTAAATACAGACTCGGTGAAGTGGTATCTAGAAAACAAAGAAATATGCTAAGATGGTATTTACTGCATTCTATTGTCACCTTGTAAAAATGTATACATCCGTGAAACAAGTTGTACATTAGGAAAAAGATGATATGAACAAGAGAATAGAAAAGATGATATGAACAAGAGAATAGAAAAGATGATATGAACAAGAGAATAGAAAAGAGTGGTGTGGTCAATCACAGCATCTCATGCCCCAATTCACAGGAACCACAGTTTGAGAACACAGAAAGTGGGCAGAGAGACAAACACCCATAAGAGACAAACACCCATAAGAGACAAATTACAGAATCATTAGAAATGGAGAGGCTAGGCTACCTTTATGTGGGTTTAAAGAGTGCTGGAATAACCACTTTAAGAAAAAAATAAGTATGTTTAAACAGAGTATGTGGTGGAATACAGAGGAAAGATATGTAAAGAACACAGAGAATACAGTCACAGTGAAATATTGTCATTGACATCAGAACATGATGTTAATTGTGATGATGTCACAGGAAGCATTTGAAGTTTAAAAAAAAAAACCTCAATAGAGGCTTCCACATCAGGTTGAAGTGAGTTTTATTTCCTTAATTTGTGTGATATATTTATTTTCATGTAGGAAACTAAGGTTTATACTAAGGGCCTTAAGAGTAGGAAAGTTCTAGAAAAATTACTTGGTTAAATTTTTTGTTATGATTGTATAGACTAGCATAGTCTTTACTTATGAAATGTAACAAGAACGCACATTTTGTAAATAATTATGAGAAACTGATGTCACTGAACGCTAGGAAAATCCAGGTGCTGAATGCGACATGTGGAGAATGAGAGAAACTTTGGGCATGAAGAAATAGTGCATCCTGCACTCAAATATCCACATTACTCACCACTCAATAGTTATTCACTAATATGCCTCTAGAAGATGATTGTATAGACTAGCATAATCTTTACTTATGAAATGGAACAAGAACGCACATTTTGTAAATAATTATGAGAAACTGATGTCACTGAACGCTAGGAAAACCCAGGTGCTGAATGTGACATGCGAAGAATGAGAGAAACTTTGGGCATGAAGAAATAGTGCATCCTGCACTCACATATCCACATTACTCATTACTCAACAGTTATTCACTAACATGCCTCTAGAAGTACATGCATACCAGGAAAACCCAGCACACTATGTTTACTTAGTACACAGGTCAGTGGGCAGGCAGAATACCCTGAACAGATCCTATGAACTATGGAGAATCCCCAGCCACTACAACTGGCATACTTGCATAAATAAACTCTTGAAAACTAAACCCACTAACCAGCTCGGGTTGTCGAGTAAACTAACATTGCGTACAAACAATCAACAGTATCTAGCAATAACGAAAACTCTTAGTAAATATTATTTCTACACTGAATAACAAAAAATTAATTAGATAGATAGATAGTTAGTCAACAGATCACCCTCATTGCAAAATGAACTATTAGTCTATAAGTGCTCAAATCCCCTCCTCAGTATTTTCCTCAGCACGTAGCAAGTGACAACAAATGTAATTATTAACTGCGATTCTGTATTTGTTGACTATCCTTCTTTGGCTCCTCGCATGGTGCTGAAGTCAAGCTTCACCTCATTTGACTTCATGTTGCTGCAGCCTTTGTCAAAGTTCCAGAATCACATCCATCCCTTGGGCCCAGCCCATCTTGATCTTCCTTAGCATACTCAAGGAGTTGCCGAGAAAAGATGTATGGTTGAACATTTGTGTCTCCAGCCATGACCTCCATGGTTCAACTGATCGTAGTCACGTCACATAAAGTTACACTGCTATATACTGACATCCATAATTATATTAACAATAACAATTGTTACTATTAAGCTAATTTCTGTCAATCTTTTAAGACTAGAGGGAAGCACATACTTAACTCAAAGTGTTGTCTTGGCCTGGCAACTAGAGTCTGTTCACATGAGCTTGTGTGTCACTTAAACATATAAACTGCCATAGAGCAGATGCGGAATTTCGCCATAGAATAGATAGAAGGAAATCTCAAAGTCAACAGTGCAGGATGACTAAACAAACTATGGGATATGGTTGACGTCAAAACACCGTCACGCCAACTCTAGCATGACAACAAAAAGATACGATGTGCGACGATCAAGGTGAACGGGCGTGTTTTGGATTTTGACAACAACTTGGTGTGACTATTAGATCGTTTGGAAACTAGCAGTGGACTCACTCCAAACTAAGAACAACTAGAAGCATATATTGAGAACGCCATGGATTTGAGAACGACGGGCATCCTCTAGACAGAACAGAATCGGAGTAAGAGGGCAGCAAGGATGACCTGCATGAATAAAAGAAAGAGAAGATTACTGAGTGACGATAAGGAAAACACAGAACAGATGAAGTTATATGAAGGTTAGTACACGCTGATATTAACTGCTATCCCGGCAACAACAGGTATGTTAACTGTCTACTACAAAATATATAATGACTCTGTCAACTCCGGAATAATAAAACGGAGTTAGATTTTCTGAGATCCGATCTTGACTTCTTCGAATTTCAAAGTTCTTCAGCGTGTTAATAAGCTGTTGTCGTTACACCGTTTCAATGAGAAGTTCCTTTTAAGTTTGAACATTTTCCACATGGCAGGACACAGAGAAGAAGGACTAAAGATATGGCATATACTGACATCCATAATAATATTAACAACAACAATTGTAACTATTAAGCTAATTTCTGTCAATCTTATAAGACTAGAGGGAAGCACATACTTAACTCAAAGTGTTGTCTTGGCCTGGCAACTAGAGTCTGTTCACATGAGCTTGTGTGTCACGTTAAACATGTAAACTATCTGTCCACACAAATACCACTCTTACGTGTTGTTTTCTGAAGCAACAAGTTATCTGGTACATGTTGTTTCACTGTTTAGACTACCTCTGCCATTGGTCATTAATGTAATTCTTTTATTTGTTGAACTTTCACTAATTACTGTCATAATCCTCCTATGGTTTGTTGTTTCATTGTTTACTATGTCTTGTTACCATAATTATGTAACATTGAACTTGTGACAATGTTGTATAAATAATTTCTATTATTTAATATTACATGTAACAATTCTGCAGGCCATCACAGATTGATGAATCAACTCTACAAAGATTTTTGTTATGTGGCATTACTGGAGACATGGTCACAGATTGGGGGAATAATGCAAACACATTCATAATCAGTGCCTTAGAGAAACAGCATTCTAGCACCTGCTGACAGTGACAGTACACATGGATGTATCCTGATTGTAATGATATCATTTATAATCAAATCAATCAATCGACAACCAACCAATCGACTATTAAATCCTTCCAGCAGACACCAGAAATTGTTCAAAATGTAATGATGTTTAATTTTTTTAACAACTACTTTTATATGTTTGCAGATTGAAATTATGTATTCATAGCAACTGTATTTATCTTACCAGAATGTTCTGTAGCTCTTTTATTGCCTTCCCATCTTCTTCATTGGATTTCTAGAATACAATATATATGTATATAATTAACATACTAATGTAAAGTGTTAAAATAATCATTAAAATATTATTTTAAAAACCACAAAACAATTACTAGTCCAAATGAAACAGCACCATGTAAAATAACGAATAGATAGGTTAATTGAACATATACACTAAAATATATCATCTCAGTGAAATAATTAGGTGAAATAATTAGGTGTGGTTAGGTTCACATTTTGGTACAGGAGTAATAATATTGTTTGATTTGGTAATTGCATGACTGTATCCTAAATGCTCAATTACTTTTACTGCTAAGTCCAGGATAGAAGTAAAGTGTTCTTTATTTTTGTCTGTAGAAAGTGTCATTTTTTCATGTCTACGAAACTTCCAACTGTTTATTCATTGGCAGACTAATTATTTTATGGCGATGCTATCTTGAATTGCTTTATAGTTTCTCCTGTAATTTAAGTTGTACAATTGAATTGCTAGTGTTCCGATCCCCAACATTGAGGATAGGCATTTAAATGATTAAGGCCTCTGGAGCGTTTATGCTTGTGGCTACCATTTGCATTCGCATTTTCCTCATGCTGGACTGGAAGTGTATGGATCCATCACCCTGCTACTGAGCTGAGTGCGTGGAGCGACACTGTGAGCTGTGAATTTCATGTGAAATGCTTTTACATCTGTCCACAGTTGTCTGTAGCGTGAACTGCATGTTTGGAATAATGGTGGCCAGCTTTGTCGCAGAAATGACTGGTTTGCCTTATGCAGAAATGTGTGGTTGCTGGTTTTCTAGTGACTGCCGCTTCCATCGACGATGAACTGTATTTTTTGTGGAGGATTATTGTTGGCATTCTGGCGACACGCATTATGCACAGTGAAATCTTTTACATCTGTCCGCGGTTGTTTGTGGCATGAACTGCATGCTCAGAATAATGGCGGCTGGTTTTTTCGCAGAACTGATTGGTTTGCCTTATGCAGTCATGTGTGTGGCTACAGGTTTTCTGGTGACTGCCGCTTCTATCGACGATGAACTGTATTTTTTGTAGAGCACTTTTGTTTGGCATTCTGGCGGCAGCATTATGCACAGTGTACCTGTGCGGGCTGTTGGTTTGTCGAGACTCCTGTCTGTTCCACTTTTCACATGGGGCAGTGAGGAGCTTTTTGTACAATATTCGCTAGCACAGGAACAGAGCATAATGGGGATGACCCGTTGCCGTGAAGTTGGAATCGTGACTAATGACTAATTGAATTGCTTAATAAATTACTTTGTTTGGAGATACCTCAATACTCCATTAATCATCATCATCATCATGGTCCCTGACAAGTGGCATAGGCATCAGCACAGATCTCGGTGCCTAGTATTATAGATCAGTTCCACTCATGATGTTGTTCCATGCCACCTGCCAGTCCATCCAACCTTGCTTATGTCCCTGCCTCTTCTACCACTGATCTTTGCAGCCATCATGTTGCCCAATGTCTTACTTCTCATTACATGACCAAAAAGAATGCCGTTTGTTGCCTTCTTATCCATCCATCCATCATGTGCCATGCCAATAAGCGTGGGCGGTCATGTTCTGCCATCTCAATCGATCACCAGAGTCGTGGATCAGCTATGTGTTCCTGTATCAACCTTCTTTTAGTGGTATATAATGTTCTACTTTCATTGGTTTTTTCCAGACAATCATTTTTAGTTACTCTGGCATTCCAAAATATTTGCAACATTTGTCTTAGAAACCACATATCGGTTTTCTCCAAGTTTTCATAAACATTTATATACTCTGTATGGCCCTGAAGTGCTGATGGAACTTAGACATCTGGATAAGTTGTCTGAAAAATCGGTGAGAATATCAGCCAGTTTAATATATATGGTCTTTTCAGGTAGAATTCTTAGAATCTGAAAACTAGAGTAGGAAAGTTATCGAAACACCGATTAGTTGAATGGCTCATTGTGATGGCCAGTATAATATTTATATATGAAATGAAACCATAGTTTTATTTCACACAATTAATTTCTGTTGTATTTACATTGAGCAAGGTTTATCTACAGACTGTTGTTTTTAGATGCCATTTTGCCATCAGATTTCTGCAAATGTTTTATAGAGTTTATTGAGCAGATAATTTTTGTTTATTGACATTTACTGTTCTTGATTGTATTTCTTAATTAACTGTGTAAATAAATGTAATAAATAAGGAGTATTTTTTTCGTCATTCACCTTGAGTCTAGTTTAAACTGGAGGTAAAATAAGTGCTTACATGTCCAAAAATCTTAAATTTTAAAATACTCAGATTGTCATCTGCTAAGCTAATTTGTATAGTTCCATAGATCTTAAACTAATTAAATCTGCATATATACAAAGGATTTAAAAAATCTAATTTACCGAAGACATCTTCCCTGAGCTGTTTCTTTCAACAGAATCAACACCATCACCTGCCTTAAAAGAAATTAACAATATATTAATAAATATCAATTGGGGAACCCTTTGAGGCCATCAAGACAGTTAATAAATCTATACACACGTATTGTTTGGCGCATATAGAAGTAGAGGTAAGAATTTGAGACTAGAAGACACACTAGAAAACATAATAATTTAAAGCTATATTTACTGACTCAGATTCAAACCTGTCACCTTTTTTAGGAGTGTCTAGTTGGTTATGCATTGAAGTACACTTGTTACTGTAGTGAGGTGCTGTCGTCATTTGGAGGTGACAGACTTTAATCCCGGTCAGTAACTATAGCTTTCAACTGTTATGTTGTCTAGTGCGTCCTCTAGTCTATAATTCTTACCCTTACTTCTATGAACGTCAAACAATATGTGTGTATTTATTTATTAACAATATATTATTAAGCACTACTGAAATGATTTTGTATTCCATACAAACCAATAATAAATAAGTATAACGTATGCATATCAAGTATTGATTTTGTAAACACATTTTAAGGAAGAACGTCTCATTTTATTCCATCATAAGAGACTAAAGGGATGCTGTTAAAAGTTATTATTCCAGTAGCAATTTGATTAAAAGTCTGCCTGGATTTTCCTCTTTGCTTTAAATATCGTCCAGGTCCTCTGCTCTACCTGATGTGATAAGGCGTGGCTAAAACTCTGAATTACGTATCTCATTTCATCTCATCTTATCTCATCTCATCTTGCTCCTCTTGTACCTTGTGGTATCGAGGTGAAGTATAAACATTGTGAGAGTGCCCGAGTATGGGCATCATGTATCGATATTTCCATGGACTCTACTATTCCCTCCGTCCAACGTTTACATGGTCAGCCTCTTCCTCTGTTTCCATCTGGTCTGTACATCATTGTTTGTTGTGGTAAAGTATATGAGCAGATTTTTCCCCAAAATATCCTAAAGTTGTAAATGCGACATTCATAAGTTGAATTTGGTTTTGTGAAAATGTGGCATTCATAAGTTGAATTTGGTTTTGTCAAAATGTGGCATTCATAAGTTGAATTTGGTTTTGTGAAAATGTGGCATTCATAAGTTGAATTTGGTTTTGTGAAAATGTGGCATTCATAAGTTGAATTTATTCTTGTGAAAATGTGGCATTCAGATGTTGAAATTGTTTTTGTGAAAATGTGGCATTCATAAGGTGAATTTGCTTTTGCGAAAGTGTGAAATTTATAGGTTCATTTTTCAGACAGGAATAAATGTTTTGCAAGAACACGCAATGAGATCACATTTATTCACCATGCTGGTTTTGTTCCTATGTGAATGGTGTGTGTGTGTTAAAAATCTATCACTATTTAAAAATACAAAAAGCAGTAAGACGAACGGAAGGCTGGCAAGGTCTTCAAAATTTTAAAATTAGAAAAAAAAAACCACCCACAAACAGAATGTTTACATTATCTGTGATTTTAGTATGGAGACATTTAGATAGATAGCCCTCGGTGCTACAGTTTGTGCACTGTGTTGAATTTCTCCTTTATGATCTGCAGAAGGAGACTGAAACACCTATGGTGATGTCCATGTGCAATGAAGGTTATTGTTTTAAAAACCAAGCCAAACTCATTCATTCATTCAGTAGCATGTCCTTTACAGAACCTCGCTCCCATAACAACCCTCCGGAAAACTTCTCGATCACAAGCAAGATGTCCCGCGTCTGATACACCCATCTGGAGATCATCCGCCACATCCTGCACCCATCTTCTCTTTGGCCTTCCTCTTCCTCTCTTCCCAGGCATATACCCTTCCATTATTGTTCTCTCCAAACTGTCGTGACGTTTCAAGTGACCAAAATACTTCAATTTTCTTTGTTTTATCGACTTCAATAGCCATCCCTCCTCAATATTCAACTCTTGAAGTATGGATGCATTTGTTCTTTTCTTTACCCAAGATATTCTTAGAACTCGTCTATAACATTTATATTCAAAGGCATGTATGCGCTGTTCAGCTTGTTTAGTAAGTGTCCATGTCTCACAGGCGTATGTTGCAATGGGAAAGATGCATGCTCTTAAAAATCTAATTTTTGTAGTTCTGTCTGTCCCATACCATAATTTATTCATCTGTTTTAGTCTTTGAAGAGCAATGGATAGTCATTGTGTCACCATTATTCGTAATCAATGACCCAAGATATTCAAAATTTTCCACCACCTCCAATTTTCTCCCATTAATGTATATTTCTTTCTCCATAGTAGTTTTATCTGTATGCATTATCTTAGTTTTTGCTATGTTAAGATATAAGTTGTGATTTTCACTATTCAATTGTGTTGAGGCTATTAGGTTTTCTATGCCATTCTGTGTTGTGGATAGTAATACTGTATCATCAGCATATCGAATCTCTGGTATGTCATGACCGCCGATATTTAGGGCATCATATGGCTCCCTGTTTATATCATCTCTTACATTTCTCATTATATTTTCGGCATACAGGTTAAACAAATAGGGTGACAGCACGCAGCCCTGACGGACTCCTTGCTTGATGTCAAACCAATCTGATGTCTCGCCATCTATTCTAACTGCTGCTTGTTGGTCTAGATATAGCATTTTTATGAGATGTACTACATGTGAAGGAAAGCCCATATTCCTCATGATTTCCCAAAGTTTCTGATGCTGTACACAGTCAAATGCCTTTGAATAATCCACAAAACATGAGAATAGGTTTACATTAAATTCTCTGCACTTCTCTATTATTAAACGCATGTTGAATATGTGATCTCTTGTTCCTCTTCCTTGTCTAAATCCAGCTTGAACTACGTTAATCTCTTCTTCCATTTTCTTACTAAGTCGTCGCATTATGACTTTTAGTAGAATTTTACTTGCATGACTTATCAGGGCAACAGTTCTATAGTTGGTGCATAATTTCAGGTTGCCCTTTTTTGGTATTGGAATGAAGATAGTTCTCTTCCAATCTTTTGGCCATATACCATATTTCCAAATCTTTGTACATAATGCATGATATATGTGTATGCTTTCTTCTCCTCCTGCTTTAATTAGTTCAGCTGGTATCTCATCACATCCAGGTGATTTACCATTCTTCAGGTTCCTTATAGCCCAAGCAATTTCATCTAATGAGGGTTCAGGTTCTGTCTCTGCTGTCATTGGCTCATGTATCTCATTCATATCCTCACTGTCACTCATATCATACATTCCACTGCAGTACTCCTGCCATCTTTCTAGAATTTGTCTAGATTCTGTTAAGGTATTTCCCATCTTGTCACAGATAACATTCAATTGAGGTTGAACATTTCTTGTCAATAACTTCATTTCCTTGAACATTTCATAATCTCTTCCAGCCTTATGATATTGCTCTATTCTGGTACAGCTATCTTGTATATATTGATTTTTGTCCTTTCTTGTGTTCTTTCTTATTTCTCGAGTTAAAGATTTATACTTCATCCTGCTATCGGATTCATCTCCTTTCTGTTTCAGCTCCCTTCGTTGTTTTATTAATTCTAACGTGTCTGATGTAATCCATGGCTTACGTTGCGTTTTCTTGGTCGGAATGAAATCTTTGGCTGCAGTTATCAAGATATCTCTAGCTTGTACTGCCAGTTCATCAGGTGTCATTTCTTCTTGTACAGACATCAAGACCCCAAAGCGATTCCTAACTTCTATGTTGTATGCGTCCGGTATTTGTGTGAGATCAAAACGAAGTGGCCTTGGTCCTCGGGTAAGCTTTTTGAGTTTTAATTTCAGATCTGCTTCTAATAACTGATGATCTGTATCACAGTCTGCACTTCGTAGGGTTTTTGCAGATGTTATGCTTGATCTCCATCTTCTTTGTATTAAAATATAATCTATCTGATTTTTGGTAAAACTGTCTGGAGACTTCCATGTGAAGAGTCTTCTTGGATGTTGTTTAAAAAGTGTGTTGGCTATCGTTAACTCATTTTCTGTGCAAAATTCAATAACTGTGCCTGATATAAATGAAATAACACTTAGGTTCCTGCCTTATGGTACAATGCTATATCATCATCATGCCGATAAGCGTGGAGGTCATGTTTTGCTATCTTATATGATCACATGACTCATGGATCAGCTCTGTGTTCTTGTCTTGACCATGCCATGTGGTCAAGCTATCCAGGTATTTACTTCTCTTCCTTTCCCTTGTTCTGTTCCCACAATCTTCTCAGTTGTCATATGTGCTACATAATGAATACTGATCTTTTTTTTTCTGCCCATTAGCTTTGAACTCAAGCATACATGTGCTACTACTTCTAGTGCACTGGACTGATTTTTGTGTGTGGATTAGTTTTCCCTATTACTAGTGTCCCTCGCCATCAGGCAAACCCACTCTGACTTCAGAGGCACTATTAATTTACATCCCCAAGTAAAGGACTTTTCTTGGTCTTTAACTCTCCAGTCACATTGGGAGAAGTTTACATTTCTCCAAGTTATTTTGCAATTTTTCGCAACTATCCTTTCCAATGCTTTGCCATAAGTATTCTGTAAAGTAATGACCCTATGTGCTTCATATGGCTATGCAGTGGTAACTCATTCACATTTACATCTTATCCAACATACATCGAAAAACAGTATATAAACATGGGCAGCTAAAGCATGAAGCATACTTCATGTTTTTATACTGTTTATTTTTACACAACGTTGCCATAGTTTAACCAGTTTTATTCACATCAGAAAATGAATCACTACATAAGCTGATAACAGTAAATTCAACATTAGACAGTGAAAAAATACCATGTTGTTAATTGGCACAGCTTTCAAACCAAACTTTCCTTGTTTGATTCGTTTCATCATCTCATCAACAGCTTTAGAGTAATCTTTGCTGATGTCAGCTCCACCTTGTGCTACTGTAGAACAAATATACACAAAATACATGTCACAATTTAACAAGATGCATTCTGATCTATCTATAGAAATGGAATATATAGCAATATTTTTCACTCACTAATATATTTTTCAACAGCCTCTGTTCATTACTTTTCTCTAATAAATTTTTAATTTAAGAGGATAACCAATTAGCATGCTCGCTCGCTGGTTTGAAGAAAAAGGTGCTCAGGCCCTGTTTAACTGTCAGTCTGTCGACATGTTATAATTGGGCCTTATGGTGTTTCTTTTCTGCTTGTAGGAATGGGCCTGTGTATTTTGATTCCTGATTTCTAAGGATTGTTGCTTGGTGTTGGTTTCTTCTTTGTTGTTGCTTTTCATGTCTGATCAGGTTTGCGCACCTTTAAGGCTTTGTGTTGTCAGATTCCTGCCCTGTCTCATGGTGTACTGTTTTCAGGGAGTGCTTCAACGATAATTGATCTAACAGTGACTCCATCCATCTCTCTTGTGTCTTGGTCTTTGTGGTCTAACTCTTCTTTCAAATCTTGTGTCTTCCACTTTGGTCCTTGGTGGAGTGTACTCTCTTCTCCTGGTCACTGCTGTTTCTTGGTTGCTTTCGTTTTCACTTCTTCTTTTGTTTCTACAACTTGCATGTTTTATTTACACACAAAGATTTAGGTGTTAGTGCATATGCATCTATTTATATGTGTGCAGATATGTGCATATGTATGTACATTTGTGGATGTATATATGCATACATGTACATAAACACAAACATGAGTACATTGTCTGTTCCATTACATTTTTCATTTGTTTTTCAACACCCCTTTCTTGTTCCACATTTCAATTTCCCAGACTTAGTTCCAAGTTTTGTACTCACCAAATTTCACTTCAGTTTTCCATCTAAATATTCTTGTTTTTTTGTGTTATTTCATTTTTCTTGTTCGCTGATAAAGACTGGTCAAAATGTTCACCTGTATCTGTGTGTGCTTTTCCTTTCGACAAGCTTTCTAGTCACATTTTTAGTTTGTTCAGATTTGAGTATCTAAATTTATGCAAACTAGCGCACTAACTGAACATTTTACACGAGAACATAAAGTTACTGCAAAAATATGCATAGCCTAATGTTCTTCAGTAATTTTTGTGGGAAATGAATTTATAGCTTCTGTCTACAACCTTCTTATCATCATAATATGCATGCAGTTTCTATTTCATCTGGCTTTCGTCAATTTTGTGATTGAATTGAAAGTTTAGAAGTTGCGAAGTAGATGGGATTTTGATTAATCTTGTACGACCTATATGAACTAAACATGTAGGATGAATGTAGGCTGACGTGATTTAATTTTATGCTTTGACTATCTGATTCATCATATGACATGCCAATAAGTGTGTGCAGTCATGATTCACCATCTCACTTGATCACCAGAGTCGTGGATCAGCTCAGTGTTCTTGTCTTGATAATACCACGTGGTCAAGCCATCTAGGTATTTACTTCTCTGCCTTCCCCATGATCTTGCCAGTTGTCACCAAGTTCTCCAATTTATTTCTTCTCATAACGTGACCAAAAAATTGTGACTGTCTACATCTAATTTCTCTAATCAGTTTACGATTTTCATTTATTTCTTGTAAGACTTGGTCATTGGTTTTTCTGCCTGTCCATGGTATTCTTTGCAGTTTCATAAGAAGCCACATTTCCACGCCATCAGATGTTTTTCAGCTTGTCTGCTCATTATCCACGCTTTACATCTATACAAAAGTACAGGTTCTATCTAGCACCTCAACACTGTTTTTCTCATTTTGACTATCTCATACATCAGCATATAAAGGTATTGTATATCTTTTCATAAAGATATTGGCAAGCCGGCTCCATGGCTAAAGGCTTGCGAACACAGTTCGTGAGTCGGGTACCAGGCGTTAGAAGCTCAGCTGCGACCGATTTGTGCAGCAGATCGTGTCGTGTTCTGTTATAACGTGCTGGTATGGGAGCAGGTCGTTCAGAAAGCAATGGCAAACTACTGAACGTAACACTTGCCTAGTACATCAACAGCAGCTGAAAAATCTGGTGTTGACTGCAACGTCCCATAAGGGATACGCAATAAAAAAAATACTTTGACTATCTCATACATCATCAAGATATTTTATTCTGTAGTTTGTCATGGTTTTCAGAATGATCAAAGCTAACACCATTGTTAAATTCAAAGCAAGGTTGACTGCTTCTAAACCTGGTTTTTGAACCAGGTTTGCGGGATTGTGAAACTATGTTCACAGCCCCTATGCCACAGTGTGACATACAAGTATATAAACCACAGTGTGACATACAAGTTTATAAAGGTATTTTATACGTTGACTATCTCAAACACCAACATATAAAGGTATTTTATATGTTGAAACTCACAAACACCAGCATATAAAGGTATTTTATAAGTTGACAATCTCAAACACCAGCATGTAAACGTATTTTATATGTTGATCTCAAACACCAGTATATAAAGGTATTTTATATGTTGACGATCTCAAACACCAGTATTTAAAGGTAGCCCTATTTTATATGCTGACTATCTCAGTAATGAATATAGAGACATAGGTACTGCTGCTGGGTTGTAAAGTATTAGATTGTCACATGTTTTAGGTTGTGACATAATGTCATGTATGACATTAAATTGTCACATGTTTAAGTTGTGACATAATTAGGTTACCAGTTATTTTCCTCACATTTCCTTCACAATATTTCCCAGAAAATTCCGAAAATTATCCAGCACCCATTGTTGGAGGCTGTATACACATGCAATCTGGCTGGGACCTTATGCATGTATGCCAATCACAGCATGCTGTTGGTTTGTGGGGACTGCTGTTGGTTTGTGGGGACTGCTGTTGGTTTGTGGGGACAGCTGTTGGTTTGTGGGGACTGCTGTTTGTTCTGTTCCACTTTTCACACAGGACAGACAATGAGGAGCATTTTGTGTGATATTCACTGGCACAGGTATGAACATTATGGGGTGACCTTCTGCTGCAAAGTTGGAACTTTGATGAACTGACTAACTAACTGTTTGGAAAAAAGAACGATGTCAGTGCTGAGAATTTAACCCAAACCGCTGTACTGGCAAACAAGCACATATACTTCCGGTCTAACATGGAGGAAATGTGGTTGAGTTGTTAAGGCGTCTGGAGAGTTTATGCTTGCGGCTGCGGTTCACTTACGCATTTTCTTCATGTTGGACTGGTAGTGCATGGTTTCATTGCCCTGCTACTGAGTTTGTGCGTGGAGCGACACCGTGAGCTGTGGATTTTATGTGGAGTGCTTTTACATCTGTTCGCAGTTGTTCGTGATGTGAACTGCATGTGCGGAAAAATAGCGGGTGCAAGATGGTGAACTGGGTTTGCCTTATGCAGTAATGTTTGGCTGCTGGTGTTCTAGTGACTATCAATGATGAACTATTTTTCGTGGCAGACTTTTGTGTTCGCATTCTGGCAGCTGCATTATGCACAGTATACCTGTGCAGGCTGTTGGTCTGTCAAGACTTCTGTCTGTTCCACTTTTCTTATGGGGCAGTGAGGAGCATTTGTGTGATATTCACTGGCACAGGAATGGAGCATGAAGGGGCAACCCTTTGCCGTGAAGTTGGAACCACAACTAACAAGCATAGCTACTACACCATTTATACTGTACCTTTAACTGCAATACTGCATTTGTATAACAATCACTGATAAAAATATTTGTAGCATTTTCTTACAATAGTCAAAGCTAAAACACTATGCTATAATTCTTATTAAATATAATTATATATTCAATTCTTAATTCTATAATTTTTCCTCATTGTGATATTTCATTTGACATATATCAACAATTTACATATACCTACATCTTTGCTGAACTCTCCGTTTCTTTCCACCAGTAATTTTGGATAAGAATCTGTAAAAACAAATGATTAAAAAAAAACAATTAAATATACATTATTTTGTTAAAAAGCAGCAAATGGTCAAAGGAATATATCAGATGTTCTGTTGGCTTAACATTTAAATAGACAGTCATGATAATACAGTGGCAAGCATGAATGCCTGCCGGCCTTGTGGTCATGTTCGAGATCCTATCAAGGTAGATTTTTTCCAGGTAATATGGGAGTCAGAAAAATGCCCTGGAAAAAAAAAACAGCAGCAAGCATGATATTGAACACATTGAGTGCAGACTGGTCTAAAGAAATATAAACCTACATCGTATGTCCAATACACCTCAGTCATGTAAAAAGATCCTTCACTTACTTATTTAGAACAAGAATCCCGTGGAAAAAGTTACCTTTTGCAACATGGAAAACAAATTCATCAATACAAAAGTGTCAACCGAAGGGGGAAAAGAGTGTTGAATTAATTTATAGAAACTATACTGTTGTATGCATATAAAACATGGACAATAAGCAGACAAGTTTATAAACTTCTAATGGTAGTGGAAATGTGTTTTCTGAAGAAAATAGTTTAGTTTTAGTCGACAGATCAACATCACGGCACATGGGTGTTACCCATAAGTGCTCTGTTCTACTCCTAACTCAAGCCTGAGTCCGGAGAATCTCAGCTCAGTGCACGAACTCCATAGCACAGGCAAGGATCCTGAAATACTTTATTTTTAAAATAAAATTTTGCCCAAGGAGTGCCGTTAAGTTACTCTTTTTCGATTTCCAACTGCCAAGGGATTTTTTATGTGTGCAACAATACACACAGGTGTCCGATCTCACTACCCAGAGACCAGGGGAAATTTTGTTACTAGAAGTCCACGTGAAAAAATCTCGACCCTCACCAGGGCTTTAACCTGGGACCTCCATTACTCAAGGCAGACACCATACCTCGAGACCACTCAGCCCCCCCCCCCCCCCCTTGAAGAAAATACAAAGAATACCATGGACAGACAGAAGAACGAATGAGACAGTCTTTCAAGAAACAAATGAAAACCACAAATTGATTAGTGAAATTAGACATAGATACCCAAGATTTAATGGGCATCTAATCAGGAGAAATAAACTTGAAAACTTAGTGACAACTGGTAAACTTGTGGAAATAGTCGCATTACAGCACTTACTACAGCCCCTGTTCAATAAATAGCAATGGACATAAACATAAAAGGCATTAGCAAACTTCCTTCCGCCAAACACTGTAATAGAATGTCTTGAATCTGAAACTCACTTCTGCTTGTGATGGAGTCTGAGTGTGAATGAGGAAACTGAAGAAGAGGACCCTGGATATATGTAATATAAGAATTTACAGAATGCCTTTTGAAACAGCTTCAGCTGTATAGAGAGTTACAGCATCTAGCAAAGAATGCCCTATTGGGTTGTGGAAAGAATTTATCAATTATAAACCTTGATGCATTATGACTTCCTTGTTTAGGCAACCACAAAAATCCATTATTAGAACAATAATACTAGTAATCTTCCTACCAACTCTATGCTACCAATGCCAAACCTGAACAATGACAGACAAAGAGAAAAGAAAAATCACAACAACAGAAATGAGATTCCTGAGAAGAATACTCAATTTATTAAGAAGAGAGAAGATCAGAAATGAAGACATCAGGACTAAAGTGGGGATTATAAATGCACTAGATTTTATTAGGAGGCAGCTAGTCAAATGGTTTGGCCTTGCAAATAGGTTACCAACTAACAGTATATCACAACAAGCAATGATGCACAGACCAGATGGAAGCAGAGGAAGAGGCCGACCATGTAAACGATGGACAGAGGGAATAAACCAGAGTCCATGGGAATATTGCACTTTCCCGCTGTTTATACTTCACCTCGACACTGCAAGGTACAAGAGGAACATGATGAAATGAGATGAGAATAATACTAACCCTTCGGTTCTGGCAACTGGTGGAGGAGGTGGAGGAGGGGGTGGAGGTGGAGGAGGAGCATGGGTAATGCTATCGTACTTCTTTTCAAGGTCTGCATCTGAAAAATAGGTAAGAGTAAACACAGCATCAATTAGTTGCTGCACATATATGGATTTATTACAGAGGAGACTAAAGTACCTATGGACATGTTCTGGATACAGAGTTAGCAATCCACCCTTAGCTGAACACTATATTAACATGGTTAGGTTGTTTAACTAAACAATATATTAACTTGTTTAGGTTGTTTAACTAAACACTATATTAGCTTGGTTGGGCTGTTGAACTGAACACTATATTAACTTCGTTGGGTTGTTGAACTGAAAAGAATATTAACTTGATTGGGTTGTTTAACTGAATAGAATATTAACTTGGTTGGGTTAACTATAAAGAATATTAACTTGGTTGGGTTGTTTAACTATAAAGAATATTAAGTTGGTTGGGTTGTTTAATTGAACACTATATTAACTTGGTTGGGTTGTTTAATTGAACACTATATTAACTTGGTCTGGATGTTTTACTATAAAGTATACTAACTTGGTTAGGTTGTTTAACAGAACACAATATTAACTTGTACCATCTCCACAGTGAAGGTTGGCCATATTGTATCTCCAGCAGCTTCTGTCCTGAGCCTTCATTGTACATTCTGTCGGGCTGTATTCTGACCATAACCCCAATGAGCCAAAAATAAATGATCAGAACAATAAAGAAAATAATCTACAGCTCTTCAAACTAAACAAAACTCTCTGGTAACACCAACAAAGTAGCTCTTACACTGTATCATTAGAAGTGAGTACTGAGATCTCAACTCTGCAGTGGTGTTTTCAGCATCTGCAAGTTTCTGCAGTAAACTGTCTCTCTCCTGAAGCAAACTCTCATTTTCAGACTCCAGAACTTTAGCATCACATTTCTCTCTCTCAGCCTTCAGCTCATCTTCAAGAACTCTTATCTGTTTGAAAAATAAATGAACTAATATATTTGCATATGCAGTTGTAACAAAAAACATCTTATGCAATATGATCTTATCATAAAGGAATTCTGACACATTATCTATAACCAATTTTAACATAGCTGTGAATCCTTGACAATTAGTAAAGAAGCAAAGGGAAATCCCAAAAGTCATAGAAATGTGGTTTTATAGAAGAATGTTAAAAATGCCAAAGACAGCCAAAATGATGAAGTAAAAGAAACAAAAACACAAAGGAGACATGTCACAAACATCAGAAGGAAACAATATTTTTAGGCCTCATGCAAAATGAAAAACTGGAAAATATTGTAATGGCAGGCAGGATTAATAGAAAAAGATATAAAGGATGACTGAGCTTTGTGCACTATTGAAAGGATAATTTTCTCTGGTTATGTTGTTCAGTGTAGTTTAGTTGGCCAGTCAAAGCCACTGTGAGGTAGTGCTGCCAGGCCTAACAGACTCTTGGGAAGTTCAAGTAGGAGCCAGGGGTGATTTAAAAAAAAAGAAAATAGCTGCCTCTCACTATAAAGACACTGTCTTATTAATATCATCATCATGTGACCTGCTAACTGGTATAGGCATTCATGCATCTCTCCTTGCATTTCCTTGGTGTTTTAGAACAATTTTATTGATGGTATTCCTCCATGCCACCATCCTACTGTATTCAGGATCATTTCTCTCGGTCTGTCTCTGCCTCTTTTAACTGTGATCTTTCCAGTTGTCATAATTTTGTCCAAAGTCTCTGTTCTCATTACATAACCAAAGAACATTGACTCTTTCTTGTATTTCTGTGTGTCTCTTTCTTATATTTAGGTATAATGCTCTACTTTTAATAGCCTTTTCCAGACACTCATTGTAGTTACTCAGTCCAGGGTATTCGCAACTGATGCCTAAGAAATCTCATCTCTGTTGCCTCCAAGCTCTTTCTAATTTGTTCGTTCATGTTATATCTGTTTAAGTCCCCGCTAATCACTGGTATCATGAAGGCTAGTAGACTACAATGGCTGGGGCATATAGAAAGAATGGAAGATAATAGGGAAACAAAACTCGCTTACACTCAGGAAATAAATGACCGTAGACCCCGAGGTAGATCAAGAAGGCGGTGGAGAGATAATACATGTACAGACCTACAAGCACTTGGAATCAACGACTGGCAAGAGAAGGTCCACCAGAGAGACGAATGGAGACGGATTGTATTTGCAGCAAAGAACCTCAATGGCTAGGAACGCTGAAGAAGAAGAATGTTATATGATTCAATTTCTTACAGCAGATCAGATTCTATATAACATTTCAGTACTCTCTTTCTGGACGAAATAGTGGGAGACTTAAAAATACAGAGAAGAGAATTACAGACAGAGATTAATAACACTGGGAGGAGTAAGACATAGAGAGAGAAAGTTGTGGGAGATATGAAATAGTGGCAGACTTAAAAACACAGAGAAGAGAATTACAGACAGAGATTAATAACACTGGGAGAAGTAAGACATAGAGAGAGAGAGTTGTGGGAGATATGAAATAGTGGGAGACTTAAAAACACAGAGAAGAGAATTACAGACAGAGGTTAATAATACTGGGAGGAATAAGACATGGAAAGAGAGTTGTGGGAGATATGAAATAGTGGGAGACTTAAAAACACAGAGAAGAAAATTACAGACAGAGATTAATAATACTGGGAGTAGTAAGACAGAGAGAGAGAGAGAGAGAGAGAGAGAGAGAGAGAGAGAGAGAGAGAGAGAGAGAGAGAGAGACAGAGAGACAGAGAGACAGAGTTGTGGGAGATATGAAATAGTGGGAGACTTAAAAACACAGAAAAGAGAATTACAGTCAGAGATTTATAATACTGGGAGTAGTAAGACATGGAAAGAGAGAGAGAGAGAGAGAGAGAGAGAGAGAGAGTGAGAGAGAGAGAAAGAGAGAGAGAGAGAGAGTTGTGGGAGATATGAAATAGTGGGAGACTTAAAAACACAGAAAAGAGAATTACAGACAGAGATTTATAATACTGGAAGTAGTAAGACATGAAAAGAGAGAGAGAGAGAGAGAGAGAGAGAGAGAGAGAGAGAGAGAGAGAGAGAGAGAGAGAGAGAGAGAGAGAGAGAGAGAGTTGTGGGAGATATGAAATAGTGGGAGACTTAAAAACACAGAGAAGATAATTACAGACAGAGATTTATAATACTGGGAGTAGTAAGACATAGAGAGAGAGAGATAGAGAGAGAGAGTTGTGGGAGATATGAAATAGTGGGAGACTTAAAAACACAGAGAAGAGAATTACAGACAGAGATTAATAATACTGGGAGTAGTAAGACAGAGAGAGAGAGAGAGAGAGAGAGAGAGAGAGAGAGAGAGAGAGAGAGAGAGAGAGATAGAGAGAGAGAGAGAGAGAGAGAGTTGTGGGAGATATGACAAGTTAGGTCAGCTTAGAGTGAGTGGGTTGAGGGCTTAAGCCCCAATGGGGATAAAGGGCAGAATAAGAAAGAAGAAGACTCTCTTTCTGACATTCAACGACAGTTTTATTGCATAAGATAAGTCTCGCACTCACTACATTAATATGTCTGGTAAAATACCAGCACAGTCTTGCACTGACTACATTAATAAGTCTGGTAAAATACCAGCATGATAAGTCTCGCACTGACTACAATAAGTCTGGTAAAATACCAGCATAAGTCTCGCACTGACTACATTAATAAGTCTGGTAAAATACCAGCATGATAAGATAAGTCTCGCACTGACTACATTAATAAGTCTGGTAAAATACCAGCATGATAAGATAAGTCTCGCACTGACTACATTAATAAGTCTGGTAAAATACCAGCATGATAAGATAAGTCTTGCACTGACTACATTAATAAGTCTGATAAAATACCAGCATGATAAGTCTCGCACTCACTACATATGTCTGGTAAAATACCAGCATGATAAGTCTCGCACTGACTACATTAATAAGTCTGGTAAAATATCAGCATGATAAGATAAGTCTCGTACTAACTACATTAATAAGTCTGGTAAAATACCAGCATGATAAGATAAGTCTCGCACTGACTACATTAAATGTCTGGTAAAATACCAGTATGATAAGTGCCAAGTCGTAGCAGAGCACATGACACAAAAGTAAGAGGGAGCAAAACTCCCGAACCAAAAATGTACATAAAACTACGTACCTGACGTAGAACGGAGATCACGTCAGAATGTTTGGCAATAACAACGCACATTCGGATCATAGAGCTTGACTAGAGAAGCAGCACGTTCACGTCGTCTCTAATTTATAAAGATATTCATTGGCAGGACGACTTTGTTCATGGCTAATACCTATTAGAAAGTAGAACCTGAATAGTATGGCATCCTACATATCAGGATAAAGATTTTGGGACAGATGCCGAATCTAGGAATGAGATTGAGAACGTCACACCAGAAGGACACTGCGGCAACCTTGGATGGACAGAAGGACACAATACTAATTTGATAGTTCTCAGCAGCTAGTCTGGTCAGCAGTTGAATATTTATAATTGATGTTTTCTTACGATCGTCCCGTCTGGCATTTACAGACCCGATCGAAACTTATTGAGATTCATAAATTGTTTGATCACTACTCAAGAATGTGCGCTAATAAACTTAGCCGCATCAATTAGATTGCCAGCCTTCGAGTGAGTTGTTTTTGTTAATGTTCCATTGATGCTTCTTTGCTGGATCGTTTTCTGCAACTCTAGACGATGCTTTGTTCAAGCTTATGTTTTGATGATACGCGAGATAAGTTTACAGCAAGAAGAAACATCTCACACTGACTACATTAACATGTCTTGTAAAATACCAGCATGATAAGTCTCGAACTCACTGCATTAATATGTCTGGTAAAATATCAGTATGAAAAGAAACGTCTCACACTGACTACATTAATATGTCTTGTAAAATACCAGCATGATAAGTCTTGCATTGACTGCATTAATATGTCTGGTAAAATATCAGTATGATAAGAAACGTTTTGCACTGACTACATTAATATGTCTTGTAAAATACCAGCATGATAAGTCTCGCACTCACTGCATTAATATGTCTGGTAAAATACCAGTATGATAAGAAACGTCTCGCACTGACTACATTAATATGTCTTGTAAAATACCAGCATGATAAGAACAGAACAGAGACAAAACAGATTCAGTGCCAAACAAAATGTAGTTTGGACCAAACAAAAACAAAAATGGATGGCTGAAAATGGGAAGTACTGGTGTGTCACAGTTATTGCTTTCTTGCTTACGTTCACTGGCTGTGAACTCCAGCGTGAAGTCCTGTAAGTCGGATGAAGACATCTTGTTGTCCAACATCAGTGTGATGTCATACCGGACTGAGGTTTGTGCGAGTATCCATTGTCCCATATCTGGCCTATTTGTGTGCAGACTGGTGGTTCCTCGCCGCGCAGGCAGATACTCTCCAACTTCGGAAGAATCAGCGATTCTACTACATTAGCCAGGACCTTGAAGGGATCTGTTGCCCAAGACGCACGACTAGGACAAGTTAGTAGGTCTTGGCCAGTATAGAACCTGGCCCTGGTGCCTTGGAAACACTCTGCGTCCCTGTCACAATTATGTCTTAAAAGTTATTAACATAGTAGCAGACGTTGTATTATATATCAAATTAAAGGGAGTTGCTTAGTGAAAAAAAATGTTATTTGCATATCTTTTACAGGAAATTGTACTCAACCCCAGCATTTTTTGGCTGTTTGTGATTTCTTGGCAAGAGTACGTTCAGTAGTTTGCCATTGTTTTATGAACGACTGATACTCATACTTTTGTATATGAAACAAGACAAGGCGGTCTGCTTCCAAATCGCCCGCAGCTGGGTTTCTAATCCTGGATTATGAATTGTGCCCATAACCCCTTTGCCACAGAGCCAGCTTAGTAAAAACTACTGTATATAAGCCCATGGCAGAAATGGAAAGTCGCTTAAGACAATTAATCATCCAATGGCACTTAATTGGTCAATAATGACAACATACAAACCTTCTGTTCCAGTTCAGTTCTCATGGATGTCATTTTTGTGCTGATATTCTCAACATCGATCAATGCCTCCATGAGTTTTTTATCCTTTCCAATGTCTTTCATGAGAAATGTGCTTTGACGTACAGCAGCATCTCTCTCCACATGAAACTGAACAGAAAAAGCAGAATATGAACAAACAAAAGCTATACAGAATGTGTCAGATAATTACATCAGTATTTGCTATGGTAAGAGTTGATGGGTCCTGAATGCATCACCTTGTGGCATTCTGCCAGTGGGTGAGAACCCTAGCTATACTGAGTCTATAGCAAAAGTGACATCTTCTTCTTCTTTGCTCCTGTCTCAAGGGGAGTGTGCCAAATCTAGTTATGCACCTCAGAGGTAAGTGTGTTTTCTTCTTCTTCTTCTTCTTCTGTGTTCGTCCGGAATGTTGTTTTAGAAGAAATTCCATTGTGCCTGTTTACAGCAGAGTTGTGATCTTTGTACTTTTGAGCCGACACATCTGACTTCTTCAGGCATTTGTTGACCGGGTTACCTTCCTGGGTGGTCAGTGTGTCTGACTTTGGCATGAATTTGAGTAAGATTTACTTGCTCTAGACAGACTCCATCCAAGGCAACAATCTCTATCTACCCACAGGTAGGTTTACTTCCTCTAGATAGATTCCAACCAAGGTAACAGGCTCTATCTACCCACAGGTAGGTTTACTTCCTCTAGATAGATTCCATCCAAGGTAACAGGCTCTATCTACCCACAGGTAGGTTTACTTCCTCTAGATAGATTCCATCCAAGGTAACAGGCTCTATCTACCCACAGGTAGGTTTACTTTCTCTAGATAGATTCCATCCAAGGTAACAGGCTCTATCTACCCACAGGTAGGTTTACTTTCTCTAGATAGATTCCATCCAAGGTAACAGGCTCTATCTACCCACAGGTAGGTTTACTTTCTCTAGATAGATTCCATCCAAGGTAACAGGCTCTATCTACCCACAGGTAGGTTTACTTTCTCTAGATAGATTCCATCCAAGGTAACAGGCTCTATCTACCCACAGGTAGGTTTACTTTCTCTAGATAGATTCCATCCAAGGTAACATGCTCTATCTACCCACAGGTAGGTTTACTTTCTCTAGATAGATTCCATCCAAGGTAACAGGCTCTATCTACCCACAGGTAGGTTTACTTTCTCTAGATAGATTCCATCCAAGGTAACAGGCTCTATCTACCCACAGGTAGGTTTACTTTCTCTAGATAGATTCCATCCAAGGTAACAGGCTCTATCTACCCACAGGTAGGTTTACTTTCTCTAGATAGATTCCATCCAAGGTAACAGGCTCTATCTACCCACAGGTAGGTTTACTTTCTCTAGATAGATTCCATCCAAGGTAACAGGCTCTATCTACCCACAGGTAGGTTTACTTTCTCTAGATAGATTCCATCCAAGGTAACAGGCTCTATCTACCCACAGGTAGGTTTACTTTCTCTAGATAGATTCCATCCAAGGTAACAGGCTCTATCTACCCACAGGTAGGTTTACTTTCTCTAGATAGATTCCATCCAAGGTAACAGGCTCTATCTACCCACAGGTAGGTTTACTTTCTCTAGATAGATTCCATCCAAGGTAACAGGCTCTATCTACCCATGGGTAGGTTTACTTTCTCTAGACAGATATATTACCCACGAGTAGGTTTATTTCCTCTAGACCAGTGGTTCTCAACCCTTTTTGGCCCATGCCCCCCTTTACCATATGTTCAGAACATCATTCCCCCCCCCTTTCGAATTTCCTCCCTATAACCACCCCCCCCCCCCCTTACCCAGTATACATAAAAATGGAAGCTAAATTTAATAACACATACTAGAACAAGTCTAGACATCTACATAAAACGTGATTTGCGGGTCTACTTACGTTATAAAATGAACTTCATTAGGGCGAGAAGTACAGAACCGTACAATATAGAGGGAAAAACAATATCAAGTAACTGGTTCTTGTATTAATGAGATCTTGAAATAATCTTAATCCCCCCCCCCACCTCCCCCCCACCCCCGGAAACCCTAAAATTTCCCCCAGGGAGGGGGGGGGGGCGAAATTCCCCACCGGATGAGAACCACTGCTCTAGACAGACTCCATCCAATGTAGCAGGCTCTATCTAGTTTAGTTTAGTTTAGTCGACGGTTCGACATTACAGCACACGGGTGTAACCCATAAGTACTCTGTTCTACTCCTAACTCAAGCCTGAGTCTGGAGAATCTCATCTCAGTGCACGAACTCTGTAGCACTGACGTGGATCCTGAAATACTTTGGGTAGACTTTTAACTCAAAATTTTGCCCGGGCAGCGCCGTTAGGCTACCCTTTTTCAATTTGCAACTGCCAAGGGATTTTTTTTAGGTGCGCAACAATACACACAGGCGTCCAATCTCACTACCCAGAAACTAGGGGAAATTTTATTACTAGAAGTTCATGTGAAAAAATTCCGGCCCTCACCAGGGCTTGAACCAGAGACCTCCATCACTCAAGACAGACACCATACCTCGAGGCCACTCAGTTAGTTGCACTAAATTTTCCAGACTGCTTCTCCTCATAACATGCCCCAAATAAATCTGACAGTAAATCTATGGGTGGTCTCAAATCTAGAAGAGATGACATATTAAAAAAATAACTACAAATACTAATCTTTGGACTGAATAACTTGACATTTCACTCTCAGAAACATAAAGTGTGCAGACAAACACAGTATATGTATATACACATAAAATCACACGCACACACATACAGACACTGCACACACAAAGTCAGGTAAAATCATTCATTACCAATGGTATGAAGGTGGCATGGTTGATCATTACTTTTCACATCTTTTCACTTCAAAAAGCACTGTGGTATAGTGGTTAGAACAAGGCAGTGGTCCTGGTTTAATTTCAAGCTGAGGCTCTCGAGGTATGGTGTCCGCCTCGAGCGCTGGAGGTCCCGGGTTAAAGCCCCGGTGAGGACCGGGATTTAGTAATAAAATTTCCCCTGGTCTCTGGGTAGTGAGATCGGGCGCCCATGTGTATTGTTGCGCACGTAAAAAATCCCTTGGCAGTTGGAAATCGAAAAAGAGTAGCCTAGCGGCGCTGCCCGGGCAAAATTTCGAGTTAAAAATCTACCCAAAGTATTTCAGGATCCTCGCCGGTGCTACAGAGTTCGTGCACTGAGCCGAGTTTCTCCAAACTCAGGTTTGAGTTAGGAGGAGAACGGAGCATGTATGGGTTAAACCCATTTGCAGTGATGTTGATCCATCAACTAAACTAAACTAAACTTTTTCAGACCAGTACAACTTTGAGGACAACCCAGCCTCATAAAAAATTGGTATCAGGCACATTTTCTGAGAATTACCTGGGAATTAAAGATAATGAGGAAGGGGACTGGCACCCCACTTCATGTGCCATGACCTAGAATATATAAGGACTTAACACTCCACACTCCAATGGTGCCATCTGTTATGAGTCTACTTTTACCTCTTTATCATAACGAAACTGTTTTTCAGCTGCTCAAAATCCTATTCGATGGATGATGGAGTCACAATCCCACTGGCTACCTGTACTTCCCAGGACCTTTCCTTATCCTCATTGTTTAGGTTGTGTCAATTTAGAGAATAGGTCAATTTTTAAAATCTCCCTTGGTGGGAATAAATACCCATGACAAACTGGCACACATGCTAGCAGCTGCACTCCTTCAGCTTCTACTGTACTGAATGACAAACTGGCACACATGCTAGCAGCTGCACTCCTTCAGCTTCTACTGTACTGAATAAATAGGTCAAAGTAAAGGACAAGTTTTCCATGCCATTGGGCATATTGGGTTTATGGTGCCAGTCTCACCATAAACTAATTAGCACTCCTTGGGTGATGTGGTCACTGTACTGCCAGCTGCTTTTACTTCTGAGGGCATTCCCTGGTAGGTCAAGTCAACTTGAGAGTTAATGTCAATTAAAAAAATCCACCTTGATGTGAACTCAAACTCATGACTGCCAGCTATATGCTTGACGTTAATTCATTTGGTGTTTATGTATGTATCTGTTATTCTCTTCCTTTCCTAATCAACGAAAGATGTTATAATACGACTGATTTCATTTTTAGTTTTTTTCAATTTGACTAATCTCAACACCAGTTGCTCCTGCCAGTATTCAATCAAAGTTACCAGAAAAAGTTAGAGAAGCAATAACTAATGGACACAACAACATACATTATGAGCTATTTTCTCCACGTGTGTACGGTTTTCATATTCCATCTCATACTGCGTCTGTAGCTCTTTATATTCCCGACAGGCTGCCTCAGATGTCTTTTCAAGGTCTAGCAGCAGTTTTTCTTGATTGTTGACAGTGTTTCTGGCTTGCTTTAACTCAACCCTGCACATGTCCAACTGAAATAAATGACAGGAATATTTAACATCTATAACCAGAATGTTCTAGAATATTTTTCTGTAATGCTTTCTAAGTGCTAATCATCTAATATAAGTTAATTACCATGCATTAAAACTTACTCACTACATCAGTGGTTCTCAACCTTTTTTGGCCCATGCCCCCCTTCACCGTATTTTCAGAATGTCATTCCCCCCCTTTCATATTTCCTATCTAAAAATCCCCCCACCCCTACACGGTATAAGTAAAAATGGAAGATAAATTTAATAGCATATACTAAAACAAGTCTAGACATCCACATAAAACATGATTTGTGGGTCTACTTACTTTATAAAATGAATTTTAGAAGGATGAGACGTACATAACTGTAAAGTATGAAGGGAAAAACAATATCAAGTAATCGGTTCTTGTATTAACGCGATCTTGAAATGGTCTTCATTCCCCCCCCCCCTCCCCTCCGAAACCCTAAAACTCCCCCCCCCCCCCACCACCTGGGGGGAATTCCCCACCGGTTGAGAACCACTGCGCTACATGGAGATCTTTCTTAGAACAACAGAAAGTGTCTGGTGAGAAATGGGGCAGCCAATAAACATTTAGTGATTTGTTTAACATACTCTAAGTTAAGAAAATATTGAAATATTTAAATCATCTATAACCAGACTATTCTACAATATGTTTCTTTAATGCTTTCTAAGTGCAAATAATCTTGAACTAATAAAGTACAAACTTAATTACCAGGCATTAAAACTTACTCCCTACATGAAGACCTTTTTTAAAGCAACTGAAAGTGTTTAGTAATAAACATTTAGTGATTTGTTTAACATACTCTTAAGTCAAGAAAATATTAAAGTATTTGGTCATGTGTGGGGTAAATGTTCATAACTTGTATCAGAATTTGTCACGTAACACCAACATCACAGAACTCAGGGCACTATGTGGCATGTCTGCTTCCCTCAATAGATATAACAGAAAATGGATACTTAAAGTTCCAGTGTTGGCTTAGGGGTAGTGAGTGCAGTTTCACAATTCTGGTTTGAAGTCTGTTGCACACGACCTTTTGAGCAGATCGCTTTGCACTGATTTTTATAATGGTGTGAGTGTCAGCCGTTCAGAAAGCAATGGCAAACTACTGAACGTAAAATTGCCTATAAATATTACAAACAGCCAATAAATGCAGCGGTTGATTGCGATCTCCTGTAAAGGATACGCAAGTAACTTTATAGTTCCAGTGTCCAGTTGGTTGTGTGCGCATCTTCTTCCTTCTCTGCCAGTGCTAAATTAGATACTTGTTTCCATCGGTTGAAGGTCACGGATGGTCATTGATTTACATTTCCTTGTGTAGGCAGGCAATATTTATAGGCAGTATACTGTCTTCCTTGCACCTCAGTATTCCCTCTGGACCCAGCCAATCGGGCCTCTCATTCCCACATACACCTGTATAACCTAGCAAATCGGGCATCTCATTCCCACATACACTTATATGGCCCAGCCAATCAGGACTCTCATTCCCACACACACCTGTATGACCCAGCCAAATGGGCCTCTCAATCTCACATACACCTGTATGTATAATCCAGACAATAGAACTGCTTTGGTTACTCTAGGTGTGATAACTGTGCATGTTAACATTTCATGGCAGAAACATATGATGACTTATTTGGTACAGAAGGAGTTAGTCTCTCTCCACGGATTTAACTAGGCGCTGCAGTAGCACATCATTAACATGTGTCCTGCATGCTTACTTTATTGCATACATTGAATTACATATACTTTTCATTTACCCCCAGCATTCGGGCCTGCGTGCCCAATTCTTAACCCTTTGAAAATAAAGATTTTCGTTCGTTCGTTCGTTTGTTCGTTCGTTTGTTAATGTGTAATTTATACTTACATAAATGTATATAACTTTTAATTCTTTGTACATCACTTCTCATTTTTTATATTGCCCTTCAGAGCACAGATATATAATTCAAATTAGTTTTTTTGCAAACAATGTCAACTAATGTCTATTATTCTTATACAAATTGTTGTATATTTCATGATTCTATAATACACAGAACACAGTTTTATGATAGTCAATTCATCTTTTTCTTTCCCGCTTCCTCTTTCTTCTTTTCTTTTTCTCTTTCTTTCTCTTCATCTCTCTCTCTTTCTCTCTCTCTCTCTTATTTTCTCTTTCTCTCTCTAGTTTGTTAATTAGGACAACAGTCTTGCATTAACCAAAGACAGATCAGACTCTCAGATAATTTGCTTTCTATTTCATGACTGTTATCTCCATAACACATGAAACTATGTCAGGAACACATTTTTATAGTCTGTCAACTTCTCTCTCTCTTTCTCTCTCTCACTCTCTCTATCGTTTATTAATTAACACAGCAATCTAACATTAACCAAAGACAGGTAACATTAAAAAATGAACCTTTTCATTCAGCTGTTTATTTCTCTCCTTTTCCAGTTCATAATCTTCATGCAAAGCCTTTAATTGAGCACTCAGTGCACTTTTTTCTTCTCCTAACTCTGCACAGTAAAAAATAGAATATGGGAAAACAATGTAATAGCTTCAAGAATTAAGCTTACCTTCATAGATCTTTTATTTTCTAATGCAGTCTTATTTCAACTAATTTAAAAAACAAAAAACACAAAAACTGATGTAACATCAATAGAAAGAGTATATGTACTTTTCCTGATCTCCTTTGCTCCTCTTTTGAGGGGAATGCATCACAAATAGTCAATGTGTCCAACAACAGAATGTACTTGTGTAAGCTTTATTCTTATAAGTAAGATCATATGCAAGTCAAAGGGAAAAACCACACTTATTTCCCAAGAATAAGTTTATGAGCAAATCACAAAAATAGATTTATGGTGTGGAGACATGATCAAGAAATTTGCATGCTAGTCGTTGGACTCAGTAGCCTGATCAATCAATCAATCAATGAGGTGGCATCTCCATAATGAAGGCTAGCTGCAATGTCTATCTGTCTCTTGCCTTGATTGTACATTCTGTCAGATTGATGTTCATCCATCTCTTGATGTTATCAGGCTTCCGGTCACCAACATGGCGGTTAGGCGTTGAACCGTTAAGACCTGTGGCGTGTTTATGCATGCAGCTATGGTTTGCAATCGCATTTTCCTCATGTTGGACTGGTAGTACATGGTTCCGTCGCCCTGCTACTGAGTGAGTGTGTGGACGACACTGTGAGCTGTGAAATTCGCGTGGAATGCTTTTACATCTGTCCTGTACAGTGACCTGCATGTTCGGAATAATGGCTACCAGCTGTTGCTGAATTGACTGATTTGCCTTTTCGGTTCACAGATGCATTTTTCAGGAGACGCAGTCAGCGCTGAAGCTGCGGAGTTCGTGCTTTATGCGACACTTTCGGCGAGTCTCCCTGCAGTAAAAGACCGAGCCATGTGAGAAAACCTGTGTCAATGAGGACTTTCTGGTGACTGCCGAGTCCATCAACGATGAACTGTGGTCTTCGTGGATTAATTTTGTGTTGGCATTCTGGCGGCGGCATTATGCACAGTGTACCTGTGCGGGATGTTGGATTGCCGGGACTCCTGCCTATTCCACTTTTCACATTGGACAGTGGGGAGCATTTTGTGTGATATTCACTGGCACAGGAACGGAGCATAATGGGGACGACCCGTTGCCGTGAAGTTGGAACCTCGACTAACTAACTAACTAACTTCTAACTTGATGTTATCTTCCCACTTGTATAACCTGATAGAAATGGCAAACAGGTTTCATCTGTTGGTAGCTGCATAAAATAGCTTGGCAGAAACAAGCAGACCATAATCTTTAGACTCAGAACAGGACATTGTAGACTCAGAGCACACTCGCACGGAATGGGGGTCATGGACTCTACTACTTGCGAATGTGGAGCACTACAGCAAGCCCCAGAGCCAGCCCTACAAGACTGCATGGCTTCACCAGACAGAGAGAGAGAAAATCTGGCCAACAGGAGCAACTCTTCGAGACCAACTTTTGGGGGATCATTGAAGAGCTCAGGCAAACTCTCCTGTTTGTGACACATGCCAGAACAAATGCATAGCAACCATTGGTCACTGAGGAAAAAGAAGGAATCTCTGGGAAAGTTTTCCTCTAATAGTTTTATCAGAAATGCATCATTATGACATCTGTGATTTCAAAGTCAGATGAGGGTTCGATATCAGCTCTCGACATTTCATTCTTCGTTTTCCCGTTATCTTCCATTGAGGTATAAGCCCTCAATTAACTCACTCCAAACCCTCCTATCCTCAGTTTTCTCATACATTTCTGTCACTGGTGCTAACCCCATATTTTTAGACCAATCAAAACTTGATGGGTATTGTGGTCAATATTATGTCAGCCCCCTTTACTTCCCAGAAGACTTCCTGTTACCATATTTAAGCTCAGTCGACCTCGGAGCCCAGGTCAATAAAAAATCCCCACCTCAGATAGGATTCGTACATCTGGCTATTGGGCTGCCAAGCAAGTGAGTTAGTCATTGTGCTACCATTGCTGCCAATAAATACCCATGACCCCATAAGATATATATGTAAACACCCCCCCCCCCCCCCCCCCCGCGCACACACTACCCTCCCCCTCCCTCAGCCATAAAGCATCTTTGATGATGTCAATTGACTCAAATCTTCCTTACCTTGAATCTGTGAGTCTAGTTTCCTGTAATATTCCCTCTCATCTGTGTCATCTTCAACCGCATCATCCTCAAATTTGATCTCAGCCACATTCAGTCCACCAACTTTCTCCAAAATCATTTGACTTTGCCGTTTCAGAACTTTATTCTTATGGTTCATCTGAAAGCATTAGAATATGCTTATTTTATATTGGTAATCATAATCTCTGAATGAATCAGGCAGTTTAAATGGAGGTTTAAAGGCTTGACTTCACTGCACCGGGTTTATCCCATATGGTCCGATCTCTTTTTGCAGAGTGGCCTGCCGAAAGCATTGCACACAAATTCCATAGCTCCAGCAATGACCCCCGGGAGTCTCCGAGAAAACTGCATGCGTGAACCAAGATTTCCTGAGGCTGGAAACAAACCCGTGACCATCTGTAATAAAACAGAATTCTCTTCCATACATTTATTGCTTGTCCATTAGCAAGAATTGTATTGTTCACAAGACTTGTTGTTACTGAAACTAGCAGAAATTATTTTAAGATGCAGGAAATATTTTGCTAAGGAAAAAAAAACATACACACGCATACACAAAAAGATATAAACATAATTAAAGAAATATAAAAATATGAATCAACTGTTATGAACCTATGTATAATAAGAAGAGGTATGCATAACAATACCTTAATAAGGAATTATATAATAAGTGTGTTTATCTTAAAAACAGATTAGATCAGAACAGTAATTAATGCAATGGCAAGGCACAACTGATGTCATACATCACTTTTAATTTTAACGTAATGTTGCAAATCAGAAGATTGATTGATTGATTGATTGATTGATTTAGGAACCGACATCACATCATTCAGGACATTCCCATAAGCACTCCGTCCCCATCCTCAGCAGCCAGCGAAGAGTTCCAACACTAATAGTTCCAGTAGCAATCTGATTATATGTCCATCTCAGCTTTCCTCTGAGCGTCGATCGTCGGCCAGATCCCCTCGTCACACCTCGCTGTCTCATTCTTACCAGACTATGGTGATCCATTTGCTCCTCCGAGCAAATGTCTCTGAAGAGATAACAATCAGCTTGTTATTTGGTAGGCCAGACAGTGATGGTGTCATTAATATGAGTCACACACATAGTTAAGTGGGTGCATTGGCGTAGTTGATAGGGAGCTATGCTGATGTCATGACCACGGTGGAATATGTTTGCTGCCTGTGTTTTGTCATCTTGCAAAGTGAGGGACAAACTGGCCACCTATTCCCTTGTGCATTCTGGCCTACAGAATGTGATAGCCCTATCACATCACAGACCCATAACAAGTTCCTAAGTCAGGACAGGTTTTTTTAAACAATACATAGTACAAGAAAGGTCCTTTTTATACACCTTACTGCAAACTGGCATATGCAGCTAGACCCATATTTGTATAAACAATCCGCATGTGAAGGGTGAATGATGCGGTCAGTATCACCTGGCTGCCTTGACTTCCCAAGACATTTCCTGGTACACATTTTAGACTGGGTCAGCCTCAAAGCCCAGGTACATTTGTTTCTTCTTCTTCTTCTTCTTCTTTCATTTGCTTGAAATATATCTATAACTGCAATGTTGTCTCTTGTATGAATTTAACAGTCTTTTTTAGTTCACTCAGCGGTCCATAGAGTTTATCTTCCACTGTTGTCTCTCTAGGCCAGAAGGTTCGCCTGGGTATGTTGTAGTTTGGGCAGTCCTGGAGTATGTGCTCTGCTGTCTGCGACACCAAACCACATGTGCACATGGCTGAGTCACCAATCTTGAATTTTGTATACATGTGGTTGTGTAATCTATTGTGTGCTGTTCTGAGGCGCAGAATAATGACCTGTTCTGGTCTGTCCATAACGTGGTAGTCGTCTTGAGTAGGGTTTGGTGGCCTTCTGACTGATTTGATAATTTTTTTCTAAATTTGGATCTACTCTGATGAGCATCAAACCCGAAAACACCTAGCCAGGAGATGAACGTCTGACCACTGCACTACCCCAGCTCCCAAAATTGTATACACAGTCAACTAAAATTAAACAAACTTATCAACTCACTTTTGATGCAAAATTTTCTGCTTCATACTGGCAGGCAATTGCCAATTCATATTTCTGTCGCAGAGTTTGGTACTCAAGAATGATTGGCTGAAGCACTGAAATGGCAAAACCCAACATAGTTAATCAGGAATGCAAGCATTTTGTTTTCAATATCCCAAATGATTTTAAATCAGCTATCTAGTAAAGCATGTGTAACATTCAGAATGTTCAATGAAATAAACAGAAAATAAACAATATAAAAATAGCAGATTTAGCCTGCATTAGAAAAAAAAATGTCAAAATAAAGTTTCCAGCATATAACCTCTAAAGTGTTTCATGCATTTCAGTTAAAGTTGTACGCATTTTCCTGTGCCATGAGTGGGCTATGTCTATTCCTAAATAATTTTGTATTTTGGTCTACAGTGATTGTATAAAATGGTTCACTAAAAACGAGAAGTAGAATTGGTAAGCTCAACTACAGCACAATCACAAGTGACAAAATGGACATTGCGGCCAAAGCCTTCATCAGTACACAAACACTTACACAGCGGTACAGCTACATGAATATATATATATATAAAAGTTACTCATCTGTTTCCTTGTTATGGACTTGGCACTTGTGTGGTTGAATACGACATGCATGGTTATAACAATGAGATTAGACCGAAAATGTGGCTTTGACTCATTTGATCCTCTCTCTCTCTCTCTCTCTCTCTCTCTCTCTCTCTCTCTCAATCTGTAACCTTTGAAGCGGGGCAAGCCATGCTACACGAAACATTCTCCACCTTACTAAGCATACTCCATGAGTCCGTAATGAATACAATGTGTGTTGCATTAGAAAGCTGCTGTTACTTCTTCCACCTCAATTCTTATGCTGGAGATTTTAGTCTCATGTACCAGACTCCTTTTTCAAGCATCATCCATTAGCCATTGGAATGAAACCCCAACCACAACGTCTGTTTCTCACCACTGACACTGATGTGTGTTGCCCTGAATCAGTTATTGCGCCTCTAGCTCTGTGCAGCCTGCACTATTTTCTGCCCTGGTCATGCGGGAGAATGAACAGGCTGATAGCCTGGCAGGGAATGCACCTCTCAGTGGTTGATAACCTATGGACAAGGAATAGGTGGTCGGGAGTCTGTGGGACCAGGTGGAGAAAGCGGTGGAACAGACTGAGCACCCATATGTGGAGAGAAAGATATGGTGGGGGATCAGAAGGAGCTCTAGATGAATCTCAAAACTGAGAGGAAAGACCAGGAGAACTTTCAATCAGATGGTAGCTGGAACCATTAGCAGTATGACTCTTTGCTGGCTGTTGAACAAGGGGACGGAGCATGTGTGGGAGTGTCCTGAGTGCAGTGATATCATTTCTTAACTCAACTCTAACTCAACTCTCTCTTTCTCCCTCCCTCTTTCTCTCTCTGTCTCTCGCACACACGCACGCACGCACACAGGCAAACACACAGAAAAGGGGGGGGGGGGGAGAAGAGAGAACAATTATTAACTATCTTGTTATCATAAACATTAAATTAACATTACATTAATGTAAGACAAATTAGTAAAAGACAAACATTCAATACATGTCACATTGGTAAATAGACTTCTTGTCATCACCACAAACATTGTTACATATGAATAACAACAATAAGAAGTTAACACTGAAATTGCAAACTCCGGACTACCTACCATCTCTTGCCTTTTTGATTTGTTCTCCTTGTTCTTTAAGTTTCTGCACTAGGTTATTGTACTGTAAAAATAAAATGACAAACTGAATCAATCAAATGTACTGTAAAAATAAAATGACAAACAGAATCAATCAAATGTACTGTAAAAATAAGATGACAAACTGAATCAATCAAATGTACTGTAAAAATAAAATGATAAACTGAATCAATAAAATGTACTGTAAAAATAAAAATGACAAACTGAATTAATCAAATGTACTGTAAAAATAAAATGATAAACTGAATCAATAAAATGTACTGTAAAGATAAAATGACAAACTGAATCAATCAAATGTACTGTAAAAATAAAATGATAAACCGAATCAATCAAATGTATTGTAAAAATAAAAATGACACAGAGAATCAATCAAATGTGGGTTTTGTGTCTTTTACTATACTTGTGTAAATGTTAATGTGTAATACATGTATCTGTATATGTCTACTTTTAATTTTTCTAGCACTCATGTATTTGTAAGATATGTTGTCTAATCTATTATCTAATGGTGAGGAATGGAACTGACCACCACAACTCATATGATATGGCCTGGCATATGTGGAAGAATAATACTTCACATTCCAATGACAGTTTCTGCTTTAGGAATACCTTTTATGTAGGGTTTCTTGTATTGCAAGGGTTAACTCATTTCTTGCCTTAATAATAAATGATTATTTATTTATGATTTTCTGTGAAATTGCAAAGCATGCAAAACAAGTCCTACAAGAAACAAATGAAAACCGTAAACTGATTAAAGAAATTAGACATAGCCAGACACAATTTTTGGACATGTTATGAGTCAAAATAAATTGGAGAAGTTGGAGACAACTAGCAAAATAAATTGGAGAACTTGGTGACAACTGGCAACATTGAGGGGAATTGAACAAGGAAAAGGCACAGAAGTAAACACCTAGATGGCTTGGCCACATGGTATGGTTGAGACAAGAACACAGAGCTGATCCACAACTCTGGTGGTCATGTAAGATGGCGAAACATGACCACCCACGCTATTCGGCATCACACATAATGATCATGATTTATTTCTAGCATTTTTGTATTAAGATTTAGTCATGTTGCTTTCTAAGTTTAGGAAATATTTAATTAAAATATGTAGGCAGTGGTGTTTGGGTTGTCACCATGCTAATTCTTAGATATATATGACAAGTCTAACCGGGCGCGCTGGTGTAGCGGTTATCAAGTTACACTGATAACGTCCTAAGCACATTCAAACAAGAGTTCTATGCTTGCACTAGGCATTCCCTATGAGAGGGAAAGACAGGCCACCTTTTCCTCAGACCCACAAATACATCACAAACCTACAGCAGATACAGGGTGTATTTTTAATGACTGTGCAGTGTTTGAAAACATTGCCGGTCCAAGTTTTGTATTTACCTATTATGTTGCATGAACTTTACAGAGGTGAATACAAAACTTGGACCTGCAATATTTTCAAACACTGCACTGTCATTGAAAATACACCCTATACCTGCTACAGGGCTTCTTTTTTGTTTTGTTATATGACAAGTGTATGTTTACATAGCACAGCACTAGATGTATTTGTTTACATATGGCAAACTGGCCTAGTTTAAATTAAAGACAAAACTTCACCCTTCCAGCATATCTTGCTATAAAAACCTGCATCTTATATAAATGAAAATTTGAAGAGAGAAAAGTGATCACCATTCTTGACAAATCTATGGCATAAAAAAAAAATTAGTTGCATATTCTTTACAGGATGTTTTTTACCGTTTGTGATTTCTTGGCATGTTTAATTTAGTAGTTTGCCATTGCTTTCTGAACGACTGGGACTGATACTATTGTATGACAACCAGTGCCAGTAGGTCTTCTCCAAATTGCCTGTATCTATGTTTTGAATGTGGTATTGCAAATTGAGTTCATAACTTTTTCACTACAGTGTGGGCTTATGGCAGAAAACATGTTTTTAACAATAATACTACTGCAACAGGAATTATTTTGCCTTATATGAAAGGAAGAACAAAAAGATAATGTAATTTACTTGTAAAAACAGTAACTCGTGTATTTTGTTGATAACTTAATAATAAATTCATTAAATTCAATTATGTTTAAATTCTCGTAAATTTATTAAATCAGATATTTTTAAAAATAAGAAAAGAAAAAGCAGCAGTATACGAAAGTACAATTTTTAAAGGAAAGGTTATGTATTGTATCTTTCCTACGAACAAATATTAACTAGTTTAGTAATGTAACATCTTTTAAAAGATATTTAGTCTATGCTATCTATGGGTATAGTTTAGTGCAAATATAACAGAGTGTCTCTGTTGGGTTTAGATGGGCGTGCAAGGGGAAAGGGTTTAGCATTCAATGCACGCGTGAGCACCACGCTGAAATGTAACTAGGGACGCTCACTCGCTGACGTAGGGGCAGCGAACATAGGAGTTACCATCGAGCAGTCCTAGGGAGAGGTCATGTAAAAGTCGTCATCTAGAATGTTAACTGGACTAGACCTCTGTTGTTTATCTACAATGTATTCAAAGTGGATTGTTATCCCGAGCCTGTAATAGTGAATTCACTCCAATAAACGCTATCTACCGAGACTACTGGAGTTGTGTTATCTCTGATGCCATCGTCTTCACTACCTCGCTGTACTGTTACACAAGTTGTATGTGAGTAAAACTGTGTCTATAGTTTCTGTCAGTAAAGCTTGGTCTATGCTATCTACAAGTAAAACTTAGTCTACGATATCTGTCAGTAAAACTTAGTCTACGATATCTGTCAGTAAAACTTAGTCTATGATATCTGTCAGTAAAACTTAGTCTATGATATCTGTCAGTAAAACTTAGTCTATGATATCTGTCAGTAAAACTTAGTCTATGCTATCTGTCAGTAAAACTTAGTCTATGATATCTGTCAGTAAAACTTAGTCTATGATATCTGTCAGTAAAACTTAGTCTTTGATATCTGTCAGTAAAACTTAGTCTATGATATCTGTCAGTAAAGATTAGTCTATGATATCCACAAGTAAAACTTAGTCTATAGCGATGGTGTTAACAATTTACAAAAGTGCCCTACCTGCTCTTGGTTGTTCTTGTAGTTGGTAAGAAGATCTTCATATTTCTCAACCACTGAAAAGTAAATCTTCTATGTCACTTCCTGTCAGCCTTTTGTATGTTTTGCATTAACAATATGGCATAGCTAAAGATTATATTAAAAGATAATATATTAATGTGTAACAAGAATAACACTGTTGGCAAAGTAACATGTTCAGAGTAAATGAACATATAAAACAATACCCACACCATTATTTGCAGTTCACAGTAATCATAGAAATAAACCAAATTGAAACAATTATGCTTCTATATGATTGTCTCACAAAATGAGAAGACAAAAATTGGAACATCTTGTAACAACCGGAAAGGTTTGTTGAAAGAGAGATAGAGGAAGACAGCAGAAGAAAATTCTTGACAGTCTTGTGTCATGGCACGGAAGGGAGTCAACACACAAATTGATCCATGCCATCGAAGATCACAATTTGTGGAGTGGCATGAGCACCCATGCCAGCCAGAAAGGCACTGGATGATGATGATGCTTCTAATACTCAGCACAGCACCAAAGAATGTAGAATAGCTAATCACATATGCATATAGTTTGGGACAGAAAACAATAAGGATGCTGCACTTGATTATATCTAGGTAGTACAACAATGATGATGTTTATATAACTCAGAACAGCACCAAAGAATGTAGAATGTAGTTAATCACATATGTATATGGTTTGGGACAGAAAACAATAAGGATGCTGCATTTGATTATATCTGGGTGGTACAACAATGATGATGATGATGCTTCTATAACTCAGCACAGCACCAAAGAGTGTAGAATAGTTAATCACATATGTATATGGTTTGGGACAGAAAACAATAAGGATACTGTATTTGATTATATCTGGGTGCTACAACAATGATCATCATAATGTAGCAGGTTCTTTACAGAATGTTTCTCTCCTCACAGCCTGTCACAGTTTTTAGATCCTTTACCAGCTCCCTGGCCTCAATCATCCCCATGACCAAAGTGTCTGCATTATCCTGTGTCCATCCGTGTGCTAGTTGACCCCAACCTCTACTTCCAGGAAGCATGCCCTCCATCATTGTTCTTTCCAAATTATCGTGATGTTTAATATGCCACAGTATTTCAGTTTTTGAGATATGATGCTATTTATGGTTAAGTTTTTTTTCTATATTAAGATCTTGTAGGTAGAAAGTCAGTATTTTTCTTTGTCTTGGTCAAAAATAACCATATTTTAAGAACTTTATGGTAACATTTATGATCAAGAATACAGATTTTCTTCTTTAGTGATTGTGAAATAGTTAATTACTGACATCTTTATGTTCTCATGGGAAAGATGCATCTTCTCACAAAATTTACTTACATATAACAATAACATTTATAAAATATAACAACAGCAATAAGAATTATACCATTTAAACAGTGAGAGGACAAGGTCTTTATGATTTGTTCCAGTTCTTGGCATCTCAACTGCCAGTTTACAACCTCATCAGGAGGTGAAGACATCCTCACTGTTCACGGTGATCTGAAATTAAAAAGAAACAACAGTACGCTACTGTTTTCTCTAACACCATTCAATGCAAGTTGGTATTCAAATAGTGACATTCTGAAAATGTTAGAATATTTATAACAGCAACGTATAAACTACATATAATAATGTTAGGAAATTAGCTTTGCCAAAGAAGTCCATTGAATTTCATTTCCAGCAGTTCCTATTGTTGTCTTGGGGGGGGGGGGGGGGGTGTCAGGAATTGGTAGCACCTTTGGTAAGGATGACTCTCATGTCCTTTTCAGGACCCATCCCCCACTGGTCCAAGCCTGACGCCCAGCTCGTGCCTGTGGCTCCTAGTAGCTGTCAGCATGCGACAGCGGCCACCCCCGGGCAACAGCTGTGAGAGGCTGACTAAACCAGGCGTGGGTAGCCGATTTGGTGTCAAACCAAGCGGTAAACTAGGGTATGCCTACCCAGCATGTGAAGACAGGATTCGGCAGACTGCGCAGAAGAAATCATTCCTGATTCAACAGGTAAAACAGCGTTTACCTGCAAAGCGTTGGGAACGTAATGAGCACAGCAAGGCACGTAGAGTGCCCTGGTCATCCACTGCACCTGTATTCGTCTCCAGTTGTCTCGACTTGTCTTGCCACTGGACTCAGATGGACTCAGGCGAGAGAGTGAGGTCGACGAATTACGCAACTCTTTCTCACTTTAATCCAAGTCATCGCGCAAGTCATTCTTCATCCAACGTTATAACCCCACTGGATGAAGTGAATGGTCATCATCATTCTTGATGGACAAACAACATTGTTGTCTTCATACTCTGGTCCATGGTCAGTAAGAGTAAAAGAGGTGATTAAAGTCGTCCTCCGAACGATGGCCCCAAATTATTTAGTATAAAATGCATCCCTTACAGGGCCTCATAAGGTAATTTCCAGGGCGATGTGTTGTCAATCGCTTACGTTTGAGAGTATCGTCATCTGCTAGACCAATTGACATTTGAGACTATCGTCGGAACAACCATAATCACTTATTAGTGAAACAAAGAATCATATAATTGAGTATGGTGGACTGCTAGACCGATCGATGGATAAAATAAAAGTTTATGGGCCCGGAGGGCCCTCACTGCCATCGGTACTACAAGACATGGATATACACTCCGACGGCAGTGAGAGCCCTCCGAGCCCATAAGTTTGTATTGTATCTATCGATCAGTCTAGCAGTCCACCATGCTCAATTATATGATTCTCTGTTTCACTAATAAGTGATTATGCGTCACAAAGAACATGTTTTCTGACAGTATTTGCAACTTATGTGCCACAATTTCGACATATAATTGTCAAATATTATTCGTGCGTATTTCGATTTTCTCAGTTCCCTACTTTAGTTGGTAATTCGTATTTTTTATTATATCAGCTAATGAGGCCCTGAAACAGAAAAACCAATGAGCAAGTCCTTCAAGAGACAAATAAAGATCGTAAACTGATTAGAGTCATTAGACGTAGACAGTCAAAATGTTTTGGGCATGTTATGAGAAGAAATTACTTGGAGAACTTAGTGACAACTGGCAAGATTGAAGGGAAGAGACCAAGGGGAAGACCGAGAAGTAAATACCTGGATGGATTGGCCACATGGCATGGTCAAGAGAGGAACACAGAGCTGATCCACGACTTTGGTGAGGTGATCGAGTGAGATGGCAGAACATGACCGCCCACGATTACCGGCATGGCACATGATGGATGGAATGAGGCCCTGTAAGGGATACATTTTATGCTAAATAATTTGGGGCCGTCATTCAGAGGAGTGCCTAAAAGGCTTCCCTGTCACACTCCTATGTTTATTTCAAATACTCTGTTAGTTTTCCCTCATGAAGGACTCTGCACCTTATGTCTAAATATATGGTCTTCATTAAATTAATGATTTCCTATAGGATCCCATAATGCTTCATTAGTTTCCAAAAAGATTCCCTGTCAATGCTATCAAAAGCCTTTTTTAGTCCACATTACCAATATAAAGTGGCAAATTCAGTTTGATGCTTTGCTCTATTATTGTGCTCAATGTGACTGTCTGGTCAATGCAGGATCCATTTGGTTAAAGTCTGCCTGTTCATCCCTTAATTGTTTGTCAATGACACATCTTAGTCTCTCCAGAATGATCCTGCTTAATACTTTCCCAGGAACTGACTGTAACATTATACATTATTATTATATACCATCAAGTGCCTAATAAAAGTGCTACTATATTCCAACACCACTGATGTCAATTTTTTCAGTGAAACCTTCTTTTCCCCATTATCATCTTTTTTGCCATCAACATCTGTTTACCATCATCAGCCTTAATATTATATACTGGCGTCTTAATATGTAAGAGTACGTCTCTGTCATAGACCAGATGACAGGCTGGTAGAGTTAAACTGATGAGTGAGTGCATCAGTATATAGAAATAGAATAGCGATAGAAAGTTACACATTGTGGCACTTGTAATGAACAAGAGCCACGTCATAGTAGTGCGTAGCATAACAACCCAACTGTAGTTTTGGGCATTCCATCGCCAGCTCACATACAGAACGGGAGTCTTAGGAGTTCCAGCACCAGCTTCCATAGAAAAAGCTCATTGAACACTTCGTTTGACATTCTCCACGCTCAACGATATTCGTACATGTAGAGACACACACACGTCTAGCTTACGCTTAGGTCAGTGACATTAGGCGCTCAGGTTTGGTCATGGTACCTTTATATCGACGTGATGGGACGGCCGGGAGTTGTCGCCTCTAATATCACCATTGCAGCAGATAGTAGACTCAGTCACCTAACACTCAGGCCAGGTATGAAAGTGTGATTGCGGGAATGTGAGATGAGAGCGAGAGCCTGAAGACTCAAGCTTCATAAACGTTCGTGACCGTCATCTGGTGTTCGTCGGTGGTAAATATACATCACCGTTCCCCTCATCGTGCTTTCAAGAGTTGTTCTTGGATGAAAGAGTCGTGCCGTCCTGTTGCTGTATACAGTGTGATGATATCATGTTCTTCAGCTCAGTATGGATCATACCCACAAGCCCGTGCTCAGGGCGCCAGCTGATCGGGAACTTATATTTCAGTAGCGAGGCACCGATCTCTGTTCTGGCTCATTGAGTCGTCGTCACCTTGGGTCCACTACAGCAGTCAAGCCCACCATTCCAACCTAAGTATGACAGTCTCAATATCTAAGAATACGGATACTATTATTAAATAAGCAGCAATTTTGTGATTGAAAGTGAAATTAAATCATTCAATGAGTTGAGTCACAAACAACATCAAAGCACTTGGGACATTCCCATAAGTGCTCCGCCCTCATCTGCAACAGCCAGTGAAGAGTTTCAATACTAATGCCATTAGTAATGGTGGTACCAATAGCAGTCTAATTGGCGTGTCTGTCTGGCCTTTTCTCTGAGTTTTGAGTGTCAGTCAGATTACCTGCAGCACCATTCTCTCCAAGCCGTGATTATCTACCCATTCTTCTGCACTATACACAAGGGGCAATTCGAGGAAAACATAATCTGGCTGTGAAAATTTAAAACATAGAAAGAGACTTGACCGCAAAATGTGTCTAGACACATGATGGATGGTCATCTATCTATTCTGCTGGCTATCTTAGAGAGTATATAAGTATAAGTATATCTATGCCATGTTGCCCACATATTTTGTCTCATCATATTCCTCTTATACCTTGCGGTGTCGAGGTGAAGGGAGTGTGCCCGCTTATGGGTTTCACGTAACATTGTAACATAACAAAAATGTGGAAATTTTATTTTACACTACAACTACAATCAATAACTACTTTAAACTACTTACTTACGCCTTCTTTGTTTACTGAAATAATCCTAATGACTGATGATAATCTATATATATAAAATACAATGTCTGTCTGTATGTATGTTATTTATACGTTCGCGAACGGTCCATCCGATTGAGATGAAATTTTCTGCTCGTCTTCTTCTCATTCCGGTGCTGCCAACTGTCATAGTTTGTGAGTGTACAAACAGTTACTTACTTAATATTATTTAATATTTTAATTTACATTACAATTTATATATAGCGAGGGGACATAACTTTTAATAGCATTGCTATATATGTAAAATTGTTGCATATTTCTCAAATAGGTGGACCTTTTCGCTACAGTTATCTACAGGCATATGCGTTAAAATACTCCTCCTCCTACTCCTCCTCCCCTCTCCCTCCTCCTGATCATCCTCCTCCCCCTCATTCTCCCTCCTCCACCCCCTCCTCCTCCTCACACCCCTCCCCCTCCTCCTCCACCCCTCCTCCTCCTCCACCCCTCCTCCTCCCCCTCCTCCTCCTAATCCTAGCATTAAGCGAAATTTTCTAACAGCAACCAATAAATTATTAGACAGGCAGGCAGGCAGGCAGGCAGGCAGGGAGGTAGGGAGGGATAGACAGATGGACGGGTAGGCAGGCAGGCAGGCAGGCAGGCAGGCAGACAGACGGGTCATTAGACAGACAGACAGAGATACAGAGATACAGACAGACAGACAGACACAGACAGGCAGACAGACAGACAGACAGACAGACAGACAGACAGACAGACAGACAGACAGACAGACAGACAGACAGACAGACAGACAGACAGACAGACAGACAGACAGACAGACAGACAGACAGACAGACAGACAGACAGACAGACAGACAGACAGACAGACAGACAGACAGACAGACAGACAGACAGACAGACAGACAGACAGACAGACAGACAGACAGACAGACAGACAGACAGACAGACAGACAGACAGACAGACAGACAGACAGACAGACAGACAGACAGACAGACAGACAGACAGACAGACAGACAGACAGACAGACAGACAGACAGACAGACAGACAGACAGACAGACAGACAGACAGACAGACAGACAGACAGACAGACAGACAGACAGACAGACAGACAGACAGACAGACAGACAGACAGACAGACAGACAGACAGACAGACAGACAGACAGACAGACAGACAGACAGACAGACAGACAGACAGACAGACAGACAGACAGACAGACAGACAGACAGACAGACAGACAGACAGACAGACAGACAGACAGACAGACAGACAGACAGACAGACAGACAGACAGACAGACAGACAGACAGACAGACAGACAGACAGACAGACAGACAGACAGACAGACAGACAGACAGACAGACAGACAGACAGACAGACAGACAGACAGACAGACAGACAGACAGACAGACAGACAGACAGACAGACAGACAGACAGACAGACAGACAGAGATCCCCGCGAGGTGCGGGCGATGTCGGGCCGGGTCAGCTAGTATAAGTATTCAATAAAATAATGCATAATTTGCCTACCTCCGTAATTCTGTTGTACTGTGTTGTCACACATCTGCTAGATGTGGTCAGTAGATAAATTGAATCCCGAAGAATGTGTAACTTATTAATGATTCACAATATAGAAAGTTAAGTAAATAATACTAGTTTAACTTTATAACATAAACTTTGTGGTTATGGATGGGATCAAAGTTCTGCAAGGAACAACTCACAACTCAGTGAAACACAACTCCAACAAACCAGACCACTGGCTGAAATTTGCTGTTTTCCGCCGTCCTTTTGGATTGACATGACACAAAACAACAGTTTTATTAAATCACACAGGAAGCTGTTTAGTCACTTTATAATAAATGTCCGCATTGTTCGAAGTAGTTTCATATCCTGGTTGATGACGGTTGGAAAGTTTCCAGTTTGGTTTAGTGACTAAACCGTTTAGTCAGATGCTGGGTTGATGACAAATACGTTGTTTGTCCCTAAACCGCCAGTGTTCAACTTTCAACTTTGACCTTTCGTGCAAAGGTGACTAGCAGAAGACATCCATCATCATCATCTAGTATTGACTGCTTTTTTCCATTTTTGTTATTTGTATTTCTGACATACAGATCGTGTCGCGCTTGGGTTTTAACGTCTTGGTATGGTAGCCGGTGCATAAGAGAACTTCTTTTTGCAGATGATGCAGCACTGACTACTCATGCAGCAGAAGATCTCCAACGGCTCATAGATCGTTTTGCTGCCGCCTGCAGAGACTTTGGGCTCACCATTAGCCTAAATAAAACACAGGTGATGGAACAAGATGCTGGTGCGCCTCCATCAATCAAACTTTCTAATTACGAATTGAAGGTCGTCCACGAGTTTTTGTATTTAGGGTCGACAATATCAGATAATCTTTCATTAGAGACAGAAATCGACATACGCATTGGAAAGGCAGCCACAACATTTTCCAGGCTAACTTGGGAGAAAAATAGACTAATAGAGCGTACAAAAGTTCAAGTATATAAAGCTTGTGTTGTTAGCACACTACTCTATGGGTCTGAATCCTGGACCCTGTACTCGCGACAGGAAAGAAAGTTGAATTCCTTCCATATGAGATGTCTGAGACGTATTCTGGGCATATCATGGAGAGACCACATAACAAACAAACGTGTGCTTGAAAGAGCAGGTATTACCACAGTGCACTCCCTCCTCAAACAGAGACGCCTCCGGTGGCTGGGCCACGTATCTCGAATGGAGGATGAACGTATTCCCAAAGATCTCCTATACGGAGAACTAGCCACAGGAAAGAGGCCAACAGGAAGACCCCAAATGCGATATAGGGACGTGTGTAAACAAGATATGAAGTTGCAACAGACAGATGTTCACGGAGAAGATATGTACGAAACGGACTGGTGCTCTTTGAGCGCAATTTTATCCAACAAACTGAGGATAGGCGGCACAGGCTTAAAACGCAGTCACTTACTGCTGGACCTGCCTCGTCTTACAGATGCGGAAACTGTGACAGAGATTGTCCCTCTCACATTGGACTATACAGTCACCAGCGGTTCTGCCAGGCACCTCCCAAGCGGCACAACTCTATAGTCCTTCAGGACTGAAAGAGGCCTACTACTATGGGTGCCGGTCATTCAGAAAGCAATGGCAAACTACTGAACATAACACTTGCCAAGACATCAACACCAGCAGTAAAAATATGGTGTTGACATCGATGTCCTGTATATAGGATATGGAGAGAAAAAAATGTCTGTCATAAGTGATACGTGACATATCCTGCTTTTGTTGCTAAAAGGGTTAACATGGAGAGAGGATAAGCTTCGTTCAACCAGGTCTCTTTCTGCAGAGCAGCTATGCTGCCGAAAGAGTCGCACAGAGCAAGAATTCACAGGAAATACGCATGCTCTAATGGCACGCCGGTCTCGTAATGCCGCTTACCCGTGTTCGAAACACAGCGGCGACCGATTTGGCAGCATACTTTATAGCGCTGGTTTTAACGCTTTGGTATGGAAGCCGGTCGTTTAGAAAGCAATGGCAAACTATCCATCCATCCATCATGTGCCATGCCGACAAGCGTGGGCTGTCATTTCTGCCATCTCACTCAAATCACTAGAGTTGTGGATTAGCTTCGTGTTCCTGTCTCAACCATGCCACGTGGCCAATCCATCCAGGTATTTACTTCTCGGTCCTCCATTTGGTCTCTTCCCTTCAATTTTGCCAGTCGTCACCAAGTTCTCCAATTCATTTCTTCTCATAACATGCCTAAAAAATGTTGACTGTCTACATCTAATGACTCTAATCAGTTTACGATCTTCGTTAATGGCAAACTACTGAACGTAACAATTTGCCAAGACATCAACAATGGCAGTAAAATGCTGGTGTTGACTGCAGCGTCCTGTAAAGGATATGCAACGTTTTAAAAATAGCACTAATGGCAGCACTCTGACTTGTGTTTCTCTGCCTGGTCGAATTCACAAAGATTGTAATTGCTTTAGTTTACTTACTTATTTACTTGAGTGCTGGAGTTCCCGGGTTCAAGCCCCTGTGGGGTCCAAAATTTTTTCACGCTGACTTCTAGTAACAAAATTTCCCCTGGTCTCTGGGTAGTGAGATCGGACGCCCGTGTGTATTATTGCGCACGTAAAAAATCCATTGGCAGTTGGAAATCGAAAAAGAGTAGCTAACGGCGCTTCCCGGGCAAAATTTCGAGTCAAAAATCTACACAAAGTATTTCAGGATCCTCTCCGGTACTACGGAATTCGTGCACTGAGCTGGGATTCTCCGGGCTCAGGCTTGAGTTAGTAGAACGGAGCACTTACGGGTTACACCGTGTGCCGTGATGGTGATCCGTCGACTAAACTAAATTAAAAACTTACACACACACACACACACACACACACACAGAGACGCGCGCACATAACCACACATAGAAACACACATACACACACACATACACGCGCGCGCGCACACATACATACAAGGTAGTGTAAAGAAACGTCTCTAAGTTTTCAAAAATTATGAAAACGTATCTGCTACAGTACCTTTAATTTTCTCAAACAGTGGATTGTTATGTTTGTTTGTTTACGCCTTTCACATTCAGACAATGATGATATTCATACTGTGCTTCAAATTTCAAAACATGAATGTGCGGTGCTATTCTTTTACAGTTTCGTTCACGCATAAGCGCACGCAGCTTATTCTTCGTGCTACTTTCGACTGGAGTGTATCGCACTTTGTTACGCACCTCACATGTCAGTGTCCAAAGTCGGCATGTGTTTGTGTAAGGTTCACTCCCTCAAGACACATTTCATCACTAACAGACTCGTGTGCATGTGGGTAGATTTTCTTTTCTTACAATGTCGTTAGGACAGCAGCCTCGAGGCCAGCTCTTTATCATTTTTCATCTGCCATGGACGTTTAACGTGGACAACTCTATATAATTTTCTAACTGCCTTGGGATGTTTAACGTCGACAACTCTATATAATTTTCTAACTGCCTTGGGATGTTTAACGTCGACAACTTTTTATCATTTTTCATCTGCCATGGATGTTTAACGTCGACAACTTTTTATCATTTTAAATCTGCCATGGATGTTTAACGTGGACAACTGTTTATCATTTTCCAACTGCCGTGGGATGTTTAACGTGGACAACTCCCACACGAGACCTCCTGTTTTCAGCTCTTATGCAAGAAGGAAATATATCCTATCTCACTATCCAAGAGATCAGAGAGACATGCGGTATTGGAAACCAATTGTTCTTGTAAAAATGTTCAGCTCTATGCTGGGATTGACTTCCAGAAATTTTGTTCGGCTTTACCTCGATTGCGATCAAACCGATACATCGATATCATATGTGGTTAATAACTTCATGTGTCATTTTATCGTATCCTTGACACATTTGTATATTTCGATAGAGTCAAGATCAATTGGGAGATTCTGAAATATAAGGTAAACATTGCCGAAATTTTGCTCTGTACAACAATGCACTGAACAGATTAAACGAATAGTTTTAAGAACATGCTACTAATGGCTGCTGGCAAATAATAGTTGATTAATAGACAGCCCAAGAGTTCATGAACATGTCATGAGAAGTCCGTCCACTAGACAATGTATATATAGGAGTGAAAAGGAAGCAACACCAGGGAAGACCTAGAGAGAAGATATTGGATTGTTTGACACTGTGGCAAGGAGAAACATTTGACCTGCACTGGAAATGGGAGCACGCGAGGCAGAAGGCTGTGGGCGTGTCAACTGTCACAATCTTGATCTGTCTTCCTCGTTAGTCTGTCGAGGGGAGTGTGTCACATTGAGTTATACACCTCAAAGGTCAGGATGTCCGACTGTCGAGGGGAGTGTGTCACATTGAGTTATACACCTCAAAGGTCAGGATGTCCGACTGTCGAGGGGAGTGTGTCAAATTTAGTTATACACCTCAAAGATCAGCATGTCCGACTGTCGAGGGGAGCGTGTCACATTTAGTTATACACCTCAAAGGTCAGGATGTCCGACTGTCGAGGGGAGTGTGTCACACTGAGTTATACACCTCAAAGGTCAGGATGTCCGACTGTCGAGGGGAGCGTGTCACATTTAGTTATACACATCAAAGGTCAGGATGTCCGACTGTCGAGGGGAGTGTGTCACATTTAGTTATACACCTCAAAGGTCAGGATGTCCGACTGTCGAGGGGAGCGTGTCACATTTAGTTATACACATCAAAGGTCAGGATGTCCGACTGTCGAGGGGAGTGTGTCACATTTAGTTATACACCTCAAAGGTCAGGATGTCCGACTGTCGAGGGGAGTGTGTCACATTGAGTTATACACCTCAAAGGTCAGGATGTCCGACTGTCGAGGGGAGTGTGTCACATTTAGTTAGTTAGTTAGTTAGTTAGTCGACAGATCATCCTCGTTGCACATCGAACCATTCAGTCCATAAGTGCTCGGATCCCCTCCTCAGCAAATCCCGCAGCGTGTAGCGGCTAACGACGCCAGTTCTGTGTTGGTTTATCAATCTTCTTTGGCTTCCTGCGTAGTGTTCTTGTTTGGCCACCCCTCTTTTAATTTGCTGCTCTAGCAGTCTGGCCATTGTTGTAGATTCACAGTCATCACTTGGTTCTCGCAAAAGTCTCACATCACGTAGAGCATTCAGAATGTCAGCCTGGTCCATGGCGCGTCCGCCCTCCACAGTAGCCTCACCTGCGAGCTTGTCAGCCCGCTCATTTCCTTGTACTCCCGCATGCCCTGGCACGAAGATGAAACTAATCTTTGCCAGCCGAGACCGCTTCAGAGGCAGCAACCATTCTCTTCGGATCGACCCCTCCTCTATCCTCTTGATCATGTTCATTGAGTCGCTAAGGAAATAAGCCCTGGTGAATGTCTGTGTCTCGAGCCATGTTATTGCTTTACTTACTGCCATGACTTCCATGGTCAGGCTACTTGTTGTTTCAGTGAAAGCACCAGAGTCCTCCTTCACAATTCTCCCTCCGGCCCGAGCTGTAAAGGCCCATGAGCTTCTCGCATGTCGGACGACCGACCCATCTGTGTAGATGACCGCGTCACCGTCTAGCGAATTCTCGAAAATCAACGCTTGTACTTCAGCCTCAACAGCAGCCGGATTTTCTTGTCTGCATTTTCTATCTAATTGGATGCAAACTGAAAAGGATGTGCAGAAGTCTGTTGGCACTTGCACCCACTCCTCGCCAGGTTTTAAGTCCTCAAGTGAACACACCTGTTGAAGAATGTCTTCGGCTTGACCCATCCACGACCGTCCTCTTTTTAACCTGCTGCCCTTCATCTTCCTAATTTCACTATGCAGTGGATGTTGTGTGTTTGCGTTAATTCTGAGGTAGGCGCGTGCCCTGCAACCATGTATTCTCTCTTCAATGGTTGGAAAATCAAGAAGGTAGCGCATCGCCCTGCATGCTGTATCTCTTGTACATCCAAGAATACTGCGCATAGCTTCATTCTGTATCCTTTTCATCCTTTCTATCTGCTTATGGCTGAGAGTCAAGATTGCCATTGCATACTCCAAAACAGACATGACCAGCCCCTCGTACAGAAGACATAGATGGCGCTGCTCACAGTTTGCTGCCGCCATCACCCGCATCGCTGCCAAACCCCGCTTGGCCTTTGTTATCACCTGGTCTATGTGCACATTATAAGCAAGGCTTCGATCAAACCGTATCCCCAGTAACATTTAGTTATACACCTCAAAGGTCAGGATGTCCGACTGTCGAGGGGAGTGTTTCACATTTAGTTATACACATCAAAGGTCAGGATGTCCGACTGTCGAGGGGAGTGTGTCACATTTAGTTATACACCTCAAAGGTCAGGATGTCCGACTGTCGAGAGGAGTGTGTCACATTTAGTTATACACCTCAAAGGTCAGAATGTCCGACTGTCGAGGGGAGTGTGTCACATTTAGTTAAACACCTCAAAGGTCAGGATGTCCGATTGTCGAGGGGAGTGTGTCACATTTAGTTACACACCTCAAAGGTCAGGATGTCCGACTGTCGAGGGGAGTGTGTCGCATTTAGTTACACATCTCAAAGGTCAGGATGTCCGACTGTCGAGGGGAGTGTGTCACATTTAGTTATACACCTCAAAGGCCAGGATGTCCGACTGTCGAGGGGAGCGCGTCACATTTAGTTACACACCTCGAAGGTCAACATGTCCGACTGTCGAGGGGAGTGCGTCACATTTAGTTACACATCTCAAAGGTCAGGATGTCCGACTGTCGAGGGGAGTGCGTCACATTTAGTTACACATCTCAAAGGCCAGGATGTCCGACTGTCGACGGGAGTGTGTCACATTTAGTTACACACCTCGAAGGTCAACATGTCCGACTGTCGAGGGGAGTGCGTCACATTTAGTTACACACCTCAAAGGTCAGCATGTCCGACTGTCGAGGGGAGCGCGTCACATTTAGTTACACACCTCGAAGGTCAACATGTCCGACTGTCGAGGGGAGTGCGTCACATTTAGTTATACACCTCAAAGGTCAGGATGTCCGAATGTCGAGGGGAGCGCGTCACATTTAGTTACACACCTCGAAGGTCAACATGTCCGACTGTCGAGGGGAGTGCGTCACATTTAGTTACACACCTCAAAGGTCAGCATGTCCGACTGTCGAGGGGAGCGCGTCACATTTAGTTACACACCTCGAAGGTCAACATGTCCGACTGTCGAGGGGAGTGCGTCACATTTAGTTATACACCTCAAAGGTCAGGATGTCCGACAGTCGAAGGGAGTGTGTCGCATTTAGTTACACACCTCAAAGGTCAGGATGTCCGACTGTCGAGGGGAGTGTGTCACATTTAGTTACACATCTCAAAGGTCAGGATGTCCGACTGTCGAGGGGAGTGAGTTGCCACATGGCCTTTAGACAGAATGACGTCATCGGAATAGGCGGTGGAAAATCATATACGGAATTTCCCATTCAGACACTAAAGTGGACGTCAACAAAGGAATCCAAGGAGAATGTGGAGAACGTAATTGGACAGCAACAGAGACGCTGGGACTTCGGGATACGAACAAGATGTGTTTCTGAAGGCTCGAGGTGAAGGTGACACCTGGATGCCGTGATTTCGGGATGAGACAGCAGGGAGTCTGGTAAGGAATTTATTGAGGACGACACAACAGTGAAAAGGACCGGGAATGGAAAATCCACCTAGACTGAATCTTAGTATCTAAGAAATTGAGCTGAAGAATGGATAGGAAGGCTTCAAGGGCGACGAGCTGGTTTGGGAGCTCAGGGGTAGATGTATTTGAGTGGGTGCCGATCCTGTGGTTAGGGATCAGCCTGCTTTTCTGCCAGAGTTTTAATCCTATTACCGGTGACGGAAAATAAACGTCTGGAAAATCGTTCGCTTCACTTGAGTATGCTGTTCTGAATCGTTCTGTTATCAAGTTCCGATTTTTCGATGATGCTTTTTGTGTTTGCTCCAGTTGCGTTTAACGGACAGGCACATTGAGACATGTGGGGGTCGTTTCGAGACACTGTTGTTGATCGACATAAATTCCCGCCAGTTTCTAAGAGCTGAACATAAGGAATTACGTACCAGCGGCGCAGTTCACACCGTGCTACAGAGAAAGAAAGAACGCACGAAAACTCCACGTCACAAAAATGGTGAAGATCAGGAAGTATTTCAAGTAAGTTGAAGATCTTAGACGTTACAAAGTTTACAACAGTAAGTGAAAGTGTATATATTATAAGAACAGTGCAATGAGAATTAACATATCAGGACGTAAGAACAACATTACTTAGAAGAAGTGCAGTAGAAATATAATAGTCGCACCATACGCGCGAAACTGCACGATATGAAACAAGTCACAGCGCTATAATATATTTGTAACAAATGACATTTAGAAATATTCCAGCATATTTAAGAACATTATTGTGTTTTGAAAGAATGTACGGGTACGACTACAGTTCTACTTAAGAAAGGAAGGTAGTACATAGATATGAGATATCCGAAACATTCGACACCATGGTCGATATGGAAAGTAGCTATGTTGATGTGAGTAGGCCATAAGATCTAAAGAAATACTGCGCTGCCACAAGTCTACACCACAATATTGTACGATAACACAGCAATGGACACTGTACATTCGAGAATTGATGATTTGCTCACGAATTTGATTGCAACTGCTCAAAAGTGACTTTATGCTAAACAATCTGCGGAATTTATGAAGTTCGTCATGATTCAAGATTATTATCATATTTATCGGTGGACTGTTCCACATAGGATGGAGTGTACTACCGATCTGCAAGTATAGTTTACTCTATCAGAAAGACATTCGTTATTTTACGAACATTACTAACAGTTTTGACTTGATTGTTTAAAACGCCAAAAGATTTTGCCACCTACAAGTGTGAGACATTTACACGCTCGTTACAGTTGCCGAAGCAGCATTTCGGTTGTCTCACGGTGCCAGTTCATTATATTAGACTGTTAGTTAGTTATCAGTTGGGGTATCTTCGTTGCACTCCGGACATGTCCATAGGTGCTCAGATCCTCACCCCCCCCCCCCCAGCATATGCATCAGCGTCCGGTGGCTAATAGTGCCAGTTCTGTGTTGGTTGACGAGGCGCTTTGTTTTCCCGATGTACCTCTCGCGTCTGGCTGTGCCGATTCTTACTCCCAGGTCTTTCATCCTGGAAAGCGATGTGGAATCACTGGCGTCAAAATCCTCTGTTCTCGCCATATCTTTAAGGGCGTTAATAACATCGGCACGATCCATGGGCTGGCCATCTACAGGGGGTGCAGAGCCAGCCAATTTATCAGCTCGTTCATTTCCCTCGACTCCCGCATGTCCCGGGACGAAGATGAAGGTGACTTTGCGGACAACGGACTTCCGCAGCGACTCAGTCCACTGTCTACGTACAGATCCAGCTTCGACCTTCTGAATCATGCTCATTGAATCACTTAGTACACACACGTTGGTATAATGCTGTGATTCCAGCCATATGAAAGCCTGTGTAACTGCCATCACCTCCATCGTCATGCTGCTCGTGGTCATAGAGTGGGCACCACTGGATTCTTGAACGGTTCGGCCCGCTGAACGGGCTGTAAATGCCCACGCACTTCTCTGCTGCTTTACAACAGATCCATCTGTATAGATGAGCACTTCGGGGCTATCTGAGTGATCATAGATGAGCGCGTTAACCTCTGCATTGACAGCGGCAGGGTTCTGCTCTCTGCACCGTCTGTCGAGTGTGATAATGCAGGAGAAGGTACACTTAAAAGCTGGAGGCACCGGCACCCATTCCTTGCCGGGGTTGATACTGGTAAGACTGCAGACCTGTCCGACGACATCTTCCGCCCGACCCATCCATGATTTGCCCCTCTTTAGCCTGTCACCCTTTTCTCTGAATACAGCATCATGCAGAGGGTGCTGCTCATCTGCACTTATTTTTAAGTATGCACGAGCTCTCCAGATCTTGATCCTGTGTTCCATTGTCGGGAAGTCAAGGAGGTATCTCATTACTACACAGCTGGTGTCTCTCGTGCAGCCCAAAATGATGCGCATGGCTTCGTTTTGTACCTTTTCAAGTCTTCCAATCTGTGTAGGGCTGACAGTGATGATGGCCAGGGCATACTCGATGCGTGAAAGCACAATTCCTTGGAACAGAAGTAATAGTACTAATAGCAGTCTTTGCTCGATATTGGCAGTCGCCATGACTCTCATTGCTGCCAAACCTTTTCGAGCCTTCGTTATGACATAATCGACATGATCTCTGAAGGACAGGCTACGATCAAGCCTCACGCCAAGATATGTCATTGACTGGGTTCTACTCAGAATGCTCCCATCCATTCTTACTGCCGGCAGGTCTGTTTTCACAATATGGTTGTTTAGTGAGAACCATGTAACCGTTGCCTTTGCAGGGTTGACAAGGGCATCGGCATCAGCACACCATATATTAGACTGACACCTCACTGGCATAGAATCAACGGACACGAAGTTTCTTCACAGAATATCGCATTCTTTATCGTCAACACTACACATTATACGCGCACCATTTCAAACATACTGTCCACGACACTATATTAAGGAAGAAACGACGATACAAACATTAACTCATTACGTCGACATCTACGGACAACGGTAACGTTTGGACACTGATTGACTGTACACGGATACACTACACACGTCAGGAGGCTACTCACTTTACACTTCAGCGGTTACACATCGGAACGTTATACGGAGTGACATTGTTCTTATTGGGCGTGATACCATTCGTCTTCACGCTAAACTTTACGACGCTATACTCCATTGTGGACATTAAGCGTTCCAGTACCCACAGCATTCAGCTGCTATAACTCAAGTATCGTCGAAAACACCCAAGCCAATCACGTTTCTCAGAAATTGGTTACGAACCGCGTTGGTTCGGGTTTAAGTACAAATTCATTGTACTTTCGTACAAGCAAGGAGCGGTCTACTTCCTTATACAATTCCTTCCCTTGGCATATCGTGGTTAACATATAGGATGTAAATTATCGAGCATTATATTTACGGACACGAAAACCTGAAAAAGGCCAGTATATGTTATTGTTGGTTAATGTGTTATTGTTGATAAATGAGGTGCCTATTATTTAATATTAAGTAAATTAGTTCAAAAATGGATAGTGTGAGCGTTTCTACATTAAGCAAGGACACTTGAATATTGTGGGGTCAACACATAATTGTTGTCTTAGGTTAAGTGTAGTAGTAAGAGAGGATATTTACGTCAAATTTCTGTAAAAGTACTATTGTCTTTTATGAAAGAAAATATCTATTTACGTCACTCGTCAGTCGTCTTCTGTCATTGTTGACTGTCTAGTATTATATATTCTTTACACTGAATATATTTCTTATATTATTTTCTGTTATTTACAGATGGTAACACTTAAGAGATATAGATAGCAAGAAGTTACTGAATTTCGTTATTGTTCAATTTTACATTGCTGTTGAGTTGCAGTTCACATTTTGTTCAGCAGTTGTTATATCTGAATTGAACATATTTACATTTTTGCATACTCTTCTATCATATTTCAGCTAGATTATTATACAGGTAGGACAAGATGTCTACACTACAATATCTCACGGAGTTGGGTGAGAAGAATGGATTGGCTGGAGCAGAACTTAGAAATTGGGTCATACAGGAATTTAGAGCTCAAATCGCACATGAAAGGGAGGCAAAGCAACTTCAAGCTACGCGTGAACGACAAGAACGACAAAAGAAATTGGCGCTGGAGATGGCTATCAAGCAGAATGAGATAGCAGCTAGAGAAAAAGAATTACCTTTGAGACGCGAAAGGATTGCAGCCGAAAAAGAGAATTTGGCTCTGAAGGAACAGGAAAAGATAGCTGAAATGAGAAAAGAGTTAACGGCAAGACAGATAACCGCAGACGCAGAGTTAAAGGCAAGACAGATAACTGTAGAAGCAGAGTTAAAGGCAAGACAGATAACTGTAGAAGCAGAGTTAAAGGCAAGACAATTAACCGTAGAGACAGAAATCAAGCAAAAACGACTCGCACTTGAAAATGAGAATCTTGCAAAGGAAGCAATGTGGAAGGAGCGTATGAGACAAATGTATGAAATAAAGGAAAATAATCACACAGGTAAAGTATCTGCTACAATAGTGAAAGAACCGAACGCCAGAGATTTCGTTCAGAAAATAGCTATCGAACACGAGTCTAACGAAACACTTACAAGTACAAATGCCCAAATTGAAACAACACAAGAAGAAGAAAAAGAAAAGACGCAAATAGAACAGGGTACATCAACGGTAAACATGCTTGATACAATGCTACTGAGTGATAGCATAACGGTAATTAATTGCAAATACCAAGATTTGCACAAAGTCAACGAACCCAAACATGAAGAAATAACTGATACTCAAAAACAAGGCAAACGAGATTATTTGTCGGTAAATGACATATTTTTGAAACATTCAAAAAAGAAACCAAAAGTTACACGCATTGGTTGTTACACACAAAAGTTACATGCACAACAAGCGAGGAAACATAGTGTAAACGGGTTCATACAAACAAAAACGCATATCATAAACATGCACACAGAAGTGAAGAAGCATAGCACAAATATACACACAAAAGGCAAGAAATGGATTACATACATACGCACAGAAGTCAAGAAGTGTGTCACAAACGTACATACAGAAGTCATTAGGTGTATTACACACATACACGCTGAAGTTAAACAGTATGTCACTAACAGATACACACAATCAAAGAAATACGTTGCGTGCGGCATTACAATTATCCATTCACAAGTTAAAAGAAGATACACAAGACTGAAAACAATTACATTGTTCCAATCAACAAAGTTACCATGTACAAATATTGGCATGCGTGCAAAAGAGAGATTCTATAGGTTTGAAACAAAGAAAGAAAGAAAGAAAATAAATGAAAGGAAGAATAAAAGAAAACAATAAAGAAAAATAAAATGGGATGAATGTGAAAGTGTTAGGTTCATATCAACACATAGTACACTACAGACACATTAGGGTCTTATTACTTAGTTATCCCAGATGTCACTGTGTAAGGTTATACTTGTCAGAATTATTCTCACTATCTTTCTTCACTTAAGTGTGTGAAAATATGTTGGTTCTCTATTCTACAGATAATTGTTAGTAAATATATCGTTATTAGAGAACTTAATAATTTTATGAAGAGTATTTGATTTAAATATTTATTATATTTCTGATTTATTATCTTAGAAATCTTGCATCTGGGAGATATGATTCTTCACAAAACTGTAGGATCTACAAATCAATTATAATCTTGCCGATACTCTAAATCAACTATAAATATAAATATTTTATTCAATTTATTCAATTCTAGTTTATTATATTTGTTTGTTCATAGAGTGTTTGGAAATGTGTTAGATAGCACCGAATTTACTGGCAATACACACACAGATCAACAATTACATATTATTAATGCAAATAGCTAGTTTAAGTAGTTGGATACTTCTGTCAATATGTGATTTTGACAGGATGATAAGAAATTTACGTGAGGAGGAACCGTTGAGGCATGGAGAACTTTGAGAACTTTGACTTGTGTGGCTTTCCTCCTGTGTCGAGTTTTCACTTGGATGTTTTGTGACTGGGGGTGACTACTTTAAAGGAAAACCGGTGAACACGTATTGTGATATGAGTTGAACATTGTATAATATTAGTATGTGTATATATAGTTAATTTAATGAATTGTGATAATAGTTGATTAGTTAACGTAGTTAGATTAAATACTATGTTAGTATAGTTATATTTTGATCATTGATCGTTAGTTATTATTGCCACATATCAGTCACTGACACAGAACAGACTGAGAAAGGCTGAAGGGAGCTTCCCTAAAAGATGCACCGAAATGTACAATTATAGAGTGCGCAGGGAAACTAGGGAAGCGTCACGAAAAAAACGTCACGAGGAGTTAGACTTTGGCTGCCGTCCTGTTCGGACGCGGCATGTCTTTTAAGCATGGCTAACATTCCGTTGTGCCGCTTTTGTTAATCCAGTGTGTGTGTTCTCAAGTTTCTGTAGAGCGATTGAATTTGGTCGACATGTGACAGGAGTCGTCAGATTAAAGTGGAGTATGAAAACCCACATCGTTTTTGGTGAAGGTTTGTTGGTGACCGTTATTTGGTTATCGTTTTATATTTCAAGTATAAGGAGCAATGAAATGTTTGAATAGACAGAAATGTATTATTCCTGAACCCCTAGGACGAGGCCCGCAACATCACTTCGTGACAAATGGGGACTTGTGTTCCGGTTATAGTGAATCCGTTGGACTAAGTTTTAAGGCACCGCAAAAGAAATATGCCATTTGCCTCAATTTTACATTATCGATTGCACAGGAAACCAGAAGCCACAAGCTGCAGTTGAGTCCAAACATTACAGTTTAAACAGCATATAATTCTGTGCTAAGTATATTAAGTAACAATTTATCATTCAATAGATCGAGCCGAATACAAGTGAAGGGCAAGGTTGAATGCAGATTTTTATCATGACGCCATCATATATAATTTACTATATGTGGAATAATCTCAAACCAAGTAACCAAATTTTTGAGCAGTGGTGATGACATCATCATTTTGGTCATACACAAAACATCCGGAAAGGAAAGTATGAAGATCTTATGATTTTAATTCAAGGAACTGTTCAACTACTATTTAATCGCATGATGAAATCGAGTGCGGAAATTCAACAGCTATCACATTCAGTTAACGGAAGAAATTTATTGAGAAGTCAAAACGGCAACAAATGAAACGTTGGAATGAAGAAGGTAAATTCAAAAACAGGAAACTATTTTATGGTTGTAATCCAAGCGACACGAACATCATATCAGAACAGTATCTATAGCATGTCGTCAAGACTTATTCTGAAGTTACAATATAATTATTCAAAATTTGAAAGTTAAACTCAGATCACGATACCATTTGTCATTTGATCATATCCAAGTACAATTCGTCTTCACAGATACAGGAAGATATAGTTCAACGTGAAATAATTCGACATATAAACTGTTGTAGTCAGAGTGTATTAAAGTGAAGGAAAGCGTACATAGACAGTAATTATTACTCTTCAAGACGTATGTGTAATAGAAGAGCATGAAAAAAGTTTGGACCATGATGTTGTTCGACGGTATTCGAAAATCTCGACTGTGATCTACGGTATTACTGGTTCATTAGCTGAATCCGTACCGCTTGTTCTCAAATACTTCGGTTGCTGACCTGGTGTAACAGGCACTCTGAAGGAGACAACTACCGATTATCTGATAGGAACTCGTAAAAAGATGCTAATAACACGGCATCGAACTGGTTGATTCACAAGTCAGATTCCGTATACTTCAGTTCACATTTTTTGTCTCAAATACTTGACCCTTGAAATGCTTGAACCTATGTGCCAACATGTTTGTTGTTACACACAAGACTACGTCAGAAAAATAAAAAAAGACAAACAGTTGTCAGAGAAATTACATTTATACGCAGTTCTCCAAGAACGTTCGAAAGAAATTTCTTGAAGTACATCAACACAAGACTATAAATTTACAGTTAAACAGTCGAAATTCACTGAACTTTGAAAATTGCATTAATCATTGAATTCCTGGAAACGATAGTTTGGATGAAGTCAAATTGATACGCGAACATTGAGAAGTAAACACTTGGAAGAAAGCAAGTGAATCTTATTTCAAAATTATGAACAAAAATTCTCAGAACATTCAAATATTCTTCAAGGTTTGAGAAATCTCGTGGAAAAAGATGCCACTATAACGAAATTCAATTTTTTATAACGGTGATAAACAATTGGCAAAAGTAGCCTTTAGCAAGATGAAAAACATACTGACCAATAAAAAGATGTCAATTGAAACGAGAAAAAGAGTGTTGAGATGCTACATAGAACCTGTACTTTTATATGGATGTGAAGCTTGGACAATGAGCAGCCAGGCTGAAAAACATCTGATGGCTGTAGAAATGTGGTTTCTGAGGAAAATGCAAAGAATACCATGGACAGCCAGAAAGACCAATGAACAAGTCCTTCAAGAAACAAATGAAGATCGTAAACTGATCAGAGACATTAGACGTAGACAGTCACAATTTTTTGGGCATGTTATGAGAAGAAATGATTTGGAGAACTTGGTGACAACTGGTAAGATCGAGGGGAACAGACCAAGGGGAAGACCTAGAAACAAGTATCTGGATGGCTTGGCCTTGTGGCATGGTCGAGACAAAAACACGGAACTGATCCACGACTCTGTTGATCGAGTGAGATGGCAGAACATGACCGCCCACGCTTACCGGCATGGCACATGATGGATGGATGGATGGATAAACAATTCCTATATGCATCCAAAAATCAACCTTGAGAAACAGAACTTATGGAAACGTACACTAAACGTCATTAAGAATAAAATTACATCTTAAAATATATACTGCAATTGAAACGTGAATTGCGTACATGAAACATTCTGAAATCATAATACAACCAACACTGACTAGTCTACGTGCAATCGAGATTAAGCTAAAATTGTGAGCAGATTTTACTGGTTGGTCAAGGCCGAGATACTCAATTATTCATTATCAAATCACAAACTTCTTTGGCTACATTTTCAAATCCGAGGAATGTCCATGCATGTTTTAACGTTTTGCCCAAAAACATTGAATCACCAAACCCGCGGATGATTACTCATCCACGTCCATTAGGTCAATCGTGCTCCTTTATGTCAAGTCCAGAAGAAATTCCGATCAACGTGTTCAGGATAGGAGATAACTTTTCGAGCAGGGCCAATCAGTCGCCCGAATCGATGATACAACGTTTGAGACCTCCTTTATATGGATGCCCAATTACCCAGTCATTACATCAGTTGTCGGTATTGGAATATCGAATACTAGAGGACAAACTTCTGTGTCAACGATGGATAACAATTCATTTAACAATGACTAGTTATGAACACACGACGTTGTTAAATTTAGGGAAAACAAACAGAGATATTATCGAAGAACTGTGTGATCAGAATGAAATCTAGATACTAAAATATTAATGACATTTAAAGAATTTCATGTTGTTTTCACGTGAATCCAGCACGTGATTAAGAGTGTTCCTTAGTTTAAGGATAGTAAATTGTGTGAATGGTGTTAATTTGTTTTCTTCGTGGGTTATAGTCATTTAACCTGTTTTAATTATGCTAAATTTTAGTATACAGATCCTTACATATTGGTTTTAGACTATGCATGTGGTCTTACAAATTAGTTTTGATTTACTGCTTGATCATACGCAAAGGTTTGTCAATTGTTGTTATAATAAAGGTACAGAGGAAAACACACGTGGTGTGAGGGTGCGGTGAGGTGTACTGGGATAGAAGCAACTCCCCTGAGCGGATGTAACAGTACACTATAATTGTACCAGGATATGTGAATATAGAGGTGTACTATGGACTAACCAGCGTCATTAATCTAAGAGGTTTGGGGAAACTCTCTTTGAGCTATGGCGAAGGCAGTCAATATCATACCGATATATGATCGTCAGAAAATTTAAAGATGATATATGGATACTAACTTATATGGTTATATTGGCATTTTACAAGCACCGATGGGTAGATTAAAGCATGATGAGTTAGCTTCTATACATACAGGTATGAGCAGTGGGCAATGATACCACATTACAACAGTCGATTGAAGAGGAAGATTTATCATGTTGGAGTATGAAGAGTATTAGTTTATTAGAATATTTACGGAAATATGATTGCTTAGGCGATCATTATTTACACAAAGAGAGCTATTATGACATTGCTAGTTGAATGAATTATATTGTTGTATTATTGGTACGGCACTTAATAATATTAGAAATATCCCTTAAATTAGAATGTGATCTGCGAAAGCCTCTACCTCACCTACAGCCATTAAATGATAACGCAAGATATATACAGAACCAGCGACAATGAGGATCGGCAACTGATACAGACGGCATGATACCGATTGATACTCTCGTCCACAACTCCGGGTTTTGACCTAGAGTGAGGACATTAGGGACTAATGGTATCATTAGTTGGTCCGGCCCTCCCATAGTCTGGCCACATGACGCTCACCGTAGGTGTGAGCAGGAGGGCATGCTCGTCAATAATTTTTTTTTGTTTGAGGGTTATTAACGGGAACCATAATGTCATGTTCAGCAATTGATTCAACTTAGATTGTCAGTGATGCTATTTGTCATGGGTAATAAATGTATATGTATATATGAATTAAATGATAATATCATTTAATTTGTAGGGCGGGGGGCATAATGCCACATATCAGTCACTGACACATAACAGACTGAGAAAGGCTGAAGGGAGCTTCCCTAAAAGATGCACCGAAATGTACAATTATAGAGTGCGCAGGGAAACTAGGGAAGCGTCACGAAAAAACGTCACGAGGAGTTAGACTTGGGCTGCCGTCCTGTTCGGACGCGGCATGTCTTTTAAGAATGGCTAACATTCCGTTATGCCGCTTTTGTTAATCCAGTGTGTGTGTTCTCAAGTTTCTGTAGAGCGATTGAATTTGGTCGACATGTGACAGGAGTCGTCAGATTAAAGTGGAGTATGAAAACCTACATCGTTTTGGTGAAGGTTTGTTGGTGACCGTTATTTGGTTATCGTTTTATATTTCAAGTATAAGGAGCAATGAAATGTTTGAATAGACAGAAATGTATTATTCCTGAACCCCTAGGACGAGGCCCGCAACATCACTTCGTGACAATTATTACTTAATTATGGGTTGTCAATTTTATTCCGATCGCCATTTCCAAGTATAGACACCACTACATATAACATAATGAAATACGCCGTTGAAGGATATTGTCACTCGATCATTATTGCCACACCTTCACAGAGAATTTATGATGACTTCTTTAAGGAGCATTTACCTCGATTACACCTAAAATTATGATGTCATAATACTAGTCCCCTACCTACCCGTTTGATGAGATTAAGATTTACGACATAGCGGTCGGGATAAAAGTCATTGTGTCTACACTGCTATGTGTCAGATTAATTCTCTTGATGAAAAAAAAATGATTACATAATTTTAAAAGGGAGGGGGGCATACTGCCACATGGCGTTTAGACAGAATGACGTCATCGGAATAGGCGGTGGAAAATCATATACGGAATTTCCCATTCAGACACTAAAGTGGACGTCAACAAAGGAATCCAAGGAGAATGTGGAGAACGTAATTGGACAGCAACAGAGACGCTGGGACTTCGGGATACGAACAAGATGTGTTTCTGAAGGCTCGAGGTGAAGGTGACACCTGGATGCCGTGATTTCGGGATGAGACAGCAGGGAGTCTGGTAAGGAATTTATTGAGGACGACACAACAGTGAAAAGGACCGGGAATGGAAAATCCACCTAGACTGAATCTTAGTATCTAAGAAATTGAGCTGAAGAATGGATAGGAAGGCTTCAAGGGCGACGAGCTGGTTTGGGAGCTCAGGGGTAGATGTATTTGAGTAGGTGCCGATCCTGTGGTTAGGGATCAGCCTGCTTTTCTGCCAGAGTTTTAATCCTATTACCGGTGGCGGAAAATAAACGTCTGGAAAATCGTTCGCTTCACTTGAGTATGCTATTCTGAATCGTTCTGTTATCAAGTTCCGATTTTTCGATGATGCTTTTTGTGTTTGCTCCAGTTGCGTTTAACGGACAGGCACATTGAGACATGAGTCACATTTAGTTATACACCTCAAAGGTCAGGATGTCCGACTGTCGAGGGGAGTGTGTCACATTGAGTTATAGCCTACACCTCAAAGGTCAGCATGTCCGACTGTCGAGGGGAGTGTGTCACATTTAGTTACACACCTCAAAGGTCAGGATGTCCGACTGTCGAGGGGAGTGTGTCACATTTAGTTATACACCTCAAAGGTCAGGATGTCCGACTGTCGAGGGGAGTGTGACGCAGTTAGTTACACACTTCAAAGGTCAGCATGTCCGACTGTCGAGGGGAGTGTGTCACATTTAGTTACACACCTCAAAAGTCAGGATGTCCGACTGTCGAGGGGAGTGTGTCGCATTTAGTTACACACCTCAAAGGTCAGTGTGTCCGACTGTCGAGGGGAGTGTGTTTCATTTAGTTACACACCTCAAAGGTCAGCGTGTCCGACCTTGGCTTGCGTTTATGTAAGGTTTACTTCCTCTAGACCAGTAGTTCCAAAGCTTTTCAAGCAGAGGGCCATATCTACTATTTTTGGTAGTTAAGCGGGCCACAACGTTATAAAATTATAAAAGTCGTGCACTATCATTCTTACCTTTCGTAACTTAAATTTTAAATCAATTTCTAAAATCGCTATTAATGTAATTAATTTACAGTTGTAACTGTTCTTCATAACCAGTTACCTAAGTTCAGACGTCAATTTACCAATGTTTGGGCACAAATCTGTCGTAGCGTAGGTAGGTTACTGCCGGTGAGTCTGTAACGTTGCTTGTTTTTTATAACGGTCATTGCGGAAAATGACTGCTCGAGACCTTGAGTGCCATTGTTTTGACAGCTGGCGGGCCACAAGTGGCCCGCGGGCTGTGGTTTGAAAACCTCTGCTCTAGACTTGATTCTATCCAGGGTCACGAGCTCTATCTACCAGTGGGTAGGTTTTTTCCCTCAAACAATTTTGCCAGAACAGCGGCCCTATTTTTAACGGGCACAAATTGCGCGCGGGACCCCCTGTTATTCTCCATTATCTGAGAAGGCTAAGTATTCAATATCACTGCTCGAGAAATCAGGGGGACGTATCGTATAGTATAGTATCATTAAAAACCAATGAGTCAAGGAAAATGCCCAGTCTATGCTAGGAACAAACCTTGTACCTTCTGAGCCTGAGGTAGACACCGTACCTGTCAGCAACGGCTTGCATGAAAAGAAATTTTACAAACATCCCGGCTGTGGTGAAGGTCTGTGTCAGGGTCTTACACCTGGCTCGCTACCTAACACATGTGGGACAGTACAAGTACAACGTGATTTGACTCAAGACTCAACGACACAACGTTCAACGGATTTAATTACAGATCATATACAGTACGATGATCACAACAATATATACTGGATACTTCAATACACTTACATTCACCATACAGCACACAGTCTGACTCTCAAGATGTCCAGGCACTCGACATTCGGCCACAGAAACCTTTCTCGCAACATGCGTCCTGTTCAGTCCACGTCCCAGAGCTCTCTGCCTGTGGTTTGGAACTCGCCTCCTCACCTGAGGTGGTTTCACGAGACATGCGTGCGTCCTTGGTGTGACCGCTGGCCGTCTCGCCAGCCGGCAACTTCGCAGGCAGGTGACTACCACTCGCCTGGCGGCGTAACGAAGTTCCTTCATCCCTGCTAGGGACTGAGTCACCTGGCGGCGTAACGATGTCACTGCTTCAATTCCGTACTGTGGACTCTGACACGCTCCCCCGTAAACTCCATGAAAGACGTCATCTTTCATGTCTCATACATATACATACTGGGTTAGTACCTTAACCCTTGTCAGAGTCAAACCTTATGTTGCTTATATACATTGGTATCATAATACATAGAAAATACACATCTGCCATAGAAAATATATAATCAATAGAAGTTATATTCAACGACATGTGGTGTTCAACTTTTAACACCTGTCAGGTTTCATCAACTCGATGGCTGATTACCTTAATTGCATTAATGACCCAGTCAGATCGGTAGTTCCAGCTTCACGCATCTACCTCGCAGCATTTGAAAAAAAAATAATAATATGGTTCTTGAGACAAAAACCATCTAGCTAGACCGAAATGTGGCTTTTACATAAGTCACATAAAACGCTCAAATCCCGACCTCATTTGGTCAGGACTCTTGTGTTGGTCTGCAATGTCTGCAACCCTTTGCCATGCCCAGTAAATGCCTACCTGATGAGTTCAAAATCTGGCAAACACATGGCTATTTTTATATAACACATTACATTATACATTTCAAATTATGGCCCTTTGTGTAAGGATGTAATAGCAACTAAAATAAAGGGGAATAATTTCAAACATTTATGGCATATAATAATTTACAATAATTATCTTATTTCTTAGTGTCATCGCTTGACGTTTGTTCATCCTAAAGAGAAAAAGTCGCTAGTATGAATACACTAATCAAGATATGATTCTAAGATTACACTACATAAATATATAAACACACAATTCGTGTATTCAATTTTATAGATTCCTAAAGATTTTAGAATCGTCATAGCTTTTTAAACTTTCATGTGTCGTCTGCTAGTTTTACTCTAAATTACAACATAATCCGGAAGTACACACGAACACTAAGTAATCGATGTTACAACTTGTAGAACACACCTGTTCCGGTTTGGTGTAGATACGGACGGTATACTGTTCTTACAGTTCATGTGTTGGATGTTTTCTTATAAACCTTCTGGATTTAGATTAAACTGCAATGGTGTAGCTGTCAACTGTTCATGTCACACTTTCACACATGGATGTTAAAATATCTCTGGAAGATTCCACACGGATATGCCACTGTCACAATGGATAGTTCGCTTACGGTAAGTCTTGAGCGAATGTGGCAATGTTCTTGTTACAGAATATGTACAATTAAAGTTCGCTTTCTATCACACACTACACAATTATACACGACAATCACTACATTTAGTAATAAAATAAGAACATTATATACAGTGGGAGTAACCCCTATCACAATGTAGACATTACACAGCTTTTGTGAATACACAACTTATTCACGGATAGATGGCTGTGTTGATCTGAGTATTTTACACTGCACTCAGACTTTGTTGCTCAATGGGTCGGTCGGACAACGGGACAACAAATCGGCGATCGTATTGGTTCGGCCTGGAATATGTCGGACCTCGAAGCTGTAGTCTTGGAGTTTCAAAAACCAACGGGCTATCATATGGTTTGATGGTACCCCAGAATTTATGAATCGCAATGGACTGCTGTCAGATTCCACGATAAAATGGCGTCCTAGAAGAAATTTTGTAATACCCACCACTAAAGCTAGGGCTTCCAACTGAGGTATTGACCATGCCCGTTCTCTCGGTTTCAGCTTTCTGGATACGAAATACACGGGATGGAGAATGTTGTTGTGCTCTTGCAGGAAGACTGCTCCAATCGCGACGGAGCTCGCATTTGTTCTTAATCTGAAAGGTAAATGGAGATTTGGCAATTTCAGGATGGGATTGTGTAAGCTATCATCAGAAAAACAAGCTAATACTTTAGAGAATGCTAATTTTAGGCATTCATTGCTTACAATTTTCTCCGGCTTATCTTTAGTTAGTAAGTTAGTAAATACTTCGGTTAGGTCGGAAAAATCCGGAATAAACTGCCGATAATAATTTATCAGTCCTAACAAACTTCTGACTTGTTTCTTTGTAGTCGGAAGTCATAGTTTTAGAATCTTGGACACAATGTTATCGTCTGTCGTGACAAAGCCATTGGATATTTTGTATCACAAAAAGGATATTTCAGGGTAGGCCATGTCTACTTTTGAAGGCTTTACTGTCAGTCCGTGCTGTCTGATGCGTTCAAATGTCAGTTCTAATGTCTTTATGTGCTCTGTCATTGTCTCTGTGTGAACACAGATGTCGTCGATATAGCAAATTATGTTAGGAATGTCTACTAGCAGAAGTCGTGTCATACGTACAAATGTGGCTGGGGCGTTGACTAGCCCAAATGGAAGTTTGCACCATTCGTACAGTCCCCAAGGTGTGGCAAAAGCTGTCAGATGTCAGCTGTCAGATCGTATGGGTGTGTTTGATGTGAGTGTGATGTGATGCTGTACTAATTCTGTTTGTCCTGGGTTGTGGAGAAAATGGTGTTGTACTGTTGTATTAGGTGTTTTAAACTGTCTGTTTCTGCTTGAGTTAGCTTTGGATTGATCTTGATATCCTCCAAGCAGTCTGTCGTGTCTAATGTAGGTGTTGGAATTTCGTCACTAACCTCGTCATCTTCGTGATCTATTATCACTGTACAAGCTGTCGTATCGTCTTGTTCGTTGTCTCTGTTATGGTATGGTCTTAGCATATTTATGTGAAATATTTTGTGTTTGTCTTTTATTAGGATCTCATAGTCTACAGGTGAAATCTGTCTTGTCACTTTAAAAGGTCCCTGCCAAGAATCAGTCAATAAGTGTCGGTCGCTAGGTAATAGAAGAAGAACGTCCTGTCCAGGTGTCAAAGTTATTGTTCTGTTTCCTTTGTCAGCATACTGTCTATAAGTAGCACCAGATAATTTTAGTGCATTCTTTGCAATCGTACATGATTTGATGATTCTTTCACGCAATGATGTAACATATACGTATGATGATATGGGTTTAAGTACTGGAGTAGATTCAGTTAACATTTGGTGATAAATAGTCAATGGGCCACGTGGTTTGGCACCATAAATAAGTTCAAAAGGAGAGAAACCGGTACTAGAATGTGGTACCTCGCGATAAGCAAAAAGAATAGCTGGTAGATATACATCCCAATTATTAGGGTGTTCTTGCGTGACTTTTGCAAGCATGTGCTTCAGATCGCCGTTAAACTTTTCAACGATTCCACTTGAGTGAGGATGGTATGGTGAATTGAAACATTGCTTCACTCCCAACATTCTGGTGAAAGCTTGGGTAGATGCGGCGATAAACTGAGTACCTCTATCAGATTGGATAGTGTCTGGAAATCCTATCCGAGAAAAAATATGGAAGAATACTTCCATTATATCATTGGCAGTTATGTTCTTAAGCGGAATAGCTTCCGTCCAGCGACTACATTGATCAACGACAGTTAGAATATATTTATTCCCTTTAGTTGTTGTATGATTGAGAGGGCCCACTATGTCAACAGATAGTTTTTCAAAAGGTCGACTGGCTAAGTCAGTGACTTGCAACTTTGCCTGTGGGTGTTTACCTTTTTTTATCAGTTTCTGGCAGGTGTCACAACTTCTGCAATATTCTTTAATGTCATTGCAAAATTTGGGCCAATGAAACTGTGTTAATAATCTAGATATGGTCTTAACATATGCCATATGCCCTGCAAGAGGTATATCGTGGGCAAGATGTAAGGCTTGCTTACGATAACTAGTTGGCAAAACAGTTTGCTCTGTGGTGTTGTCACCTCTGGTATAATACCTGGTGAGGATATCATTTTTCAAAGCAAAATGCCATTTTGCATTCTTGGTTACCTTTGGCTTTTGGCCGATCAGATTAAAATATTTTACCAATGAAGGGTCAGCCTTTTGAGCTGTTACAAAAGTTTCCTTCATGGTGTTAGTAGGTAGTGATACTGGGCTAAGTGACTGAATAGCCTCAGTTTGATTACTTTCATCTTGCACTCTAGCAGTAGATCTGGTTACTGCGTTCACACAATCAATGATGTCAGATGGTGATGAAACAATGTTGTCAATGATATGAGAACTTAGTGCTACATTAGCTACCATACATTCAATGGGTGGTGTGACATTATCAATGATGACATTGGATGGTGATGTTATGTTATCATCAATACACACAGATGTTATGTCATGAGGTTTATCATTCACCTCTGGCAAATTTCCAATTATTACATCACACACTGGGTTTGTTAACGCAGCGACTTTTACTTTCCCAGTGAGGAAAGGTGTTTGAATATATGCCCATGCTAATGGGTATCTCTCAATATTGCCTGAGAATGTTCTGCATGTTACGTGACTGCCTGTATAGTCTGTAGGCATTATGAACGTTCTCTTAAGGCCAATAAGTGAACTGCCGGTATCTCGAAGAACTGTAGCAGACTTGCCGTTCACATATCCGTGATGGACGATTATCTTGCCTTTTGAATCTACTACCAAATTAGCTTCTTCATTGGCAATAGGGATGGCGTGACCACACGTTAAAATACCATCTTCATAGAAGGTGTTACAAACAGTACATAAAGTGTTATACATGTCAAAAGTCTGTGCTGAGTTCACAGGATGTTTCTCTGAGTCTTCTTCTTCTGACTCTGAACTGTTTGACAAGGTGGCATTTGCCTCGTTGATCATTTGTCTACCTTTACAATCCTTGCGATGGTGTCCATGCGCTTTACAAAGATAACATTTACGCACAGACCTGAACGATCTACGCTCATGATCTCGTCTGTTTATCATATCTCGTAGATAAATATCATATTTTGGGTTTTTATCGCACATTTCATTTTGTTGATGTGAGAATTTACAATGAATACAGTGCTTAAATTTCTCAGAGGTAGGCCTATGAGGTTTCTGCCTACTATAGGGTTTGTCAAAATTAGCCGCAGCTACAAAATCAATGTCCGTAGATTCTGTCACAAAACAGTGTTTGTTGGCGGTGTAATACGCCGTACCTCGTCTATCAATCTCATCTATACTAGTGCATTCATTCACCTGCAAAAATTTGGAAAATTTTGGTGGAATGGATGAAATGATTTTGTCTCTGATGATTAGATCTTCTAATCTATCATAATTTCTGTCAATTTTGGCTGCTGAAGTCCATTTGGTGAACATATCTCGGACTAAGCAGAGGTAGTCAGAGAACGTTTGAGTCGGTTTTGGGCTCAACTTGCTGAACTGTTCTCTGTAACCTGCTTCATCTAACATAAAATGTGCCATTATCTTTGATTTAAGATAATGGTAGTCTTTTCTGAGGTCTTTGGGAATAGTCTCAATGACTTTAAGAGGTTCCCCTGATAAACTCCTCATGTACACGATATTCCATTCCGACAGTGGAACTTGGTAATGTTCCATTAAAGTTTCAAAATTTTGGGTAAAGGCTGCAATGCAGTCACCCGAGGTATAATTACGTACAATACCCTGATATTTCTTGTACTGGTTTTCTTTCTCCAGTCTTTCAGATTTCTTATACTCTTTATTGATAGCAGTCTCAGTATCGAGTTGTTTTATTTTTAATTGCAACTCCAGTTCTTCTCTCTTACTCTGAGCTGCTATTTCTGCTTTCTTGAGTTCACTATCTATCTCAGCTTGCTTTGTCTTTGCAGCCAGTTCTAATTCGGCTTGCTTTGTCTTTGCAGCCAGTTCTAATTCGGCTTGCTTTAAGGCTGTATCTGCCTCTAATTGCTTGGCCGCCCTTTCAGCTGCTCGTTCATCGCGTTCAGAAGCTTTCTCTTGTACTAGTAGGTATTCAGCATATTTGTTCTCACTCCACTTTGTTAACTCATCACCTGTTAACTTCAACTTTAACCCCATATCAATGAAATCAAATAATGAAGACTTGATGAAAAATGTCAATGTAATATCAGCCACACAATTAGTTATAAGTGGTTAGTACAATAAACAATTTACAATTTTCCTATATGCAATATGTGCCTAAAATTGCATCCTTAAAGTAAATGAAAAGAAAAATATACTTAAGTGCCCTGGATGCGGTGAAGAATGGTTGGAAATCGGGCTAGGAAACTGTAGGGTCGCTACTTCGAATCACAAATGACCTCTACGCGCACGGTTTCGGATGGTACGGAAAAACCTGCTTTGTTTTGGAGGAAATAAATTAGCGTCTATTTGTTGGTGTGTGCCTGCTTGTCACTAAGTATTGCGTAGGTTTGTATGGCGTTGAGTGTAATTGTATGTCGTAATTTTGTCCGTCAACAATTTTTTTTTTTTTTCAACACAAGTCACTTTCTTTCAAAAAACTTTTTGCTTTCCACAAACTCAACTCACAAAGACAATCTAAATGTATCTCAACACGCTATAACATTGATGACACATCACTTACATCAAGATGACATTCAGTAAGGACATAGACATCAAGTTTACAAGATGGCGACAAGGTCACAATGGCGACAAGATCACAATGTCGACAAGGTCAAAACGGTGACAAAAATTTGACAATCACGAATGTTTTATACGTTTACACGATCAAACAATACGAATGCACTGTACGTTTATAACTAGTCTCCATGTTTACACAATGTAGCAATAATTCAAAATGAGCCTTCCATGATCACTTTTACATGTACAAACAATTTTAACAAAACTTCTAAGTTCACAACCTCTAGTTCTAACCATTTATCACATAAATATGTTCATTTCAAAGCTGGACGTTAGCCCCCACGTCCACACATGTCAGGGTCTTACACCTGGCTCGCTACCTAACACATGTGGGACAGTACAAGTACAACGTGATTTGACTCAAGACTCAACGGCACAACGTTCAACGGATTTAATTACAGATCATATACAGTACGATGATCACAACAATATATACTGGATACTTCAATACACTTACATTCACCATACAGCACACAGTCTGACTCTCAAGATGTCCAGGCACTCGACATTCGGCCACAGAAACCTTTCTCGCAACATGCGTCCTGTTCAGTCCACGTCCCAGAGCTCTCTGCCTGTGGTTTGGAACTCGCCTCCTCACCTGAGGTGGTTTCACGAGACATGCGTGCGTCCTTGGTGTGACCGCTGGCCGTCTCGCCAGCCGGCAACTTCGCAGGCAGGTGACTACCACTCGCCTGGCGGCGTAACGAAGTTCCTTCATCCCTGCTAGGGACTGAGTCACCTGGCGGCGTAACGATGTCACTGCTTCACTGCCGTACTGTGGACTCTGACAGTCTGGCTAAAGAAGGGGTGGTCAACCATGATCTCAGCAGTAATGAAGTCTGGCATAGTTTGGCCAATGAAGGCACGTCAATCATGATCTTGGCTGTGATGAATCATGTCAAGGATGCTGCAGACGTTTACAGAGCCTGCAAATTCCTCAGGCGATGGTAAACAAATAACACCAACATCACATATGGGAAACCTAAAATGAGGTATTTTCTGAATACTATGATGAACCAAGACATCACTGGAGTCTATGTGGTGATGTGGTCAAGCCGTTTGACTCGGGCTCCGAAGGTTGTGGGTTCGATTCTAGGCCGTGTCCTTCGGTTCACGAGTGCAAATTTTTGGAGACTCCTGTAGGTCGTTGCTAGAGCTACGGAGTTCGTGCTTTGTGCGATGCTTTCCGTGCTGTGGAAAGAGACAAGAGCCATATGGGATAAAACCCGGTGCAATGAAGTCAACCCTGTCGACTTTTTTTTTAAAGACATCATTATCTTCTGAACCAAGACATCATTATCCTCCAGTTCCATAATTTTATAAACAGTGACATCATCACATGACTTCTTTTGCACTGTTTCATCAAGCCAGTCGCTCAGTACATCCGACTTTGACAATCATTTTTTTTTTCAGGTTTGTTTTCCCTACCCTTAGACTGTCCCTAGTCAACCTACAAGGCAGCACATTACATTAGTGTTATCTCTTCACTTGGTCCCAAAACTTTGATCTGTCTGACAAGGCAGATCCTACCAGTAAATACGCTGTTAAGAGCATAGCTCTTGGGATCATTGGAACACAAACCCCTCAACCACTTCAAGGTGGAGACACCACAGATGTGATTATAAAGACCGAATAATTCACTCCAACAAAATCTGAACAAAAAACTCTACAACCCACTGCATGATTTTTCAGCTGTAAATGGTATCCCTCATAATATTGCTCTATCTAGACCAACAAGCAGCGGTTGGAATAAATGATGAAACATCAGATTGGTTTGACATCAAGCAAAGAATCTGTCATGGTTGTGTGCTGTCCCCCTATTTGTTTAACCTGTGTGTTGAAAATATAAAAGAAATATCAGAGATGATATAAACAGGGAGCAAGCAATATGATGCCCTAAATATTGGTGTTTTGATATGATGATGATAGAGTACTGCTATCCACATCACAGAATAGTATAGAAAACCTAATAACCTCAACCCAAAAGAATAGTGAAAATCACAACTTACATCTTAAACAAAGATAATGCATACAGATAAAACTACTATGGAGAAAGAAATATATGTTAACGAGGAAAAATAAATTGGAGGTGGTGGAAAATTTTGAATATCTTGGGTCATTGATTACCAACAATGGTGACACAATGAAATAAATTAAAAGACGAATATTTATTGCTCTTCAAAAACTAAATCAACTGAATAAATTGTGCAGTGGGACAGATAGAACTACAAAAATTAGATATTTAAGAGCATGCATCTTTTCAATTGCAACATACGCCTGTGAGACTTGGACACTTACTAAACAAGCTGAACACCGCATAAATGCCCATGAATATAAATGTTATAGACAGGTTCTGAGGATATCTTGGATAAAGAAGAGAACAAATGCATCCATGCTTCAAGAGCTGAATACTGAAGAAGATTGGCTATTAAGGACGATAAAACAAAGAAAACTGAAATACTTTGGTCACTTGAAATGTCATGAAAGTTTGGAGAGAACAATAATGGAGGGATATATGCCTGGGAAGAGAGGAAGAGGAAGGTCAAAGAGAAGATGGTCGCATGATGTGGAAGATGATCTGCAGATGGGTGTATTGGATGCAGGAAAACTTGATCAAGAAGTTTTCCGGAAGGTTGTTGTGGGAATGAGGTTCTCTAAAGGTCATGCTACTGAATGAATGAATGAAATAGTATCCCTGCTACTAAAGTATCACGGCACAGCACTGCAGTATGTAAAACAAACATGACCAAGAGATGACAGAAACTCTTTCAGGAAATAATGCATTATATTTTTATTATATGAACACATTACAATGTAATTAGTAAAGTAAAATAAGTAAAGGACCCATTTCTAGGCCTTGAGGTGTACTAAATACAGAGCTAGTCCCATATTTGTATAGACCAGTAGGCACTTGATGGGTCATGTGGTCAGTATCACACTGGTGACCATTATTCCAAGAACATTTCCTGGTAGCCATTTTAGGCTGGATCTACCTGGAAGCCCTGGTCAATGTTCAAATAAACCTCTGTCCCGAGGGGGATTCCAAAGTACGACCACCGGACTGGCAGGCAATCATGCTAGCCATTGAGCTACGAAGGATCCCATAATATAATTAGATTTAAAAAAAAAAAACAAAAAAAAATCTTCTGGATTTTAACAAAACAAACCCACAATTTCTATTCTGGTATGTTACCCCAAAATTTAATCATAAGAATGGAAATTATGATGAAGACAAATAGCAATGTAAATATGGAAAAGATGAACTAGACAAATAACAGTGTTGACATGCAAGCCTATAAATAATAGAAACATGGCATAAATAAGGCAAGAGCTGTGGTTTTCTGACATGGTGACATATTTCTCACAATTTGTGACAGATACTGTACTTGGAATGTCTGTTCACTCTAGACCCTGATCTTCCAAAATGATTGACATGTACTTGTCAGGAGAACATGCTACTTTTGTTTCAACAAATCATAGCCTACGATGGGTAGCGTTGTGATATTCTGTTGTGATAATTTGGTGTGTCCAGTGTGTGCCGCGTGGTTACACACCCGCGATCCGGGACTGTTTCCGGATCCGGTCAGGGATATGCACTACTGACAAGCTCAAATGAGGGCGAAACTCGAGTATAGTGCTTCCATATTGACGTGGATGGGCCTTAGGTTCATACCAGAATGCGATCGGCGTTGCCAGTAGTGGGTTGTGCTCAATATTTAAATCATATCTCAATTATCCAGTTAAACAAGACACATCTTTATCTTTTTATTTCTTGATTTATAGTCTGCCTTTGTAACAGCATATACTGCTAGCTGATTACACTTTTTTACTGGTTACATTAACAATGTAATTGTTTAAAGTAGATCAAGAATCTGTTCTACACACCAAGTGCTTATACCTACCAAATCTTGCTCAGAATTGAACAAGGAAAAGGGTGGCAAATAAGAGAGCTGGTCAGCTTACCATAGCATGTAACCTCACTTGCAGGTTTGAAAATAGATAGCACAATTGCACTTTAACAATTATAAAATATGTACTGAAAATTGTTCTGCTTAGTGAAAAGGGAAGTTGGCAAAGAAGAGAGCTAATAATTTACCTAATAAAATTGTGAAATCTATTGCTACTGATAGCCTTATGGTGTTACCTGTTGTGCTTGTAACTTCAGTGTTACTTACGTTCGCTGGGACCGTGATAAGAAATTCTAAGAAGCAGCAACATCATTTTAAAAAAGTCAGTTGCATATCCTTTACAGGACATCACAGTCAACCCCCTCATTTTTTGGCTGTTTGTGATCTCTTGCAAGTTTATGTTCAGTAGTTTGAAGTTGCTTTCTGGACGACTGGCACCCATACCATTTTATAAAAAAAACCAACGAAGGGCGGTCTGCTGCCAAATCCCCTGTAGATGTGTTTCGAGCGTGGTATGCTGGATTATGAACTGTGTCCATAACTCCTTCACCATGGAGCCGACAACATCATTAGAAGAGTAAAATCCAATATTATTCGGCTTACACATACCTCGTATAACAAAACAATTGTGCATCCCAGCCGGGTATGAATCCAGGTATACTGAAAGGTGAGTATGAGATCGCCATTTGTACCTACCATGAGGTACTTCTGATTAATCAATAAAAAGGGGGGTTTAAAGGTGTCATTGCACTGGGTGTTGTCCCAAATGACTTGATCTCTATTTCCGCAGAGCAGCCTGCCAAAAACATTGCACACAGCACAAACTCTATAGCTCCAGCGGGGACCCCTGGAGTCACCAAGACAATTGCACTCATGAACCTAATGACAGAGTCTGAAAAGAAACCCACAACCTTTGAAGCTTAAGGCGGGCAGCTCAACCATTTCGTCACAGAGATCCCTGATTACTCAATAAGTTTTGAACAATCAAGACTCTAAGCCATCTGTAAATACTATCAGATTAACTAAACATGTGATAATATTCAATAAGTTTACTAAACAACAACATCTGTACCTTCCATAAAATCAACTATATTGTGAATGTATTAAAAGTCTTAGGAAACTAACCAGCCTCTATACATGCTATAAGATGAAGTATACATGTGAACATATTCAGTAAGCTGACTAAACTACAGTTTCTAAGCCACCTATACATGCAATAAAACGTGTATTCAATAAGATTACAAAATGAACCAGCTTCTAAACCAACTGTACACCCTATAAGATTAACTCTACATGTGAATGTATTCAATAAGATTATGAAATTTGACCAGCCTCTAAACCTTCTGTCTACCCAATAAGATTAACTCTACATGTGAATGTACTCAATAATCTAACTAATTAACTGAGCCTCTAAGCCATCTGTACCTGCCATAAGATTTACTCTATATATGAATGTATTCAATAAACTTACTAAACAACAGCTTCTAAGTTATCCATAGATGCTATAAAATTAACTGTACATGTGAATGTATTCAATAAGCTAACCAATCAGGTAAACCTCTAAGTCATCTTTACCTGCCATAAAATTAACTGTACATGTGAATGTATTCAATAAGAATATGAAACAAACCAGCCTATAAACCTTCTGTCCACCCTATAAGATTAACTCTACATGTGAATGTTTTCAATAAGATTTCCAAACAACAGCTTCTAAGCCACCAGTACTTGCCTTAACATTAACTATACAAATGGATATATTCAATAAGATTTTGAAATTAACCAGCCTCAATACGTACTATGAGATTAACTCTACATGTGAATTTATTCAATAATCTAACCAAAAACTAACCAATCAAATGCACTCACTTCAAGCCACCTGTACCTGCCATAAGATTAACTATACATGTACAAGTATTTGATAGTTTACTTAACAAAAGCTTCTAAGCCATCTGCACATTCTATAAGAATAACTCCACATTGATTGATTCATTCTAGAATAGATTCTGAGAAAACCCATGGATACTTCATCCTTATACTTGAAGTAGTAAATCTGAGGGCTCCATTTTCCCCCAGAAACAGCCTTCCCCATGACTCTTGCTGACAATCTCCAGCCAGATTTCTCTCCATGCTCCACAGAGCCATCTGTATACACTTGTGAATGTAATGAGCTAACTAAGCAACCACATCCTACACTTGTGAATGTAATGAGCTTACTAAACAACCACATCCTACACTTGTGAATGTAATGAACTTACTAATATCCCACACTTGGAACTGATACAATCAAAAAAGGAAAGTAATCAAACTAAAATTCCTATTATGGCGGATGATATAAGAAAACTACACAATTATAGGCCTTCACATATGGGGACCATTTCCATGCCTCACAACCGCTCCTTGCTAGAAGAGTATCCAGTACCAATCCTATGAGACTGAGTCAAGCCCAGAGTTACACTGGTCAGACAAATACCCAATCCTGCTACTGATGGGCACTGAACCATTATGTCACTGTGTTTGTAAGGGAGCGCACTATCATTATGTGCATATGGGAGTGGCATTACCATTATATCAGCTAGCATCCTTAACTTGGAAATGCAAATTACAAGTACATCAGAAGTCGGAGTGGGTTCACCTGATGGTGAAGGACACTGATAATTAAGGAAGCTATCCCTCATGCAAAAATTAATCCAATGCACTCATTAGCAGTAGCACATGTGTGGACTTTGCTTGAGTTCTAAAGCGAGCAAATGAAAAAAAAAATTATGTGATCTAAAGTAAGTAAAGAGGCCACCATTACTGAAAGGCAAACAACTGAGAGCATTACCTTTCTTTCTCCTGAGAGTCTGCTATAAGATTATCCATAGATACTCAATGAAATCTCTGGACAGCTCTGCCCTATAATTCAAATTACATGCCATCAGCACATAACACTTTCAAAAGAAACATACGACCATCCAAACACACCTTACCTGTAAACAGAAGAATACCAATAACACCACAACATTTTAATAGTTTTCAATATAAGCACCATCGAATAACGAAGCAATAGAAAGTAAAGCTATGTTGTTATGTAATCCCTAATGAATATATACTATCCAATCATACCTGTTTGTATTTTAAAAGAAAAATTTAATTTTATCTGGCAATGTGATGCCTTGGTTTGACAAATGAAACAGTTTGTGTAATTATGCTACAATAAAAATACGATTGTAAAAGGATAGAGTAATCAATGAAAGATTTCGTATAACAATGCAAAATTATGCATTATTATACAAAAATAAAATGGTAAGGTTTGAAATGTGTGAAGTATGGTTGAATAAAATAAACATGAAAGCTTAAATAGCTAACTGTTATGTGGTTTGAACAATTCTTATGTATATGTACTCACTAGGTCTGGCGTTGCTTCTACATCTAAGCCAAAAACATTTCTTTGAACCATTTTTACATTCTAGAATTAGCTACAGCAGACCAGCATCTCCCAGGAATGGCACTGGGCTGCCAAGAGTCAATAACTCAGCAATACTGGGCCAGCAGACGGCAACATTAACAATTATAACATTTAGTGTCTACAAAGGGCACTAACGAAGTGGAAATGAACAAAAATAAAGAAATACTGAACAATGGCTGTGTACAATTTAGTGAATTTATTTTAAGCAAAGTCAGATCAATTTAAGTCATAAAGTTTATTGGGTATATGGTGCTATCACCATATTTTTAAAATAATCAGCACTTGATGGGTGATGTGGTAGGCCTGTTTATCTTTAACATGTTATATATAACTGTCTCAGATTTATTGTGTTTATTTGTATATTCTAATTATAGTTTCAATTGTTTACAAATCACGTTTCTGAATCTTGACCTTAGTTATGTAGTTTCCTATTAGTGATTCTGTAATTAGAAGAAAAGCAGTGTAAAATATTGTGATGACTAGAAAGATCACTGGCAGAAGAGGCAGAGGAGACAGAGAAATTATGCTGGATGGCCTAAAACAATAACATCAACAGAATTGATCCATAACACCTAGGTCCAACATCTTTGAAGTTTCATGAATACCTATGACATTTGGCAGGACATGTGATGATGATGATGATCTGTACTGTGTCTAAAAATATGTCTGATATCATAAACAGGACAATTAAAATAGTATCATAAACAGTACAATTAAACTGGTATCATAAACAGTACAATTAAACAAACATTTTCAATTAAAATATACATCTCACATACAAGTTAATTCAGCAGTTCTTTATTTGGCACATTTACACAGGAATTAGTGCAAACAACTGAATACTTTTATTTTATTTCCCAATAAATAAATATGTTTTTCATTAACAACTCCCTTCCAGTGTCTCCACCTGGTGGTGCCAGAGAAGCTTCTGTGTGTCTATGACCCCATGAGTGAGGCTACTGCCAGGATCTCCTAAGGCAGTCACATCAAAAGATAGTGATCAGACTAAGAGAAAACTGGTCCATAAACAGCAAGGTGATTCAGACAGTGAAATAACTTTGGTCTTGTAAAACAACAGTGGTGTAGAAATAACAGTAATGGAAGGCTGCTTCCTGGAAGAAGAGGCAGCGGTTAACTGACTTGACAACAGACACAAGACATTAAAGACACCCTGAGAGCCATGGTCAGCGAATAAACATTCCTGCCATGAAGGGGATTTTAAACACATGATCACTGGGACGGCAGCCAAGCGGTTAATCCACATGGTTAATATTAACAATACACATGACTAAAAGGCTAGCAGTCAAGCGGTTACTTCACAAGGTTAATGTTAGCCATATACATAAAAACTGGCTGGCAGTCAAGCAGTTACTTCACATGGTTAATGTTAACAATACCACGTGACCACTGGTCTGGCAACCAAGTGGTTAATCCACATAGTTAATGTTAACAATACCACATGTCCACTGGACCAGCAGCCAAGCGGTTACTTCACATGGTTAATGTTAACAATCCAAGCGGTTAATCCACATAATGTCATGACTAATAGGCCAACAGCCAAGTGGTTACTTCACATGGTTAATGTTAACAATATGCAACCCTCATATGATTAACAATAATATACAATGTAACTTCACATGGTTAATGTAACAACCATGATATATTGTAACTATATGGTTAACATAAACAATACAAACTGGAACCCTCATCTGATTAATGACAATAATATACATCATCATCATCATCATGCAGTAACAGAGATATACATTGTAGCTCTAAATTGCAATTCATCACATAACATGCTAATTTATCGCCTTAAAGATTATCTTGTAAGAAGAGGCATATAAATAATATCCACATTAACATAACTTTACATGACACGTTTACTAAAGATGTTTCTTAAAAAAAGGAGGAATGTCTAGAAAATGTTTGGTCTGTATTTTAACAGAAAGCAATTGTGGTTTTAAAAAACATGACTATATACAATGAACCATATTTGTGTATACAATAAATTAAATACAAGGATATTAGCATGAAGTGCACAAAAGGATATATTGTTCAGACATAGATAATTTACAATGATAAGTTTGAATCATTGAATTTGTGTGTGCTTTAGTTTCTCTTCCTGGACTTCCAGCTTTATGTTTTCAGTTTAGTTTGGTTGACTGTGATGTTCAGAATAGTTACTTGTTCTTTTACAGTAAGTTGCAATCAACCTCATCAATTATTGGCTGTGTGTGATTTACTAAGCAGTTTTGTGTTGAGTAGTTTGCCGTTGCTTTCTGAATAGTTTACACTCATACCATCATTCTTATGTCTTCACAATTCACAGCTGTAGGTGTTTTGGGCAGTGTTATAAATATTGTCAAGTAGCTGGAAATTTATTATGTATTGTACATATTATCACATGAGATGCAGGGCCTAGACATCACTGGATGAGACTCATTCATTCAGTAGCATGTCTTTTGCAGAACCTCGCTCCCATAACAACCTTCCGAAAAACTTCTTGATCACAAGCAAGATGTCCTACGTCCGATATACCCATCTGGAGATCATCTGCCACACCCTGTACCCATCTTCTCTTGGATGAGAATAGATGGAGGAAATAAATATACTGGGTTTGTTTGTTCAGCATAGTGGATAAATTGTGCATTTTATCTGAAATTTCACCTCTGATAGAACTGTCCTGAAGACAGCATTTTGTTCAAATGCTCTTCTTCAGTGTTTCTTCTATTTGAAATTATAAGGTTCTGATGTTAGACAGAATGAAATTGTTGCATATACAGCACAAGAACAATTGAAAAGGTCATTATTTTGAGAAGAAACATATTTTTTAAAAATTGATCCTTTCTAATATCTGTCCTTCTGTTGCTCACATCATTATCTTAATGTAATGTATGTTTTGTCAACAGCTGTGTTATAATAATATAACTGCATCATCAAAAGTGTTAATATCATCATCATCTGGACAAAAAAATGGTCCCAAGCAGTTTCCTTCTATGGGTCTATGATATGATAGTGCCATCATGTTGTATGGGCCTGAGAGCAAGGAGGAAGAGCTGATCAAACTTTCCCTCACTTAGCAGGTGATGAGCCCAGATGTCAAACCTGACCCGTATGCAATTATCAGCTCAGTAACTTATCAACATCGCTAACATGCCCATTATCATCATCTGTGACACAAAATAATACACCACATGTGAGCAAATGAACCAGTCCACAAGTTTAACAGCTTCATTATTGCATGAACAAGTTTACAGATAAAATAACATGTACGATCATGTCATTGATTAATGTCTTTTCTACACAAACCAAACATACATATGTAGAAAAACACCTAAAAGACATGCTATTTACAAAATGAAAACAGTGTACGCACACAAACGCACATATCACATTCTTAACATCATCTCATTCATTATTTGTATATACAGTGTGAGCGTAAATTATAGTTATATTATTTTTATACTGATGACTGCAATTTTATTTAACAAACCTGATATAAGAAATAAACCTTAATGCAAGAAGTAATTATATTATATCTGATATAATGAACATTTCTTCCATGTAACTGATCTGTAGTAAAAAAAAAAAAAAAAAAGACTAAGTAATAAATAAAGGAAAATAAATAAAAATCATGAAACAAAAACATGTCATGGTTGATGAAAATGTCTCTAGCAAATTTAATAAATTGTGCTTTCAAACACAGGCAAAACAAAAACATCGCTTCTGTGTTCAATAATAAAATATAATTAAAATAGCAAAATTGAAACATGTAATAGAAGTTATATGTAAAGGAATTTTTTAATTGCTGGACTGTTGGAATATTGTAAATGTAATGCCTCTCGGTCAAAGAAAAGGCCTTTGCTTGGATAAACTTAATATTCTAATGACACCACACATATATGGCAAGTTTCACTATGAAGCACTCTGTGGAATTTCAGAATACTTTGAGAACATGTTGCATAGTTGCACTGTTTGAAAAATCTGGCCAATGGTGATAAATATTTCTATATTTTTAGAAGGTCAAAAATACTCATCACACTTGTTTGCTGCAGAAAGATGACTGATTCATTTGAATGGACCTTGTTCAAGTCTAAGTTGTTTCAATTATGTGTGGACTACATTCAAATCTGAGGTGTGTCTGTAACTTTCTATGTTTTTACTTTATGTGGACCTCATTCAAATCTATGGTGTGTCTGCAGATTTCTTTGTGTTTGCCGTGCAAGGACTAAATCGGTATCTATGGTATGTCTGCAGCTTTCTTTGTTTCTGCTATAAGTGGACCTTGTTCTAATATGAAGTATCCTGCAGCGTTCTTTGTTTTTGCTGTGCCTACTTCTCTTACACCAGTTGAGTGCCATGAAAACTGTTATTTGGCATAATATTCATTGTAAATATTGTTCTCACATTTGATTAAGTATCCAGTTAAGTTTCTCCCTTTCAATGAATTCTCCCATACCAAGTCATTTATACTAAATGAATTAAAAACACTCTTCCCTAATTTTCTTTAAATGTGTAGCTGGCTCTAAATATGTATACAAAAAATATCGACCTATTCGGTCCAAATGAACAAAATAAACTATAGCTACGTTTTGAGGAAATTCTCATCCCCTTCATCATACAGTAATAAATTATAAAAAGCCTATTTAGCCATTCAAACAAAAGGCTGATTCTATACATAAATTGCATCAAGCAATTTTCAGGTAGCACTGATCTCTTCAAACCTCTAAATGTCCGTTAATAATTATGCACTGTTAATCACAGTAGTGGTTATATCAGAACTGAACATGCTTTCAAATCGTATTGAAAACATCAAGTTTACAAAAACGTACATGTCATCATGAATCATCACATCCATTTATAATTCAGCAGAAATTCACATACACAATGAGTTAAATGACCAAAGGCAATATCTTCTACAACAGAACTGCATTTGATATATAAACAAGCTGTCTTCCACATTATCTGCTATAATCTTTATATAGGTTAATATTAATAATTTATCTAGTGGTAAATTTAGAGACAGTTTTAAAATAATTCTATAAGTAAAACCTTATAACGTTGTGAAAGAAACCGCTAAGTCTAGAATACTCACAGAAACCAGAGAAGTTATAAACTAGTGGTACAAGGAAGCCAGTGCTACTAAGATACTGACAGAAACCAGAAACCAAGGATACTGACAGAAACCAGGAATCCTAGGATATTAATAGAAGCCAGTGATACAATGAAAATATCAAAATCTTATTACAGCAACACACACTTATTATTTTTCAGTCTTAAGTTTCCAAATATACCACATCTCCTGCATAATTGAACAATTTCAGTCTCTCCATTTTTTTCTTCTATTTTTGGAATATTGATATTCATTCTGTTCTCCAGTGAACATAATATCACCTTTCAATGACTTAGTTTCACATAAAGTAATGTCGAATGTGGCATGGTGGTAGATGAAGCACCAGCTCACCGAACACAAGTATCGTATGCCAAAATGTAATTAATTGAATAAATGTATTTCTTCAAATATACCAACATAAACCAACATCTCATTTAGCAGTTTTGATAAGGACATAACAGAGTGAATAGTTGATACTGTAATGAATGTTCTCTAATTTATCACACATTATGGATAATAATCTGTGGGACAGAGTTAGCAACATGAAATCCAATATTCTATTTAATTTTCTACTTTAGTTATAAACAGAGGTTAACATATTTTGTTTCATCAGATTACACTTCAGTTTTCTAGCTATGTATTCCTGTTTTGTTTTAATTTTCATGTTGATGATAAAGACTGTGATCAAAATTCACCAGAATCTGAGTGCCGTTTCTTTCATTGAGCTCCCTAGTGATATTTTGATTTTATTCCTATGTGTGGTAACAATGGTGCATGTTAACAATGCAACAATCCTGTTTCAACTTTCTATAAACAACACTGCTAATACACCAAATCACAAAATGGACAGATAAGGGTCTTGGTTCAATTTCCACATGAGAATAGCTTCTATTCTTGACCACGAGGAAGGGAGCTGTCTGCCAAATCTCACAATGTGGTGACCTGATACATGTGTATTTATATCACTTTAAATCTCTATAACATATCTGCTATGGGATTACTTTTCTCAGGACCAAACCACCCTATCTCCTCCCTGTTTCACCTCCACATCAAGTGATTACATTGTCTCATGGGCTGGTGAATGGTAATTTTCATCTACTTTTAAAGTTTAGTTGCATGTCCTTCACAGGACATAGCAGTCAACCCCACCATTTTTTTGTGATACTGGGCAAGTTTTACGTTCAGTAGTTTGCCACTGCTTTCTGAATGACCGGCACCTATACCTTTTCACACACAAAAACCAGCACCACTGTGTTTCGAATCTGGGTATACAGGATTACGAATCTCGTACGTAACCCCTTCGCCACAGAGACCGGTAATATAAAACGAGTTTCTTCACTTCAATGCACACAGTCTTGTTTGTGAAACTTTTTCCTTGTGTGTGGAGAGTAAGAACAACTACAGATATACACAAAGAACCATACAATAAAGTATTTAAAATAAAATCAACATGACAACTAAAAACTTCAGCAGAAGGCGTGACAATAACAACTCACAGCCATTAAGTAAGGGCAAGATGAAGCAGTAAGGAGAAAAGACATTACTATTTTAACAATATATTTGTATTTAATTAAATAAGGCATTTGTGTTAATATTTTAACAATATTTTTGTATTTATTTAAATAAGGCATTTGTTAAAGCAACATATTGTAATGCATGACTATTTTAGGCAGTAGAAATATATAAGACACTTGGACAATGCAGTATAAGTGACAACTTTTGTTTTCACAGTTGGTCATTATTGCAAGGAAGACATAAAATATGAAAGTAAAAACTCTTAAATATTCAGCAGTGTTGAAAGCAAAGGTGCTGACGGAATGTCTCAGCAGGATCTCCTTACAGCTCATTGTACGGCACTCAAGACTTGCGTCCCTGAAATAAAAAGTAAAAGTAAAAGTAAGTAAAGCTCCCTTTCACACGCCTTAAGGTGCACTGGGTATATATTGCTAGACACATATTTTTATAGACCAATCGGCACCCATGGGCAATGCGGTCAATATCACTCTGGCCATCTTTACTTCCCAAGGCATTTTCTGGTACCCATTTTAGGCTGGTTCAATTTTTAACAATCAAATTCACCCCAATGAGGATCAAACCCCTGATCTTGGAAAGGCAGGTGAGAGTCTAGCACTACACCAGCCCAAAAGTATACTATTGAAATAATTGTGCAGTGAACATAAACTGTATACATTAAGGGAATCTCTCCATTTATCATAGACAATTAAGTAACAATATTTTTCTATTCTTTGCTGTCAGGTGATTCAATCCAAAGAATAGTATGAAATTCTTTTAACATGTCACTCATTCATAAATTTAGCCTTGCGACTGCTCATAAACTTACTCTTGGGAAATTAATGTGGTGGTTTCCCCTTGCTATCTACCATGAGGCCAGTAATTTATGCACCTCACATTAAAAGAAGTGACCAAGAAAGGTTTGCATGAGACTGGCTACCTCAGTCTGTAGATAACTTTAGCTACAAACTCCAGCAAATCATGAACAGGCTTGGATAAGAAAGACTGAAAGCGTATTGCTAAAATATAACAATGCACTTTATGAGAATAATTAAATGGTACTTCTTTTTTGTTTGTCTGGAATATTTGTTTTGGGCGTAATTGTGTTTTGCGTGTTTCCAGCCTTTCGGCCGACACATCCAACTTCTTCAGGCATTTGTTGGCTGGGTTAACCTTCCCAGGTAAATGGTACTGATTATTCTTGGGAATTAGAGTGGATAGCTCAGCCCATTCGAAAGAAGCCAACTGCAAATAAAAATGTAGCACAAGACTGATTGTGTAATTGGGTCATTTTCAATCACTTAGAATAAGAATGTTGAAGGTAAAGGAGCCCGTCTCCATGTCATCATGGCATATTGTTGACATTGTGGTTGGTTGCTATTTGAAGGACCAAATAGCATGCTATGGGTTATGCGTTTAGTATATTAATGTTTAATAAGCAAAAACAATTAATAGCATATTGGTGGACACGTTTCTACAAATAGACTGCATCATGCATTTTAATTTTCAATAAAGACAAAAAGAAAATAATTTTGCTTTAAATCAGTGCAAAGAATAATGCAATAACTAATGTAAATTCAACAAAATATTTAATTACATACGCTATCTTAAAATATAATTGTTCTCCATACACTACTCAATGTAACACAATCTGCCATAAAATACAACAATGTTCTATCCACACCTCAATGTAACATAATCTACCATAAAATGTAACAATGTTCCACCCACCCCTCAATGTAACATAATCTACCATAAAATGTAACAATGTTCCACCCACCCCTCAATGTAACATAATCTACCATAAAATGTAACAATGTTCCACCCACACCTCAATGTAACATAATCTACCATAAAATGTAACAATGTTCCACCCACCCCTCAATGTAACATAATCTGCCATAAAATGTAACAATGTTCCACCCACACCTCAATGTAACATAATCTACCATAAAATGAAACAATGTTCCACCCACCCCTCAATGTAACATAATCTACCATAAAATGTAACAATCTTCCACCCACCCCTCAATGTAACATAATCTACCATAAAATGTAACAATGTTCCACCCACACCTCAATGTAACATAATCTACCATAAAATGTAACAATGTTCCACCCACCCCTCAATGTAACATAATCTGCCATAAAATGTAACAATGTTCCACCCACACCTCAATGTAACATAATCTACCATAAAATGAAACAATGTTCCACCCACCCCTCAATGTAACATAATCTACCATAAAATGTAACAATGTTCCACCCACACCTCAATGTAACATAATCTACCATAAAATGTAACAATGTTCCACCCACCCCTCAATGTAACATAATCTACCATAAAATACAACAATGTTCTATCCACACCTCAATGTAACATAATCTACCATAAAATGTAACAGTGTTCCACCCACACCTCAATGTAACATAATCTACCATAAAATGTAACAATGTTCCACCCACACCTCAATGTAACATAATCTACCATAAAATGTAACAGTGTTCCACCCACCCCTCAGCATAACATAAAGTGTTACAATGAAGTACAACAACTAAATAACAACTAATGTTGTCCTGCAAAGAAAACAACTGCAATGATGATTCCATACTCTATAAAAGCAAACCAGAAACCAAAGAAAGAAAGTAACACAATTCACACTTAAAAAAAAACAAAGCCAAATAAAGACAGCTGAAAGAATGAACCAGTAATGTAATTAACTCATAAAATGGACACCCAATATTTCCCAGCAGGTTTGGCAGCAGAAACAAGATAAACAATAAATATAGTCATGTAGGTCAGAATGGCTCATTCATAAACATTTGGTGTGCTTCAACCTCAAAACTGGTCATTTTTGGACTAAAATGTTGACATCTCGTCCTTGACTTGCGGACGTAAATTACAAGTACCTCAGAAGTCGTGGTAGGTTCATCTGATGGCGAGGGACACTGGTAATAAGGAAAGCTAATCTACATGCAAAAATAAGTCCAATGCACCAGAAGTAGTAGCACATGTATGGACTACGCTTGAGTTCAAAGTGAGCAAACAGGATAAAAACATATACAGTAATTATTATGTGCCATGTCAGAGGGCATAGATGCATCTCCACAGACAAAAATATACAGTAATTATTATGTGCCATGTCAGAGGGCATAGATGCATATCCACAGCCAAAAATATACAGTAATTATTATGTGCCATGTCAGAGGGCATAGATGCATATCCACAGACAAAAATATACAGTAATTATTATGTGCGATGTCAGAGGGCATAGATGCATATCCACAGACAAAAATATATAGTAATTATTATGTGCCATGTCAGAGGGCATAGACGCATCTCCACAGACAAAAATATATAGTAATTATTATGTGCCATGTCAGAGGGCATAGATGCATCTCCACAGACAAAAATATATAGTAATTATTATGTGCCATGTCAGAGGGCATAGATGCATCTCCACAGACAAACATATATATAGTAATTATTATGTGCCATGTCAGAGGGCATAGATGCATCTCCACAGACAAACATATATATAGTAATTATTATGTGCCATGCCATAGGGCATAGATGCATCTCCACAGATCTTGGTTCTTGGTGTTCTGGATCAATTCTAATGGTAATATTCCTCCATGCCACGATATTCCTCCATGCCATGATATTCCTGCATGACACAACCTAAGTCTCATCATCATCAATTGCCATGCCTAGGTATTAAAAATTATCCACTTGGTTAAGAATTTTCCTTTCTATTTTTATTTCACATTTTGGTGCCATCTTTCTCTTTGATATCACCATTGTTACTGCCTTCTTGATATTCAAGGAGAGTCCTTTCTTTGCACTCTCTCTTACTACAATGCCCAATGTTGCCGTTGTCTTGCATTAAGTCTTGGGTTACCCCCGCCACTTCTGCTGATCTCATCAGCTGTCACAATGTTTTCCAATGCCTCTCTTCTTATTACATGACAAAACAACACTGTTTGTCTCCTTATCTTTGTAAAGTGTTCTACTTTCATTAGTATTTTTCCAGGAACTCAGTTACTCTGGTGGTCGAAGGTATTCACAACATAGGCTAAGAAACCACATCTCCTTTGTCACCAAAGAATAAATATTGTACATATTCTAAATCCAGCATCCGATTATTAAAAACAGCCCATAAACTGTGGTGAAATAGCATCCCAGAGTATGCAATTTCTCATTTACTTTATAAAAAGTGATATACCTGATATAGACGTGTTCTACTTCAGAACAGCCCTAGATTTGACATGCTGTTTAGGGTCAAGCAGACAAGCCACACTTCACAAAACAGAGGTGGAAGTGGCAGAAAGTTATCCCAAACAATCCAATGTAATCAAACAAACAGAATTGCTGGAAAACATATGAGCATAGAAAGGAGAAAGGGGCAATATAATACTTGGAAATTAACATAACTTTCCCCCCCCCCCCCCCCCCCCCCCCCCCGCATATTCTTTACAGGACATTGCAGTCAACACCAGCATTTTTCAGCTGCTGTTGATGTCTTGGCAAGTTTTACGTTCAGTAGTTTGCCATGGTTTTCTGAATGACCGGCTCACATACCTCCATAAGTAACCAACTCGACGCGATCCACTACCGAATTTTACATAGCTGTGTTTCGTACGAGAGTATACGGGATTACGAACAACATCCTTAACACCTTTGTCAGGGAGACCGGCTAACATAACTTATAGAGGGATAAAGTATAGAATACACGGTAAACAGTGTAATATTAATAATGAAAAAAAAAAAAAAATTAGACTGAGGCATGCAATGCTTACTTTATGATACTGTATTAAAACATATGTTTCTGATGATGGTACAACAAAATAGTTCTTTGGCAATATTACTTCAATACATTTGTATTAGCTGACACTGTTGCAAAGGGGTTAAACATCATTCGCAATCCTACATATTTTTAAACACAACTGCACGCGATTCGGAAGTAGAGCATGTTGGGCTGGTTTAAAAACAATGGTATAAGTCCTGGTCATTCAGAAAGCAATGGCAAACTACTGAATGTAAACTAGCCTAGAAATAACAAACAGCCTAAAAATGCTGTGGTTGACCGCAACGTCCTGTAATGGACATGCAACTATCTTTTATTGTTAAACATTTGTATTTCCATTTTCAATTGATTTGTTAAAATCAGAACTTGTATAAGGGGAATAAGCCAGAATCATTTTCCTTTTACCCTCTACAATCTTGGATTAAACATTAAGAAAACAACACTGACAAATTTAACTCAAGAAAATAACAAAAAAGATATAACTGAGTCTCTTTTGGATAATAAACTGCAACCAAATACAGTTAAGCAAAACAATGAGATGATTTTGAAGGAAAAAATTATAATTACTCTCTTCCAGCGCTTGATTATGGAAGGATATAAAATTGTTAGAGAATTAGTAACAACATCCATATGTTCTACTACCATTCAGTGAGCTCAAAAACCATACTATTTGTTCTTAATTTAATTGTTAAAGAGAGACAAGATTAAGGACGTTTAATTTATAAATGCTACAAACAAGCACTAGAAGTTAAACAGCGTTAAAAATTAATGATAGTGATAAATACATTTCTGGCTTCAGTCACAAAACTACACTCGTGCATATATACTAAGTGACTGATTATCATTCAGAAGTTATGTTTAGCATACAATGGACTGAATCTCTGCACAGTTTTGCCTGTTTTTTGGGTGGTATCCTAGTTTCCAGCTCCTCTACTTTAGGCGGTAGGATCCAGGGAAGGGCACCTCTGCACCTCTTTGAGCCACATGCATATCATGCACTGACTGTTTCACCTGTTTCCTCTCGGTCCTGTCATTTCAGTCTGGAAGAGGAACCTATGCAGGAGAGCCTCTCCTTTAGAGAGGTAGAGTCCTGGGCCTCTAATGGAAGCAACGAACAGTAACACGGTAAGCTGCCATGCATGTGGTAAGAGGCGACTAAGGAGGGTTGGCATGAGGCAAATTGTCTGCTGCACAATATAACCACCAATCATGAACAAGAGTCTATAGAAAAGATAAGATAACTAACACAGACAACCAAGATTAAAGGATGCTCTTCCTCTAGAAGAGTGACACAATGTGGAGAAAGCTGTAAGGAGTCTGGATCGTTGACATCCTTCTTTCACTTAGAAAAATCTCCAGAATTAATGCCTAGAATGTTAGAACTATGGATGAATTGGGAAAGACAGCAAAAGTGGTAGGGGAAATGATATAGAAGATTAACATATTGGGATTATGAGAAACAAGATAAAATGAAGAACAAGATGACAGTGGTGATCCCTGAGGCAGACCCAAAAACACACTTTGTAGCTTTCGAGACCCATGCACCTCATCACAATGACACTGTTCTTTCAAACAGCACGGCTGCAATCCAGTTGATCAAGTAAGGCTCAGTGTGCATGTCCAGCAGCAATCTCATGATCGTACATTATGGGATGTTTTTGTATGCAGTTTCTAAGTCAATGGAAGCTGCAACTCCTGTCTGGAAACACTTGCAGGCATCATGTGAAAATATCACATCACGCCACCAGGTGCCCTTCCCTGGATCCAACCGCCTAAAGTAGAGAGCTGGAAACTAGGATACCACCCAACTTCAGTCTCTGGGACACCCCACAGGTCATGATTCTTTTTCATGAGTCTTCCTATGGTATTCTGTTTGAAACAATTCTGTAGCATCTTATTGCATAAGATGATTCTGGTGTGATCTTTCCCATGCTTAGGCAAGGGCCTGACATGGCTGTAAAACCAGACATCTGGAGCAGCGTTGGTTCTGATGCTGTTGTTGAGTACACTGGCTAAATCTTCTGCCTCCTCTAGGCCTTTTAAGTCACTGTATCTGATGGTATCAGGCCCGTTTCAGTATTGCTTTGATGCCTTCTTATTAGTTATACATGGTGTCATCCTCTGAACCTCTTTGAGCCACATGCATATCATGTACTGTCTGTTTCACCTGTTTTCTCTCGCCCCAGTCATTTCAATCTGGAAGAGGAACATACGCAGGAGAGCCTCTCCTTTATTATCGACTTGTAGTGACTTTCTTTTTTCAAACACTGCTTCTGAACACCAAAGAGCCTAGAAGACTTGCTAAATTTCTCCCATTCTTTCATGGCACTTTGTTTCCCACTCCAGACTTTTGCAACTTTAGGTGTCCATCATGACAGTTGTTGAATGACAGTATTTCTCTTCACTGTTGTTCTGAGTACCCTGTTTCATATATGCCCAATAATGTACTGAAATGTGGTTACTTGCTTTTGGGACCTTGTATATGTTGTTTTCTTGGCTTCTTTGAAGTTCACCAAGATGTGCATTATTGAGCAAATTTTGCCATATCATGATCATGTGCCATGTCAATAACCATTGGTGGTCATGGTTCTCTATCTGACACGATCACATCCGTGTTCTTGTCTCCATTATGCCATGTGATCAAGCCATACAGGTATTTATCTCTCTGCCTTCCCCTTTCTGCTTTTCCCATTAATCTTGCCAATTGCCACTAAATTTTCCAGTTTATTTCTCCTGATAATGTGCCCCAAAAATCTTGACTGTCTATGCCTAATTCCTCAAATTAGTTTACCATTTTTATCTGTTTCTTGCAGGACTTGCTCATTAACTTTTCTGTCCATCATAGTATTCATTGCATTTTTCTCAGAAACCACATTTCCACTACCACAAGATGTTTCTCAGCTTGTCTGCTCATTGTCCATGTTTCATATGCAAACATCACTATAGGTTCTATATAGCAATTCCATATTCTCTCATTGCAATTGACAGCTTTTTGTGTGGCCACCAAAAAAAAGTTAGATGCATATCCTTTACAGGACATCACAGTCAACCCCAGCATTTTTTTGCTGTTTGTGATTTCTTGACAAGTTTACATTCAGCAGTTTCCCATTGCTTTCTGAATGATCGGCGCTCATAACATTGTACAAAAACAAACGCAAGGCAGTCTGCTGCTAAATCGCCTGCAGCTGTGTTTCCAAGTGACATGCGGGAATGCAAATTGTCCATAAACCCTTTGCTGCACCGACCATAAGGAGCCATAAAATCAGCCTTATATAGTATGCCAATGTAACAAGGTTCTATATTGTCAGGGTTAATGTTAGATCTAGAGAAAGTATTTTATGCAACAACATATTCTCCGGATACTAACCACGGTGTCTGCTTTTGCCACGACATTTCTCATCTGCTCATCAGAAAATCTCACAACTGTGGCTATCACTTTAGCCAGGGTCTGGACAAACAGCAAAAATGTATTCATGTCAATAAAACATGGAAGAACAGCTATTGTTTAAAATGACATGAAAAATGTGTATTATTAGTACAATGTAAATGACTATCAACCAAGCTGAGGTTTTGAAAAGAAACCTGATGAAATCTTAGTGTCAGATATTTTATCATGTAGTAATAAAAAACTCCACCGCGGAGCAAACACGGCAGGGGGCTTCTGATCATCAGAAAGTTACCCCCTTACCCAAGTGTTTCGGCCCATTCTGCCCTTGACACTCTCTGGGGGTGGGCACGTCCGGGTCATGACTCTGGGCATCATTCCCCTCACATGCTAGACATTCGGTCGATTCCACTCTGCCTTCTCAGTGGCACAGGGGAACTTGATCTTCACCCTTAGACTCGGAAGGTCGCTCGGGTGCGCCACAGGGGACATCGACTTGAGTCTCCTCAGCACTGTGGCGTTCTCCCTGGCTGAGATCCTCTTACGTCTTATGTATATCCCTTTTACCAGAGTGCTGTCGTACCTCCTGTGACGCACTCTAGCACCCCTTCGCCCAACATGAATTCTCATTCCCTGGCAGGCGGCGAAGCTCTACCACAAACAATAGGAAGAGATTGTTTGTGATTGAAAACTCCGCCGTGGAGCAAACACGGCAGGGGCCTTCAGATCATCAGAAGGGTACCCCCTTCCCAGTGTTTCGGCCCCATTATCCTCTTAACACTTTCTAGGGTCGGGCCCATCTGGGTCATGACTCCGGGTGTCTTTCACCTGCCATGCGAGACATTCGGTCAATTTTGTTGTGCTTGTCCCTTAGCTGTTAACATGTCCACTCTCAAGCCTCCCCTCCCTCAGAGAGGAGAGTCAATGCAACCTGTGCTTGCCCCTTAGCACTTGTCGTGGGAGCCTACTTCATCACCAGCCATGGCCTCAATCGCCTCCATACGTCTCCGTTGCCATGTTCCTTCTTCGTGCCCTGTTCATGCACCACAATCTACAATGAATATATATAAATTACAGTCATAATATCATCACCATCATAGGCATTCAAGTCTCTCCACAGATCCTGGTCCTTGGTGTTCTGGATCAACTCTGCTCATGATATTTCAGCATGCCACCATCTCAGTTCATCCAGCATAATTTCTCTTGGTCTTCCTGCCTTTTTTCCCACCAATTTTTCCTGTTGTCACGATGTTCTTCTATGCTTCTCTTCTCATCACATGACCAAAGAATGCTTTTTTTTCTCTTTCTTTTAGTTGCATATAATGTTATAGTTTCATTAGCCTCTTCCAGGCAATCACTGTTAGGTACTCTGGAAGTCCAAATATTCACAAAATTCCTAATTTTTTCATTCATGTTCCATGATTCATTGCCATACAGGAAAACAGGTTCTGTATAACATTTTTAGCACTCTCTATCTTACATTCAAGTTATAGTGACTTATTGCATAAGATGATGAAACCTTCATGTTAAAACATGTGATCATTAATATATATAAAATACATGCATAATATATCACTGACAAATCATACTGGCTACTTCATAATTTCAATTAATTCACTTCAAAGCAGCTTTTTTTAATTATGTTAATATACTTAACATTCTTTATCTTCTTTCTTTCTCCTTCTATCTTCTTCCTCTTTCCATCTATTATTTCTTCCCTTTCTTTCTTATTCTTTTCCCCTCTTTTTTTTTTTTTTAAATTTTATTGTTCATTACATTATATTTTCTTCTTCTTCTTTCACATTTTTCTGTTTTCCTCCTCTTGTTCTGTCTTCTCCTTTCAATCTCCTATTCTTCTTATTGTAAAAAATCAGTGTATAATTATGGTATAAATAATAGGTAAGAAAAACAAAGACAATTTAGTACACAAGAAAGACAGTAAACATACTGTAACAAATGCAATAAATAATACTAAGAAGAGTATTATTACCTTTGTCTCCCGGCCCATCATATACTCATAAAGTATATTTTTCAGGTACTGAAACACAGTAATAATGTTAGTAATACCTGAAGTTGTCAAACATTTTAATAAACACTTTAGAAGTAGACAAATATTTCAACTTTAGAAGTTGTCAAATATTTTAGAAGTAGCCAAATATTTCCATAAACACTTTAGAAGTAGTCAGACATGTTAATAAACACTTTAGGATTCCAGAAGTTTGAGATATATAGTATGCTACTATGGAAGACAGCAAATGGGCCTAGGATGTTACATACTGCCCTTATTACTGTATGTCTGTGAATCATGGACCCTGCTGAATACCAAGATGAGACAGAAACTAGAAATTTGAGGGCACTAAGATTTGTTGGAATAAAGTCAAGTTTTCATGAAGAATACAGAAAAACCAAAAAAGAATGACATCATCACCATCATCATGTGCCATGCCAGTAAGCATGGACAACCACAATTTTCCTTCTCTCATAATCACCAGTCTCGGATAGGGTCTGTGTTTTTGTCCTGATTATGGCATATGGCTGAGCCCTCTTGATATTTATCGCTTTCTCTTCTCTTGCTCTTTTACCATTAAGTTTGAAAGCAGTCACTAAGTTGTCAAGTGTATGTGTCCTGATAAAATGTTAAAACAATTTTTGGTTGTCAACATCTAATTTCTCCAACCAATCTGTGGTTTTCATCTGGTTCTTGAAGGATTGCTTCATTCTTCACATTCTCTTCAGAAACCACATTTCATGGATGTGTGTTGGTTTTTCTGCTTATTGTCCAAGTCTCACAAGCATAAAAAAATACTCTCTTCAGCACTTTCACACTCCTTTTCTGACTACAACTGACAGTTGTTTATTTGTATGTTTTTCATTATAGTAAAGTAAGCAGTTAGTCAGGTCTTAGTCAGATACGACTGAGCTACCATATGAGAGTAGACGGTACTACCTGCTTTCTGTTAGCGCCGAATGTTGGGTGGCGCTCACCAAATCTGACACTCAACATTGTGCCTTGGCTTCAGGCGGAAGAGTACAATTGGGAGGGTACAAGCCTTATCCTGATACAAAGAAATGCAACCTAAAGACAGAATATCATGTCAGGGCAGACCAGACAATAAGCCCTGGTCAGAAACTGGTCTAGCATCGAAGCCCTGACAGGTGTCAGTTGGAGCATTGCTTTCCTGATCCGGCAGCTTCTGTAGCTTGTCTTTTTCCAGATGTATTGGTGTTACTTTTCCTCTGGGATAAACTAGGCAGGTCGAGAGAGGGATTTTGCTGCATGGGCAACAACTGATCTCTACAATTCAGCCCAGACTTTGTGCGATGGGGAGGTTATTATACCTTTTTTGTAAAGCACAATTATCGTCTATCAAGACATCAAGGTGCCAGTTAAGTTCCAATTCCAATTTTCAAAACAAAAATTCCAAATTCGGCCTTGTTCAACTTGCGTTTTTCAGCTGTGGTTATTGTTGAGGTCTGTGGTTTTTGTGGGTTCATTCACCCTAATTCTTGTCTTGTGAGTCCTATCTTGGACTGATTATGTTGGTTTGTGTCTGTGACGTCAGCTGGGGGATCGGTCGGCGGCTATCCTTTGTGCTCGTCTGCTCTTGTGGTTTTCTTTGTTGGTGTAGGCTCCAGGCTCATCTGGCTTGACTGGCTGCAGTCCTTATAAGGACTTTTTATTTGGTCTTTTTGTCTCCTTTTTTGTGTATTTTCTGTAGGAGCTTTTCCACACTTCCATTTTCCCCCTTGTGCCTGTTTTCACTTTCAAGTTTGAGTTTCTGCTGCCTTTCGATTTTTTCCTCCGTGGTCATCCATGGTTTTCTCTCTCCGTCTTCTATGTAGTACGAATATTCAGGGTCATAATCAGGTTCATATCATCTACCTGGGTATTCTACCGGTCTCCTGATTTTCTTGGGTTTCTTCTTTTCTCTTTCATCCCAACACCTTTTGAATTCCTGGTGCCTAAGTACCTCCACTCTTGCACCTTCTCGGAGCTTCTCCAAGGTAAATTCCTGTGGTCTCTCCGTGCCATCACGAGATTTCTCATCTCGGTTTTCTTTGGATGTCTGGCGGGATATTGTCCTGGCTGGGCTGCTGGCTTTGTCTTGCGGTTCTGGCTCGGTCTCTTGTTGGATTTCATATTGTGGTTTCTCTGTGTGCTTTTCTGTTTCTTGTGCTGGTTTGATTTGGGTTGGCTCCCTTTCAGTTGTTAGAATTTCTCTTACCGCTTAGATGTCTCATAGAATCTCTTCATTTATCTTTGTCATCTGCCTCATGTTCTCCACCTCTTGTTTGATGTCCCGCTGGATCTCCTTTATTTCTGCAAGAAGTTTCCCATTGTCGCTGGTTGGTGTTGATGTTTGCAGTAGCTTGATTTGCTTCTTTAACTCATGAATCTGGCTTTGCAGTTGCTCTTTCTCGGCTTGTGAGATGCAGGTTGCTGTCTTGCACCTCCGCCTTGCATCCTTATATGGTGTCTTTGTGGTGATGGCGATCTCTAAGACATCTGTGTCTTTGGAGATACGGACAGCCTAAGTATCATGCTCCGTGCTTGCCCAGGCAGTTGGCACACTTTCTTTTGTTGTTGGGTGCTCGGAAGTCCATGTCCAGCTTGACCAGCGGACACTCCTTGAAGGTGTGGTGATCGGCGCAATACTGACAGATTTCCGTCTTACTGCGGCATGTTGCTCTGCTGTGGCCGGCCCTCTGACATCTTGAACATTGATCGACTCTTGGGATGAATCTCTCTGGCTGTTGTATTTTCTTGCTGACTGATACTGTGGTCGGCATTTCGCTGCCCTCCGACGTCACCACTGCCAAGGCTGTAGGTATCTTGGAGTAGGTGAGGGGCCGCTTCGCCTTCAAGAATCGGATGTGTTGATTCTCTTCTCGAAGCTGCTTCATGATTTCTTCGTCTGATAGCTCCACTTGGATACGCTCGACAACCCACTTGCTTGTCGGTGAGTCGGTGTTTCTGACTCTGGTGTCTTTCTCCTCCCTCTTCTTCTCAGTAGGTTTGGCTCTTGTCTGTGGTGGGCTGTCGATCTTCTCCCTCGTGGTAACTTCAGAAATAGTTGTAGTTTCAGGTTCTTTGATGCAGCTAGCAGGCGTGTTCTCCACGTTCATCTTCTTCACAGTCTTGTCGGCTCCCACGCTGCACATCTTGGATGCCGCGTGTTTCTTGTTGTTGGACTTACAACGTGACATTTTCCTGCGTACCAGGCTGCTTGATTGGTTAAATTGAATGTGATCACACGACGTGTTGGGCAGTTAAGTAAGCAAAAGACACTTTTATATGCCATAAGTGTATTGAAAATCTGGTGCTAGACTTACATTTTGTATCTGCCATGAACCAACTCACTGGAAAAGTGAATAAACGGGTTTAGACATATATTTATTAGCATTGCACAGACCTATCTATGAAAGGCCGCGCAATATGACGTGGAAAGGTTTTGTGCTGAGAAGTCCAGTGCGTAATAACACATCGTAAAAGCTGCCATTTGTACCAAGAAAAATATAGATGATTTGAAGACGATGCTAAAGTAAAGAAAACAGCAAGATGAATCGTACAAATTTAGTAATAATGATTTAGCCCAGATAAGAACGGCAAGGCTTGACATTCAGCCGACTGGGTCAGCTCAGTGTATAACCCATTACCGACCGACAGGCGAAGCTAGTGCTTGACAAGGGTGTCCAGTGTTAGGTGTAAACACACTGTAAGTAATGAACAATTTATTTCAACGTCAAGTATAGAGATAGATAAGAGAATGAGAGTATTCATCCTGACCGTAGTACCTCGAAAGTTGTAGAATAATTGTTGAATGCAAGTGGTCAGGTGTGGTATACACGATAACAGCAGTTTGCTGGTGACACCTGAGACTTGAGAACATTGTTGAAATATAAATAAAAGTACACTACAACTGAGGAGTGTTGAACAGTAATTTTCGAAGATGTTGACAATTGCCCGCATGGATTCTTGTTGCAAAACGAGCCCGAGAACGGCGTTGGCAGTATTGACCAATCGGCACTCAGGAGGTGATTTGGTCAGTATCACATTGGCTGCCTTTACTTCCTAATTCATTTCTAGGTTCCTATATAAGGCTGGGCTGACCTAGAAAACCAGGTCAATCTGCTATGATGTAGATTCAAGTTTTTGTTTGTAATCTTGCAAAATGCTAAAGACGACATAGATGAGGAATGACAGCTTTGGGACTAAGTTCTGACATGGATAACTGGCCTCATATATTTCAGCCTCTGTACATGTGATGTAGCTGTATCACACTGGCTAGCAGGCTTGCCCGCTGGTCTTGTGTTCCCTATTGAGGTGGGGATGTTGTAAAAACTGATCTAGGCTCCCAGCCTACAGTGGGTACCAGGAGGTGTTCCTGAGAAGCAAATGTGGCTGACATGGTACCATATCATCCCCCGGGAGCTGTTTGGTCTATAAAACAGTATGTAGCTAGCACCATATACCCACTATATACCCATTACATGCAATTTAAGGTGTGGACAAGGGTCCTTTACTGTGCACCTGTACATGTGCTCAAGACATGAATCTGCTATACCAAGTTATGATTCATAAACTGAAGCAAATGTGCTCAAGAAATGAATCTGCTATAACAAGTTGTGATTAATAAAACTGAAGCAAATGTGCAGATATTCACCTCAAATTCTGTGGGTTCTCTGAAAAGGGCTGAGTCTGTGTGGTTAAAAAAAGACCCATCCAAAGAAAGGGGAGGGTCATCATCATCGCTCATACTCTTTCTCCCGAGCTCCAGTTTTTCCATCTGAATGCAAATACATTAAACCCAAATTTTTTTTTATTTTCTTCAACTATGAGTAGCTTATAATTTTGATTAAGCAAGCAAAAACAGCCATCAGAGTCGGCACATAAACAAAAAGTATGCTGATGTTATCTGTGTGCATGGACATAATAGTCTATTGTCATTGGGTTTGATCTCTAAGTGTAAAGACTACTTTTCTTTGAAGGATGTCCCAGTTAATTAAAATATAGAAAACATGCACAAATATATCTATGTTCAAATTATTTCAGTTTTACAGATTGACTTATTAAAAAAAAAATCAAAGAAAATCCTGAATGAAAAATGAAGAATTTTCATGAAAATAAGGATTTAAAACTGAGTAAAACATTCATGGAAACTGACAGTAAAAGTTAGTAAAAACATTAAATGTTTTATAGATAACTGACAAACGGTAAATCTGACATGTGATATATTTTTCTGACATTAGAAAGTTTGTAATAAATTTGACTCATAATGGACCACAACTAATTATTATTCTTATAATCAACTGACTGAGTTCACTTCTTTCGTCACTATAACGTTAAATGATGAATGAGATCATAGGCTGACTAATTAATTACATAGGGAATTACATCACATTTCAAACATAAAATACATTTCAAGTTATTACACATTACTACTTATGTAAAGTAAACAGCTCTGATAAATTTCATTTCTCATAAAGTGTGAACCTTGAAAACAAACAAAATCCATCATTTTAGAATTCTTTCTTCTTCTGTCCTTTCCTTTATCCACCAATGGGGCTTGGGCTCTCAACCGACTCACCCCATGCTATAATTTGTATGTAACTTGTTCATGGCTGGGTGGATATTTTTGCTGCTTTTTCTACATGTTCAGGTAGCCTGTCCTAAACACAAGCCATTTTAGTTGCTTTTTCAACATGCCTGATAGCCATTGGTGTTACTATTTGTTGCTTCCATCATGGGCTCTGGTAATACACTGACAATTTAAAAATTACTGCGCCTAATTTTACCACATTTCTGATTGCAATTGAACAGAAATACAGAAAGATCTAGCAGCATCAAAGAATAATCTTGCAAATAAAGTTGTTTAGCATTTATAACAATAAATACCATGGCACTCTTCCGAATAACGGTCCCAAATTATTTCTTGTAAAAAGCATCCCTTACAGGGCCTCATTAGGTGGTATAATAACAAATATTAAACACAACAAACTAAAATATAGAATTGAGAAAATTAAAATATGTACCAATAATATTTGACAGTTATATGTGGAAATACGTATGCACAATAAATAATTTAGTATCGTTATTTATTATGTACAGTTATTGAGTGTGTGTGGTGGACTGCTAGACCGATCGATGGATGCAATAAAAGTTTTTGGTACAAGATACATATTTCACTCCAACGACGTGAGGGCCTTCCGGGCCCAGGAAACATTTATTGCATCCATCAATCGGTATGGCTCTGAAACCTGGAGTACAACGAAAGGAGACGAAGCCTTGTTACAAACCTTTGAGAACAAAATTTTAAGACGCATCTTTGGACCCATTAGGGATACACAAAGTGGAGAGTGGAAAAGAAGAAGTAACAAAGACATTTATGATCTGTTTAAGTCCCCGCTAATCACTGGTATCATGAAGGCTAATAGACTACAATGGCTGGGGCATATAGAAAGAATGGAAGATAATAGGGAAACAAAACTCGCTTACACTCAGGAAATAAATGACTGTAGACCCCGAGGTAGACCAAGAAGGCGGTGGAGAGATAATACATGTACAGACCTACAAGCACTTGGAATCAACGACTGGCAAGAGAAGGTCCACCAGAGAGACGAATGGAGACGGATTGTATTTGCAGCAAAGAACCTCATTGGCTCGGAACGCTGAAGAAGAAGATCAATCGGTTTAGCAGTTCACGACACACTGAACCAGAAGAGATCGACAACATCACCTAATGAGGCCCTGTAAGGGATACTTTTTTACACTAAATAATTTGGGACCGTTATTCGGAAGAGTGCCAATACCATTATTTCAAGGTCTACATTTGTTAACATCCTGATGAAATGAAAGCAGACAAATATATTACCTTTTTTAACAACTCTTTTTCCTTGAGTTTGTAAAGACTCAAATCTCCATACAATTGTGAAACTTGTGCCTGAAATTTCAAACAAATAAAACAGGTGTTCTGCTCAAGGCTCAGACCACTACATTGAAATGAAAGAAAACTGAGTGTTGTTTTTAATAAACACACTGGTACACGATGAACGTACTACCAGCCAAGACCTTCCACAGTCTTCTTTCTTCAGCAAGTACATTAGTGTGACAATGCCACAGTTTTCCATTCTTTTATATTATCACTCCAGGCTTTCTACTGCCTACCAATTTCCCTCATTTATTTCCCTGAGGATGTCCATTTGAACATTAGCTTGGAGTCCGTGAACAATAAAATACTGTAACCTTGCAGAGAAAACAGTCCCAACCCAAGTCAAATCCCAGCCAGTCCATATATGCTGAATCATGCCCTGATTGCATTCTAATATGCCTTTCTGCAGACGTGAAGTTACAGTACTGGTCTCACACACACTGCTAGTGTCTGTGCTTGGAGGGAAGGAATGCTCTTCAACAGTTTCAGTGTTGACGGTACTTAGGCACAGTGTCTTGAGAAAATTCTGAACACCAACCTCACTCCAACAGAAGCCTGCCCTCTTCAAGGCTCAAATGATGTGAACATCAATACATCGGATTTCAAAGTTAACACTCAGTCTTCCGGAGGCTTCACCAACCAGCCAGTTCTCTGTTTCTATAAGGAACTACATTGTTGTCACGTGCACATAACATCTCAAACATGGACAACAGAGTATCATTGCTACAAAACTGTCACTTGAATGATGTACCTGTAAGTCCATATTGACAAGTTCCAAGTTTTGCATATCTGCTGAAAAACTGGGATTGAGACTATCCATATTGAGCCGAGCAGGTGCAGAAACAAATGGTTGTTGTGAAGAGTTATGTCCCACTTCACGCTTGCTAAGGGTTTCAGCAAGCTCAAGTCTAAAATGAGAATGAAAATCTGATCAGCATGGATGCTACCACTAAAAGGCAAAACACAGAGGTATATGTTTATTTACAAAACACAATAATCAAAGTAACATATGGTAGTAGATAGTGCAGATGGCATTAAAAAATACACAGTGTAAATAAAAATAGTGTTAGAAAATTAGTGAAGCATAAAAAATTCAGAACAAAAGTTAAGTTGGTTTTATCCAAAACATACAGTCGCCCTATTTTCACAATTACAGTCCACCAAACGCACATTTTCTATAGATTTCTGTCAAAATGTTCTGAAAACTATTGTAAAATTTATGCGTGTTATCTATAGACTGCAGGAAAACTGTATTTATTCTAAAGACTGTTGTGAAAATGGCACTTCTACTCTTTATAGATTGTTGTTATTTGTAAACCTTCTGGACGACAGAACTTTGCCTCTTAAGTCTGATGCATTGGTGTTCAGGTCACTTAAGCTCTGAAAAGCATTGACATCTATCGGAGTGACGATGGTGTTGAGACCTGGCACTCACATCTATTGCAGTGACGTTGGTGTTGAGACCTGGTATCAAAGTGCTATTTCCACAGGATTGTTAAGCAGAGCACTCCTTCCAAGCTCCAGCTCAGAGACCAGTGTGGTCTACAAGACTGGTATTGGAACTTATATCTTCAGAGAGGCATATTGGGATACAACCAGGTCACATTTTAGCACAGTACACAGAACTGACTGAGATTAGGCTCAGACTGGTAATGTTTCCTGCACTGGTTTAAGGTATTTCATTGTAAACATTTGTTTTCTTCATTGGTTTAATGTATTTTATTGTAAACATAATGTTTCCTACATTAGTTTACGGTATTTCATTGTAAATAAAATGTTTCCTACATTAGTTTATGGTATTTCATTGTGAACAGACTCCAACCCAATGTGCCAAGTGACTCTTGAAAGCTTACAGTCAAAACGTATTTGAGTTATTTATATTTTTCATTGACAATTTATTTGTGATTTAAAGACTACATTAAAAGCTAAACTATGTTGCCTAGTAATTGTAATCAGAATATACCTGTGCTCCTGTTTCTTAAAGACTACATTAAAAGCTAATTTATGTTGCCTAGTAATTGTAATCAGAATATACCTGTACTCCTGTTTCTTAAAGACTACATTAAAAGCTAAACTATGTTGCCTAGTAATTGTAATCAGAATATACCTGTGCTCCTGTTTCTTAAAGACTACATTAAAAGCTAATCTATGTTGCCTAGTAATTGTAATCAGAATATACCTGTGCTACTGTTTCTTAAAGACTACATTAAAAGCTAAACTATGTTGCCTAGTAATTGTAATCAGAATATACCTGTGCTCCTGTTTCTTAAAGACTACATTAAAAGCTAATCTATGTTGCCTAGTAATTGTAATCAGAATATACCTGTGCTCCTGTTTCTTAAAGACTACATTAAAAGCTAATCAATGTTGCCTAGTAATTGTAATCAGAATATACCTGTGCTCCTGTTTCTTAAAGACTACATTAAAAGCTAAACTATGTTGCCTAGTAATTGTAATCAGAATATACCTGTGCTCCTGTTTCTTAAAGACTACATTAAAAGCTAATCTATGTTGCCTAGTAATTGTAATCAGAATATACCTGTGCTCCTGTTTCTTAAAGACTACATTAAAAGCTAATCTATGTTGCCTAGTAATTGTAATCAGAATATACCTGTGCTCCTGTTTCTTAAAGACTACATTAAAAGCTAATCTATGTTGCCTAGTAATTGTAATCAGAATATACCTGTGCTCCTGTTTCTTAAAGACTACATTAAAAGCTAAACTATGTTGCCTAGTAATTGTAATCAGAATATACCTGTGCTCCTGTTTCTTAAAGACTACATTAAAAGCTAATCTATGTTGCCTAGTAATTGTAATCAGAATATACCTGTGCTACTGTTTCTTAAAGACTACATTAAAAGCTAAACTATGTTGCCTAGTAATTGTAATCAGAATATACCTGTGCTCCTGTTTCTTAAAGACTACATTAAAAGCTAATCTATGTTGCCTAGTAATTGTAATCAGAATATACCTGTGCTCCTGTTTCTTAAGGACTACATTAAAAGCTAATCTATGTTGCCTAGTAATTGTAATCAGAATATACCTGTGCTCCTGTTTCTTAAAGACTACATTAAAAGCTAATCTATGTTGCCTAGTAATTGTAATCAGAATATACCTGTGCTCCTGTTTCTTAAAGACTACATTAAAAGCTAAACTATGTTGCCTAGTAATTGTAATCAGAATATACCTGTGCTCCTGTTTCTTAAAGACTACATTAAAAGCTAATCTATGTTGCCTAGTAATTGTAATCAGAATATACCTGTGCTCCTGTTTCATCTGTTCAATCTGTCTTGTAAGAAGAATTACCTGTTGTTGCAGGGTGGAGTCTTCTGTCTCAAGCTCAAATATATCCTGTATAATATTAAGTGGAAGAATTAAAGCACAAAAAGTCACCTCATGGTGTCAACAATAACTGAAACATTGGTAAGGATTATGCTATGGTGACAACATTAACTGAAATATTGTTAAAGATTATGTTACGGTGACAGCAATAACCGGTGACTTGTCCTGTACAAAACATTGCCTATGTCCTGCCTCTCTTGCTGTCATGTATAAAGTATCTATCACACTGAATCCATCTATGATGTAGTCTTCATTTTCTCCCCTTCCCCAGTACCCTTCCTGCTATAATCATCTTTTCAAACATTCATGTCTTTTTACATTCCCAATATTATTTCATTTTCCTCATTTTTTTTGGGGGGGGGGGGGGGGGGGGGGGGGGGGGGGCGGCGGCGGCATTAATAACCAATATTTTTCAGTATTAAATTATTGTTGAATAGATCTGTTTGTTCTCTTTTTCACTCTATGAATTTTCAATACTATTCTGTAAAACATTCAATGTTGTTAAGGCAGATGTTCCCCAAATGCATTCTGCAAAGAATGTTCATATAAATGGGAATCACAAATGCATGTTACTATTTATGCCATGTTACTATATGGCTTGATAGTGCCAGGCTCTAAAACATGACTTCTGATTTGTCAAACATTACCAGTCACATTAAGCCAAAACAAAAACACTATTTTCAGATGTTCATAAGAAATCGATGTAAACGTTAATTAGTATGATTTCTACACGAGGTGCTAATTATAAATAAACTGAAAAAATACATTTAGGCCAATACTATCCCTCCAGCATAATTTCATTACTGAAAACTATAATCAGGGTAAAAGCTGAAGGTAACATAGCTAGAGTGTGACAACAATATAAACAGACGTCAATAAGATGTGCTCTGGATATAGTATGTCCGACTCTATAATGAAAAGTGAAGACAGAGAATGCTGCAGATCCATTAATGCCAAACTTCACTGAGTAGACAATATTGTATGATGATACATTCAGTGGTGTAAGCAAACAGCAAGGTAACAAATAAGTTAACATAACACGATATAGGCTTATCCACTGTCACAAAGGTCTTATGATGAACAGAGACTACAAAGGCTCACTTTCTGTTCACTGTCATCAGCAGGTGTCCAACTACTGAACTCCTGATAATCAGCACTTTCTTTTGATTGGTTGTCCTGATACTCAACTTTCAGCCTCGTTTCAAGAGCTTGAATCTCTTGTTGGTGACTAACTTTTATCATTGCCAGTTCAGACTGAAGCTCCTTTATCCTTTTTTCTTGTGAACTCTGAAAGGACTGATATTTCAAATTTAGTATTAATTGATGAATTCTGAACATATTCATACATGTTAGAATTTCATTATGCCTTTATTCTATTTTTTTGCATGCCCAAGTTTTAATTGGCTGTTTAAAAACTTGGCTCATAGACAGCATCATATTTTGGAAGCTGAAATAGTTTGGCCGTATTAAATGTTGTTTAGAAAGATCAATAATAGAAGGCATGGTTCCTGGAAGGAGAGGCACGGGTTGATCTGCATGGTGGTGGGCACGCGGCACTGCAGACATCTGGGGCATGAAAATGCATGCGACAGGGGAAGAGGCGCCTATTTTACTGGGCCTTCAAAGGGGAAATAAATAAAAGAAACACTGTAGACCTCCTGTGTGTGTCATAAAAGGTATGCCTATGAGGTGGAATAAGAATGGATATCTCATACAGAGAAACAATTAGCAGACATTTAACCAATCATAGACTGGCCTACAAACAGCTTGACATGTGTGGTTGTGGGACTAGACTACTAGGAGTCTCAAGGCCAAAAGTAGAAAAAGAAGAACAGACAAAAGATTAATAATCTTTCTGCTGATCCTGATGAAAGCCACATTCTGCAAAAGACCTGTTATATGAACAACTGTTCCATTAACAACATGAACAGTTTTGTAGTTTAGTATGAAGGAGTCAAAGCATGTACTTGGAAATGGTGCGAACTTTCGTCCCTCTCTATGTATTCACCCCTCAAGGCGATACACTTCTTACATCTCTCCTTCATCAATTTAGTACCCAGATTATAGAACTCAAGTGTCCCTGAAGCACGTCTCAATTCAATGATCAAGTCCTGATTGTTGAAAAACGACATCTATGAAGCAGATTCTTCAGTTTGAAATGAAGAGCAGGCAGGGTCATAAACAGGGAATTTCTCATCATGAATTTGCTTTGCACTCTACCTGGATGTGCAGGACTTTGATTACGCAACACGCCTGTACTGTCCATGATGCCACTTTATACAAACCTGCAGCAGTTTCCCACCAATTTCTCATGGCACACCCACGCACCAAGAATGTGCAGGAAATTAAAACCAATTGTGTGTCTTTACAATGATACACAGCACTCCTGCCTGTATTAATTTCTTAGCAAAGTGCAAAACATTTTGACCGCCACACATAATTTTACTTGAATAAAAAATACATATTGCGCAATTCTCTTCCATGGTCTCAATTACAAAACTGTCCAATGTATGAACACAACTGTATGACTGTTATTTCTTGGTTGGCAAGAATGGACATTATAACACTCAGGAAAAACCTATAAGTTCTCTGCCTACTTTAGCAAATGTTACAGTAGATGCTGAATATTCCAATAACACAGTTTGTAAAAACATCAGAATTGTTCCCACTTGTGCCACATCTGGTTGGAACCAGACTTAATCTAAACTCAGACAACCTCAAATATATTGTTTCATCTGTTAACCTCTCTTAAACTAGCAGTTATTCAAAGATAAGTGTTCACAATCTTTATTTTTCCCATCATGAGTATTTCAACTACTGGCATTCTTGAAGCAGATTGTCTTGCTTGCTGCACTGCACTCTCACATGACTCATGACATTATATCCAAGTTAGTTTTCTTAAATAAATGCTGGCCTGCTGGCCCAATGGTTATGGGTTCAAATCCACATGGGGTGGATACTTAAAATTGACCTGGTCCCTCATGTTGACCCAGACTGGTTACCAGGAAATGTCTTGGGATGTAAAGTCAGCCGGCATGATATTAACCATATCAGCCTCCAAGTGCTGGCTGATCTATACAAAGATGGGTCTAACAACATATGCCTAGTTGGTTAGTTAGTCGATAGATCATCCTCACTGCACATCGAACCATTCAGTCCATAAGTGCTTGGATCCCCTCCTCAGCAAATCCGACAGCGTTAGTGGCTAACGACACCAGTTCTGTGTTGGTTTATTAATCTTCTTTGGCTTCCTGCATAGTGTTCTTGTTTGGCCACATCTCTTTTAACTTGCTGTTCTCACAGTCTGATCATGGTTGTAGATTCACAGTCATCACTTGGTTCTCACAAACGACTTAATTCTCGTATCAGCCGGGTCCATGGCTCATCCGCCCTCCACAGTAGCCTTACCTGCAAGTCTGTCAGCCTGCTCATTTCCTTGTACATCTGCATGACCTGGCACAAAGATGAAACTAATCTTTGCCAGCCGTGACCGCTCCAGAGAGCATGAACACCATATGCCTAATGCACATAAGGATCGAAACAAGGTCCTTTACTTACTTTACTTGTAAGAGAGGTGTTTATGCTCACTAGCCACGTATGTCACATCTGTCCATTGTGAACTTTACCCAATATGGTTTATTAGAATTAGAATTAGAATGCAAATCACAGCACTTTAGCAACACGCATAGGTGCTCAAGCTTTCTCAGCTATTGTATGCTGAGTGTTCTAGTGGAACACTGACTGTGCATCCACAATGATAAATGATTGTATAGAAACTGAGTGATTAAAATACTATGATGCTCATATAATATATTTTGTCATCAATTCTATTAGGGGCATTAATTTGAAACCCATTCCAATGGCTTTATTACAAAAGCTTGAAAGAAACGTTAACAGGTATGGTAGAATTAAACAAAGCATTCATCTTGAATGAATTATGCACCATGGGTTGGTCAGAAGAAGTCACCGTAGGCATTCAGGCAAGCATCCCATTGCTTAGGTAGGCGGCGAATGCCGACCGCAAAAAAAGATTGTTGCTGCTCACTGAACCAAGTGTTTACTGCGTTCATTACGTCTGTATCTGTGTGAAATCGTTGCCCCTTGAGAGCTTTTTTAGAGGTCCGAACAAATGAAAATCACATGGTGACAAATCAGGACTATAGGCTGGATGTTGCAGAATTTCCCACTTCTTCCTTGCTAATGCTTCCTGCACAATCTTTGCGACATGAGGACGAGCATTATCGTGCAACAGAATCTCACAGCGAGAAAGTATGCCGGGTCGTTTATTCTTAATGGCTTTTTGCAGCTTGTCTATCGTTTGCAAGTAGTGGGTAAAGTTGATGTTGACACCAGGTTCTTTAAAGTCAGCCAACAATAGCCCTTCAGGGAAACCTGTAACTTGAATACTTTGGCTTTTGGTGATCCTGCATGCTTCCATTGCATGCTCTCTCTTTTGCTGCTCGGCTCAAAGTGGTGGCACCATGATTCATCACCTGCCACTATGCGGAAGAGAAATGCATCACCCTCCACTCTGTAACACAGCAAGTGGTTCAAACACCATCCCAAGCATTCCTCTTTTTGGTGGTCGGTCAACATTCATAGTACCCACTGTGAACAAACCTTGCGATGTTGCAGTTTCTTACGAACGACCTTTTGAATTGTCCCAATTGACACATCAAATTCTTTCGCTAGCGAATGTGTGCTTCAACAACAGTTCATCTGTACTGCTGCATCAATTTTGGCGATGTTTTTTTTCCTGTTGCAACAATATGCACTTGACCCGGCCGTCGAAGATTGGTTGTGAACCAATGTCCTTTCCAAAACATTTGTGCCCAGTCTGTCACCGTTGTCTTCGACACACATTTGTTACTGTATGCTGCCTGCATTCTTTGATGAATGTCCACTGGTCGACATCCTTCAAATGATAGAAACTGATTCACCACTCTTTGAGCTGCTTTGGACAGATTTTGAATGGTCAGAAAGAGAACCTGTGCACCATGGGACGATAAGCACTTGGTCTTTTATTCATTGGTCAGTACTTATCACATGACTATGACATGATCATGTTCAACGTATGCAATTACGCACGGTGCGGCACGAACGGATTTCAAATGAATGCCCCTTATACAACAATTAACTTTTTATCAATAATTTAAACTATTATTTATTTATAACCTGAATTTGAGACTGATGATCCAAACGCAGTTTTTCAATGTGCTTGTCTTTCTCTAGAATTTCTTGCCTCAGTTCATTCAGAGCTCTTTGGTGTTCCTGCACCAAGTCTTGCCTGCTGCGCTCATTTTCTTCTGCAAGCATTAAGGTCAAATGTCACATGTGTCAAACAGTGTCTACTTGAATATTGTTTATACCACAGTGTATTTCCTTAGTTTTTGAATCGGTTCTTGTAAAAAAGATAACAACACCAGCAAAGTGGTAAATAACAGATAAAACATACTATGGGGCAGATAAAGAAAGCAAGCAATGTTTAGAACAGAAGAGCAGAATATACAATGAATATGAAAAACATAAAGTCAAACACATTGTTCTCTCTCTCTCTCTTCCTTCTCACTACCAACATCCCCCCTCCCCTTTTCTCCCTTTCTCTCACTGAGAGACAGATAAATAATCATACCATTTTTATAGTTGACTGATTATTGTATATTACTGTGGAATGTAACAGTAAAAGAATGAAAACGAAAGAACAAGACACAGAACATTAAATGTCTTTATACTATTAAAAGTAAAACTGTTTCAACATTAATGACAAAACAGTTACACTGCCACATTAATGTTGATCAACAGAGTGAGAGAGTGTGTATGTAAGAGAGAGAGAGAGAGAGAGAGAGAGAGAGAGAGAGAGAGAGAGAGAGAGAGAGAGAGAGAGAGAGAGAGAGAGAGAGAAAGAGAGAGAGAGAGAGAGAGAGAGAGAGAGTGTGTGCGTGCGCGCACACGCTTATATTACTATGTATTGACTCTGTGCCATTTGATGTTTTAATGAAGTTATGATGCTTATATGATTATTTTTTGACTCTTTGCCATCTGATGTTATGAAGTTGATGTTGCTTATATTATTGACCTACCGTTTCATTTCTATATACATTTTTCTCTGTCTTTCTTTGCTTCCTTTTATCCACAAAGACTAATTTCTCTACTTCATCAATTTTATTATATTCCACACACTTCATGTGTCCTTTTCTTAGAGTGTTAAAGAGTAAAACAAACTGTAATTTACTGCCTATACAGTACCTTGCGGTGTATGGCAGGGGGGTCTTTGAGCCTGAGGAATTAAGGCCACCTGGATAGTACAGTCGCCGCAAAACTGTGCAGGTTAGGATATTCTTTTTTGCCCCCGACAGGGAAAAATCCCACACCTTACCGAGGATTCGAACCCAGGTCTCCCGAAGGAGAATCCGGTGTTCTAGCCACTAGGCCAGCTGCTCCTCTTTTATGTTAAAGTGTGATTTAGTAATACCTGTAGCACCTGGTTTCATCTCTATCCATGATAAGTTCTCAACATCCTTCTCAAAAATCAGTTTCTTCACTACTCAATATAGACTAGCCTTCTGAAATGGAACCAACTACAATAACAGCCCTACGCTCCTAAAGGGGCAATAATGATGATAATGATATCTATGTGTCCATACAGCATCATATTTCCCCATATTCAAATGCAATACAATCAAAGACCAATTAATAAACATATTAATGTGTGTATAAGAAAGGCTTACCTGATGTTTTACTAAATTTATCCTCCATCTCTTGCGCCTTAGTGACCAACATTTCATTAGTCTGATGAACAATCTGATTCACCTTGGATGTATGTTGATTTGCTTGTTCTTCCAGAACAACTTTATTGGATTTCTGTAACTTGAGCATTGTGTTTTCCAGTTCTTCTTTCAGGTCTGCCAATTCTGCTTTGAGCGTTATCAGCTCTTCATGTCTATCAGACTGAAGTAACTCTAAATTCCTGTGAAGTTCATTATTCTTTGCCTTCAACTCCTCAATTTCTGCAGTATACTGCAGTTTCAAGTCATCATTCTCCCTTTTAATCACAGTTATTTTTTCTAACAACACAGTTTTCTCTGAAATGGATGAATCTATCTCCCTCTTCAGATTCAATTCAGAATCAATATATTCTTGTTGTTTTTGATCATATTCGTCTATCACAGATTGCTTTAACTTCACCTCCTCTTCAAACTGGTATTTCATATTCTGGACTATGTTTTCATTTTTGGAAATGAGTTTTTCTTTTGAGAGTCTTAGGTCATTTAGTTCTTCTGTTAAGATGGTGACTGTCTCTTGCAGTTTTGTGATGTCTTCATGGTGTTTATCAACTAAAGCAGTCTGCTCATCTTGAAGCTGTTTCTTCATTTGGGAGATGTCAGCTTCTGCCTTTTTCTGATACTCCGTTTTCATAGACTCAGTAAGGTCCGACAGTTCAGCAGCATGTGCCAGTTTTAGCTGGTTTAGTCTGGTCTCATTATCATGTTCAATCTGCTCCTTCTGAAATATACTTTCTGAGAATCTAGCTTCCAGCTCCTTCACCACCATTGTGTGGTTTGCCAAGGAATTTTCCAGTGTTATCTCAGTCTCAAGCAATTTTGATTGTAAATCTTCCTGTTTGGCAGTTAGCTGTGATAACTTTGTTTCTATGTTGAGTTTCTCTGTCTGAACTTGTTCTAGTGCTGACAAAGCTGTCTTTAAGTTACTGTCAAGCTCAGCTTTCTTTTTCTCTTCTTCAAGAACCCGACTTTGAGTTTTCTGTAATAAATCTTCAAGCTCAACAAGTGTATTGCTTTTCTTTTGCAGTTCATGCTCATACTTCTCTTTCTCCTGACTGTGCACTTTTTCTAACTCTGAGCATCTGCTCTCTAAGGATATGATGAACGTCTCCATTTCTTGTAGCTGAGCTAATCTTTCCATAAGTTGGTAATTTACTTGCTGTTGATTAGATTCTTCTTCTTTGAGTTTTGCTTCAGCTTCTGTTAATTTATCATTTATTTGTTTGCAGTTTGTTTCTGTCTCGTCAAGAATTTCTTGCATATTCTTTTCACTTTCTGCCATAACTGTTTTCAACTTTGAAATCTCACCGTCTTTTGACTTTAACAGAGCTGTCATCTCCACAACCTTGTGCTCTAAATCAACAATTGTATTGCGTGAAGTGCCTGTGTTTTCCTCCAGCTGCAGAAGTCGAGTATTTGCCCTGGTCAGTTCATCATACATTTCACTCTTAGATGTCTTTTCAATCTGTAAAGTGTTCTCCAGTTCTTCAATGGTGCTTTTTGCTTGACTCTGAACTTCTTTTAGTTTGGTAAGGTATTTCTGTCTGAGATCCTTCATCTTCTGTTCTGCCTCTTGCTTTATACTATCTACATCTTTCTGGTGTGACTGAAGCTGAGCCAGATGTTTTTCTTCTCCTTTCTGTGTACTTTGAAGCAAAGTCTGCTGTTGGACATCAAGAAGCTGTTGTTTTAAAACATTTACTTCCTCCTTGTATGACATTGCCTGAACTTCAAGTTTTGACTGTTCTTCTTTCAACCTGGTTTCATAGCTCTGAATGGCTTCTGACAATTGAGATTTCAAAGTGTCTGCTTCAGTCTTTAACTCTGAATTAACTGATGACAGCTGGGATATCTGAGAATCATAATTTAGCTTCATGATATCTAATTCTTTAGCCTGGTTCTGTGAGAAATCAGTTAGTTTTTGTTCACAAGTAGCTTGAACGTGTGTAATTTCTTCCTGTAATGAAGTGATTTGTTTTATTTTGGTTTCTAGTTCAGACTCTACATCATGTACCTTAGCGTCTTTCGCTACTTTAAACTGTTGTAAACATTCTTCTAAGCTTTGGGTTTCATTGCTAGAACTGGTGAGGATTTCTTTTAATGTATCATGCTCACTTTTGAGAAGATAAATCTGCTGCTGCATGTCATTGAGAAGGGTATCTTTCTCATTTAGCTGTGCTTCATGCTTTTTCACAATGTCTTTCAGCTGCTGTGACAGAGTGTTGTTCTCAGCCTGCAATTCTTCTGATACTTTTGTTTGCTGAGTCAACTGTTTATGCAAATATTCTTGTTCTGCTGATATAGTGCCAGCCATGGTTTCAAGCTTGATCTCCTTTTCACTGAGTTGTTTTGTTAGAGATTGAACCTGGGATATAAGTGTTTCCTTCTCCTCGGATTGTGATGCTGACTTGTCGAGTGTCTCTGAGTTTGTTGTCAGTTGTTGAATGTGAGTATTTCTCTCGGCTAACAGTGCATTCAGAGATTCAAGTTCTGAGGTATGCTTTTCTGATTGTTGTGTAACTTCTACTTTCAAGTCTGCAAGCTCCTTCTGTGTGTTAGCTAACTCAGCTCTTGCACAACTTAACTCTTGTGTTAAGCTGTCCTTGTCCAAGAGCTGCTGATAAAGGTCATTGACCTGTTGCTGGTAATGAGACCTGATAGTATCAAGCTCCTGACTATGGCTGTTATCTAACGTCTGATATTTCATTTCCCATTCAGTCGTCAAAGCATCCATAGCTGCTTGATGTTTTTGTTCCAAGGATTTTAACTGATCTTCTTTGACCTTCTCCAATTGATTTACTCGGTCTTCATAACCACTATCATTTTGAGACATGACCTTGAAACGATCTTCAAAATATTTATCTTTTTCTAACAAAATATTTGCATGGTGCTCCTTCAATTTGTTTATTCTCTCTCTGTACCTTGTCTGCTTCTGAATAAATTGGTCCTTGTATGTTTCTTCCAATTCCTTCATTTCTATTGTCTGTTTGCTCAACTTTTCTTCATAACTTTTCACCAGAGCTTCTTGTTCTAACCTGAGGGTATGCTGAATTTCCTCACATTCCTTTTGCTTCTGATTTAGTTGTTCTGTGAGTGAATCTTTCATGTCTTTGAGCCCTTTAACCTTTGCATTAGCTTCATTCTTCAACTTTTCAAACTTCTCTTGGCTTTTAGCCAATGCTGCTTCATTCTGACTGTTTGACTGAGACTTGATCTGAAGTTCTGCAGTTAATTTCTCGATCTTGCTTTCCAAAGAATTGATAAAACTGGTATTATCTTCTACAACAGAGCGCAACGCTACATTCTCATCATTCGTGGTTAAAAGTGCTTTCTTCAAAACATCAAGCTCTTCCTTGAGAACACCCACTTGTGAAGCAAACTCGTCAGCTCTTGACTCTAGAACCTGTTTTTCTTCTACAGACTGTTGTATCAGCGCTTCATGCCTGCCATACAGCTTCTCATTCAGCTCTGTTTTTGATGACTTTAAATCCTCTACAATGTTCTCCAGACAGGTCAGTTTATACTCTAAGCTGGCCTTCTCCTTCTCAACAGTACTTTGGCATGATTCTAGTGTCCTTATCACTTCCTGTAACTGCCCTACCTGAACTTCCAGTTCTTGTGCTTTACATTCTGTAGCCTTCTTCTCATTCACAGTATTCTGTAAGCATTTTTCTAACTCTTCTACTTGAATTCTACTGTTTTCTACATTTCGTTTTAAACACTGATTTTCCTCTTCTAACTCGACTATTCTTTCCTTCAGCTCTTGTACTGAAACAGATTCAGACTCCTCTCTCCCCTGTTCACATTGTGATGGTCTTTGTTGCCTCTCCTCTTCTAACTTAGTGTTCTCTGCTTTCAGTGTCCTCAGTTCATGTTCAGAAGCAGTCAGTGCTTCTCTCACAGATCTCAGCTCCTTTGACAGATTCTCGCAGACTTGACAGAGTTGTGAATCTGGCTGTTCACCAGTCTGAGGATCTGTGCCGCATTCTGAATCCAGCGCCTGCTGAACTCTCTGATCTAGGTCACCCATCTCTGTGAAAGTCTGCTGCTCTTTTCTCTGAGACTGCAATGGAAACAAATTTTTTTCCATTGATAGCTGAATAACATGGAAGGTTTTATAACAATTTAGCATAAACACAAACATGTTTCTCTAACATTAGGTGCTTAATCTTAAATCAACTAACATTTAAAAATTAGTATGAATATGTAAATAGGAGTTGAGGCAGCGTAAGGGTCAGGCACGCACATGTCGTACCAGTGGTCAGATCCACATTGGGGTGGATACAAATTTTAAAAATTGACCTAGGTTCTTAGGTTAACCCAGCTTAAAATGGGTGCCAAAAAATACCTTGGGAAATAAAGGCAGCCAGCGTAATACAGACCACATCACTACGAGTGACAACTGGTCTATAAAAATATATGTCGAGCAACATTTGTTTGTCTTTACCTACTGTCTAGATATGTAAATATTTTAAACCTACAGCAATAAGCAACTACATTAAATGATTGTGAACGTCTTATATATAATTTCTGGCCATACACTGTTTCATTATGTGTGTGCATCAACAATAAACATACATATTTAAATATACAAAGAGGACAGCACATTTAACAATCCGTAATCATACCAGGCCTCAGACTAAATTATCAAAAACTTAAAGTTATGTCATTCAACTGATATGCTTGCACTATGATTCATGAATAAAGTAAATCAAGGACCTTATCTACATGCCGTGGGGTGTATCGTACATATGGTGGTAGCCCAATATTGTATACAACAACCAGCACTTGCAAGGTGATGTGCTCAATCTCAGGTCGTCCGCCTTTACTTGAGGTGCATCGTACATATGGTGGGAGCCCCATATTTTATACGAGGGTAAGTTAATAAGTTAGTCACAAATGGCTGTAGAAAAATAACTAAATATGATAACAACTTGAAACCAGTTTATTTGTATACATACATTGTTCCTTTATTTCTCAATATAATTTCCACCAACATTGATGCACTTATCCCATCGTTTTATCAGTCCTCCCAAACCCACTGGATAGAGCCACATGCTCTGTTTTCATTTATCGGCCATCCCACAAAACTGTGTGACTTACTTATTGACTCGCCCTTATAACTTTTTCTACCCAGCTATGCACTGCTTTACGGGACAAACATTTGTCAGCATAAACACTGAAAACTCACCTTGGCGGGAGACATTTCGTGTATGATGCCGACGTTGAATGTGAAGTGAAAATGTGGTTTAGAAAACATGCAGCGGGTTTAGGAGGACTGATAAAATGATGGGATAAGTGCATCAATCTTCTGTAGCGTTCCGAGCCATTGAGATTCTTTGCTGCAGATACAATCCGTCTCCATTTGTCTCTCTGGTTGACCTTCTCTTGCCAGTCGTTGATTCCAAGTGCTTGTAGGTCTGTGTATATATTATCTCTCCACCGTCTTCTTGGTCTACCTCGGGGTCTACGGTCATTTATTTCCTGAATGTAAGCGAGTTTTGTTTCCCTATTATCTTCCATTCTTTCTATATGCCCCAGCCATTGTAGTCTATTAGCCTTCATGATACCAGTGATTAGCGGGGACTTTAACAGATCATAAATGTCTTTGTTACTTCTTCTTTTCCACTCTCCACGTTGTGTATCCCTAATGGGTCCAAAGATGCGTCTTAAAACTTTGTTCTCAAAGGTTTATAGCAAGGCTTCGTCTCCTTTCATTGTACTCCAGGTTTCAGAGCCATACAGCACAACTGGTCTGATCAGTGTTTTATATATTGCGATCTTGGTGTTACGAGATAGCGCATTTGATTTTAGTAGATGTTGTAGTGCATAGTATATCTTATTTCCAGAATTGATATTAGTTTGTATTTCTTCCCTTATGATGTTGGAGCAGTTGAAGATTGTACCCAGGTATTTGTATGTTTCCGTTCTTTTAATGGTCATATTATCTAGAAGTGCATCAATGTTGGTGGAAATTATGTTGAGAAATAAAGGAACAATGTATGTATAAAAATAAACTGGTTTCAAGTTGTTATCATATTTAGTTATGGCCATTTGTGGCTTCCTGATTGACTTTCTCTCGTAGAACAACCAGCACTGGCACTGCTCAATATCAGGCCGGCCGCCTGTATTTCCCAGGACAATTCCTAGAACTCATTGTAGGCTGGGAGGTGAACTGTGCTGGTAATGCCATGATCATGTTCAGAGGCGGGTTTAATTTCTGGGCTTGGGGCTTAGAAAAATGGAAGAAAGACTGGCCATCTATACCTCCGTGCAATCAGGCCTACAAAATGTGGTAGCACTATCACATCACAGACCAATAGCATTATTATTTATTAATCTGGGAGCACAAGTAATTTTAGAAACCATCTTAAAGTGAATTGAAACCCATCACAACCAAGCCAGTGTCTACTAAGGTTCATAGATAAGGATAATTATTTTGAGTATAAACGTGAAGACAGGTCAAGTAATAACAAATATTTAAACTTGACATACAGACTCCCAACGACATCAAGTGCCTTGCCAACTGGCAATCATGCTTCTCCAACTCTTGTGATCCCTGGCAGTATTTATAACTGGTGTACTGACACCGTTTCTGTGCCCAGAACAAATGGCTGTCAAGAATCTTCTCTTGTTGTCTTCCTCTACCTCTCTGTCCATACACTTTTTTCAGGTGTCACATGTTCTAGTTATTATCTTCTCATAATATGATCAAAAAATGACAACAGCTTCTTTTTTGTTTGTGATTAATTGTTTTTTTGAAAACATTTAGATTAGTTATTTTAGCTATGTGTTGAATTTTCAGCATTCTTCTGTAAAACCACGTCTGATGCCTCAAGGGATATCTTACTCTTCTCGTAAATACTCTCAGCAACAGCTTTATCACATGACTCATAAGCTTTAAAAGTTAGTTGCATGTCGTTTTACAGAATGTCACAATCAACCCCAGCATTTTAGGGATTTTTGTGATTTTCTAGGCAATTTTACATTCAGTTGTTTACCAGTGCCGGTCTCCCTGGCAAAGGGATTAAGGACGTTGTTCTTATCCTGTATACTCTCGTACGAAACACAGCTGCACGAGATTCAGCAGCGGATCGCGTCACGTTGGTTACTTACGGGGGTATGTGAGCCGGTCGTTCAGAAAGCAATGGCAAACTACTGAACGTAAAATTTGCCAAGACATCAACAGCAGCTGAAAAATGGTGGTATTGACGGCAATGTGAAAATAAGCGCAAAGTGGTCTGTTTGCCAATCTCCTGGAACTAACTTCAAACCCGGCATGTTGGGATTGTGAAATTGTGTTTACTACTCCGAAGCCATAGATGTTGGCAACTGCATCCGTTACAGCATATAAACAGCATATCAATATATGTTTGTATGACAGCGTATTATGTAGCTTTATAGTTTAGCACAGCTCAGTGTCTGTTACGTTACATGTATAGAGACATGCAGGCCTGTGCCGCCATAATAACAACAACAAATGTAGCCACGTTTCCAGAATGTTCATATTCTTCAGCTCCGACGTGAAACATGATATATAATAGAAAACAAAAAATCAAAACATATTACATCTCACCCAATCATCCCTCTTGAATAAAACATTGCTATATTTACTGCCTTCATTGTGACTGAATGAGTCATCATCATCATCATGTGCCGTAGCGATAAGCGTGGGCGGTAATGTTCGCCATCTCACACAATCACCAGAGTCGTGGATCAGCTCTGTGTTCCTATCTCAACCATACCATGTGGCAAGCCATTCAGGTATTTACTTCTCTGCCTTCCTCTTGTTCTTTTCCCCTCAATCTTGCCAGTTGTCACCAAGTTCTCCAATTTATTTCTTCTCATAACTTGTCAAAAAAATTGTGACTGTCTGTGTCTAATTTTTCTGAATAAGTCAGCATTGCCTTAAATGTTATGTTAACTTGGAAAAGTAATTTGCAAGTCAGTAACCTGTTCTCTCTTCCCACACTCTAGCCCAGCCTTCGCCAGGAGCAGCAGGTGCTCCGTCTCCTTCAGCTTGGCCTGAGTCAACAAATAGGAATTTCTCATATCTTCCAGTTGATCTGTGGTCACAGACAGAAGACTTTCTAGTGTCTCTTTCTCGTTCTCAAACTGATTTTTGTAGTAGCTCTCTGTATCTGCATTTGATTCCTGTAAAGATGCCAATAAAAGTGTATCAATAGGAAAATATGCCATCTTCAGCGACAATGAAATATTTATACACATTATGTATTTATGAGTTTCCCTACGAGTGATTTCTCTTCCCTCATAAGGATCAGCTTATGGTTTTATACCATATACCTTGGTCTCTTTCCGCAGTGGCCTGCTAAAAGCTTCACACAGAGCAGAGTACAAACTCCAAAGCCCCAGCAACTACCCCCAAGGGTCTCTGAAAAAACTGCACCCGAGGACCAACAAATCCATGAAATACAGAGCATTTTCTTCTTCTTCTTCTTTTGTTTGCTTAAATGTGTCTATCTGTAATATTGTCTCATGTTTGAATTTTTAGTTCACTCAGTGGTCCAAGAGTTTATCTTACACTGTTGTTTCTCTAAGCCAGAAGGTTTGCCTAGATACGTTGTATTTTGGGTAGTCTTGGAGTATGTAATCAGCTGTCTGTGGCATAAATCCACATGTGCACATGGATGATTTGCCAATCTTGAATTTTGTATACATGTGGTTGCGTAATCCATTGCGTGCTGTTCTGAGGTGCATAATAATGCTACTGCTCTGTTAATGTGCTTTGTTGATGTCATCAAATGTTACTCCAAGGCATAATGGTTCTTCATCTTCTCTTAGGGTTCAGAGCATGAGGCAGGTAGTTTGACCACTTAGCCACACAGACCCCTGTGTAATTCCTCTTAAACAATAAATGAAGAAGTATTGCAGCTAAATTGAAAGCATACTGTCTGCAAGTCTGTTTCAGTCACAATGTCAGCTGAGGGGAACTTCCTTCTCTTGAAGTGCCATGTCAAAGAGTATGGGTGATCCAGTACCCTTGGCATATAGCAGTGTTGGTCATTTCTGTTCATACCTGTACAAGTCGTACTAGTATGTGGTGAGGATAGTAACTCCCATTCTGGTCACCTTTTACTTCCTCAACAAAGTGTAAATTCAAGCACAGATTTGATTATTTATTGCACATGGAGAAACATGGGATAAATAATACAATAATGTAACAAACTAAGATAACTCTTAATGAAAAAAGCACACAAAAAAGACAACTTAATAATCTTCCTAGGGTCAAGTAGGTAAGGAACCTATGAGAGGTCTAGCAAACCAGTAGGGAATTTACTTGATCCAAGACACATGCTCATGAATCACAGAGGAAATTGGAGGAAAGGTGCTAGTCACAGGCGCTGAAACTTCTAACGCCTCTTGACAACGCCTAACGGCATGAGTGGAAGACAACAACTAATCTTCATGAGATCAGTGAAGTGCTAAGGACTTCACATAAATTAGGCCCCAGCTTCATGAGGACAATAAGATCCTAAGGACGTTATATATATGACGTCACAGGTGTACGAGTTCAGTGAAATGCTAAGGACTTTATATATATGACGTCCCAGGTGTACAGTGAAATGCTAAGGACTCTATATTTATGACGTCCCAGGTGTATGAGTTCCGTGAAATGCTAAGGACTTTATATATATGACGTCCCAGGTGTATGAGTTCAGTGAAATGCTAAGGACTTTATATATATGACGTCCCAGGTGTATGAGTTCAGTGAAATGCTAAGGACTTCACATATATTAAGTCACAGTTTCACAGAGACAGGTGGCTCGTGGCATTTATTGTAATCTCCGTATACCTGACATTCAAGACAACTCATCATCATACAGCACGCCTGTTACAAAATGTCACTCTCATCAAGGACTATTACAAAATGTCACACTCATCAAAGACTGTTACAAAATGTCACACTCATCTGTCTGTCACCTGTCATGATAATGTGCTTTAAAAATCTAAGCTGAAACCAACCTGCAATTCTTGTTCCTGCTTGTCCATCAGACTCTGGACTTCTTCTGCATGCCTCTGTCTCAGCAACTCAATTTCTACTGTTGTGTTTTGAGCTTGAGCACTGATCTCCTTCTTGAGTGTTTCCTCATAGTCTGACCGCAGTTCCAGAATCTGCTTACTGTGTTCAGCCTCTTTTTGCTTCAGCCTCTCTGTCAAATCTGATACTTGACGCTCTGAGTCTTCTTGGAAATTTGAAAATCGATTGCAAAGTTCTATTTTTGCCTGGAGATTGTGGGAAATTATTGACATGAGTTAAAACAAAGAATGCAATCTATGGCAGAAACCACATAACTACAAGGTGTATCCACCAAGTGGTGGATGATAGAGTGGCCTCTAGATACAGAGGTTAGCCGTGAATGTGTTGAATAAGTGGCAACAGACCAACACACACACATACGTGGTCATTGAGAGAATGTGAGTCAGTTGGTGGGGCAGCTATCTCTATAAAATACCTCAAAACTCTGAGACATGACCGTAGGCAATACCTAACCTCTCCCTCTTCCGGTTCAATATGGCAAATAGGCTGTTGAGATGTTAAGGTCTCTGGAGTGTTTTTGCTTCTGACTACGGTTTGCTTACACATTTTCCTCATGTTGGACTGGTAGTACATGGTTCTGTCACCCAGCCAGAGTTAAGTGCGTCATGCGACACTTTGCGCTGTGGACTTAGAGTGGAATGCTTTTACATCAGTCCATAGTTGTTTGTATTGTGAACTGCATATTCAGAAAAATGGTAGATGCCGGTTGCTGAACTAGCTGGTTTTGCATTATGCAGTAATGTGTGTGCAACTGTCGCTTTTCTAGTGACTGCTGCTTCCATCCACGATGAACTGTAATTTTCATGGCAGACTGTTATGTTGGTATTCTGGCAGCGGCCTTATGCACGTGCGTGCTGTTAATTTATCGGGACTGTTGTCTGTTCCACTCTTCACATGGGACAGTGAGAAGTATTTTTTTATATTCACTGGCACATGAACAGAGCATTTATAGGGTGATCCTTCATCATGAAGTTGGAATTGCTACTAACGACTAACCTCTCCCTCTTGATGCTTTGCAGTTCTGTCTTTTTAGACAAAGGCTAATGGAGTCATACGATACACAAACTGGTGGACGTCAAGGGGAAACTATCATAATATCTAACCCTTGTAATTCAGGTTTCCCTAGTAAAACATGCTTCTTCAAAAAATGGATCTAGTTAATGACATTAATGGGGGTTCAAATCTAATCACTATATCCAATAAGGAGCATTATGTGCTACAGGTGATACCAGATTGTCATCATGCTACTGTGTGCAAATTACATGTTAAAAAAACTTATTGGTACAAGGAATGTCAGGACACACAAAAATGGGTCCTGGAAAAGTTCAAGAATGAAATGGATAGAATGTCAGTACCGCAGAAGTAAGATGTGTCTGCCTAACGGTGCAAGAACGCAGTTCTGCTGTAAACAGGAACAACGCAATCTTGTACAGAAAAAAAAATTTGGATGAATGCAGAATAATAATAATAATAATAAGAAGAAGAAGAAGAATGTCAGTATATTAGGTATAAGTGAAATATGATGACCTGCTGCAAGAGAAAGATTTGATAAACACATAATTATTTACTTAGCCAGTCATGGATAATTGACATATTGTGGCAGGAGGACACAGCTTTTACTGAACTAATGAGAGTTACAAGTAATAGGTGCTGCTCTGGATTCAAACATAGAAAGAATGCATTCAAGGATGATGCAGAAAAAAATGCACATCATTTATTACAATTTATTTAAAATAAAACAAATAAGGTAGGCTGAGGTTCTGCAGAGAAAAAAAAAGAATACAAATTCTACATGTTATACCTCACACAGACAACTGCCATATACCCATCATTCAGATTTGTCTACTGACCAGTGGTCAGTGAGATGACTCATGGATGCCTAATGTGTTTACAAAGTGTTGTATACAGAGATTGTAATCATTGCTTCTCTCCAGGATCTCAACTGAACTTATTTGCTGTACTGTATATTGTCATTTGCTACTGCAGTCATGATCTTTCCTATTATATGATTTACAATAACAGTCAGGATGTACCAGAAAACAATATAAAACATTTTAGAATAAACATCTTTCCTGTAGCAACATACGGGTGTGAATCATGGACCATTCTGCAATAACTACAGAAGAAGAAGAGACTCAGTTCACGAGTGCATTTGTCTCGGAGACTCCTGGGGGTCATCGCTGGAGCTATAGAGTTCATGCTTTGTGCAACGCTTTCAGCCTGCTTAAAGAGACCGAGCCATATGGGATAAAGCCCGGTGCAATTAAGTCGATCATCTAGACTTTTAAGACATTTTTTAAAGAAGAAAATCAAGACTTTTCAATTTAAATGTTACAAAAACATGTTTAAATCCTGTGGATCAAAGAGAAGAAAACATAATGAAGTTTTACAAGTTCTGAACATCAAATAAAATTAGCTCATAAACAGCAACATCTTACATAGGCTAAAATACTTTGACTACATTAAATGTCAGTGGTTTATGAAGAACAGTAATGGAAGGTATTGTTCCTGGATGGAGTGACAGGGGCTGACCGACATAACAGTGGACACAGGACATTCAACACAACCTTGAATTGAAAATATCAGAAAGGTAACCCGGTCACAAATGCCTGAAGAAGTTGGATGTGTCGGCCGAAAGGTGCAAATATCGCAGCTCTGCTGTAAACAGGCACAATGAAATTACGTCTAAAACAATCTGGATGAATGCAGAAGAAGAATTGAAAATGCATGAGGTAGAGGAACTGTAGAAGGATCAAGAATCTTTCCAGCCAGTAATGATGAGAGGGACATTTGCAAAGTACTTGCTGAATTATGAAGATAATGATAATGTCTAGATGCATAAACATTAACATTTGCTGAAGAAGATTAAGCACATAGAGTGCAATGGCATCTACTCAATACAACGAGTAACAAGTAACATCTAAGAACCTTACCGAACTAAGTTCTTCTATCTGCAACAAGAGTCTGTCTTTCTGCTCATCCAGGCCTGTCACTGCTGCCATCTTCTGCAACTCTCTCTCTTCAAGGGCAAGTCTGATATCATCCTCCTTCTCTTTCAGCTTGTGTCTCACTTCTTCCTGCATTGTTGTCAGGGCCATTTCCTTTTCTCTGTCCTGGTTGTTTGAAAAAACAAACATACAAGAAAAGGAGAATTGTGATCTATTTAGTTACAATGAGAACAAACCAAATTTCCTTGCATTGTTTCAGTAAAATTCCTATTGCCTTTCTCTCATTCAACATGCAAAATAATAAACATAGAACATTTTTAGTCTACAATGAAACAGCTAAATATACACCATCTTTGTACCAATCCTACCAACACACACAAAAACTGTCACTACTGCCTACAGTACCTTATGTGGATGGAAGGGAGGGAGGGGGGTGTCTTGAGCCTGAGGTAATAAGACCACCTGGCTAGTGTAGTCACCGCAAACTGTGCAGGTTAGGGTTTTCTTTTTGTCTTAACAATGGGAGCCCAGTGTTCTAGCCACTCGGCCAGAGGCTGCTCTACCAATCATACAGCATTCACAAAATCAGGTTAATCCTCTACCACTCATACAACATATTCACAAAATCAGGTTCATCCACATAAACACTTAGTGTAAGCTAACCATCATAATATCTTCAGAGGTAAGAAACATGTGTCTAACGTTCAATGTCTAATCTCATGGTGGATGTTTGCTTGTGGTTTAATTTCTGGACAGAAAATTACAGAGAACTGCCACAACAATGAATTAGCTATTGTTTTACTTGTATTTGGGGTAATGATTGCATAGTAGATGACACATTCAGCTGCCAACACAATGGCCAGCGATTTCATCCCTCGTAGGGTCATGAATGAACATTTACTGGTCAGTACGGCATGATTGAACATTTACTGGTCAGCACAGCTCTGGGGTGGGAGCTGTGGTAGTGCAGCAGCTTGTATGTTCGCCTGGTGACTATGAGTTTGAATTCGTATCGAGGTGGAGTTTAAACATTGATCTGGGCTCTCAGGACAACCCAGTCCAAAAATGGGTACCCAGAAATGTCTTGGGAAGTAAAGGCGGCTGGCATTATAGTGACCACATCATCCCTAGAGTGTCCACTTGTCTATACAAAACATGGGACTAGCCCCACATGCCCAATATCTTTGAAGATATGTAAATGCCCAATATGTTAATGCACAGTATCTTTCAGGGAGTCTCTGTGGCGAAGTGGTCAAGCCGTTTGACTCGTGCTCCGAAGGTCGTGGGTTCGATTCCGGGCCGCGTCCTTCGGTTTACGAGTTAAATGTTTCGGAGACTCCTGTGGGTCGTCGCTAAAAGCTACGGAGTTCGTGCTTTGTGCGACACTTTCCGTGCTGCGGAAAGAGACCGAGCCATATGGGATAAAACCCGGTGCAATGAAGTCGACCCTGTCGACTTTTAAGCGACTTTTTTAAGCGACTTTTTTAAGCGACAGTATCTTTCACAGTATGTAATAAGGGGCCTTTACTGATTTTTTTTAAATTTTATGGCTCTGGGGTCAAATATGTATAGTAAAATGGGATAGCTGAGAATTTACTAAATCTTTTACAAAGGAAAGTCAGTGAGGATGACAAGTGGTTACCCAACTTTAAAAAGACACTGCATCTAGGAAATATAATTGTCATGACATTTTTTTATATGCAACAGTCATGTGGTGGTTTGAGCTAATGTCATGTGGTCTTCAATGCATAATCAGAAGTGCCCATGAAAATGCTGCATATGCTTTCAATATTCAAGGAATTTAGCAAAGATGTAATACAAAATACTGCATTCATTAAATTAGCCCAAGCTGACCAATCAAAGAGGTCTAACCAATATTTTTCATGTATACTGTGACATTTCTAACAATTCATTTGGTTCTTTTTTTAAAAAATCCTTTAATAGAACCTGCTAGACATTTTGAGGTTATTAAAAATTCAGTGCTTACCTTTGCTCGCAACACTTCGCCGTGTGCCTCCTCTAGGAGTGCCATTTTCTTATTCCAAAACTGGTCTCGCTTCACCACAGCTGCTTCTACTTGTTCAGCCAAGTTCTTCTCTGACTCTTGCTGCAAGAAAATAAGAAAATGCATATGTCTTTATAATACCTGATCCTATCTGAGCATATTCCTGCTTCCACTTTTGAAATATATGATAAATGTATATTGTTATGTTAAATAGGGCTGCTCACAAAGTAATTCCCCACATTTGTTGTCTCATCTTAGAATAAATACAATAAAGTAGACCTTTACATGTAGCAACACTGATGTTTCTAGTGTGCAATGCACAATTGCATGGTCAGCTGAGAGCTGATGATAGAGAAAGTATTAGAAACATTCACAAACATTCCTGTGCTGTTTACAGAAGATATGAAGTCATTACAAGCAACACTGGACACAGGCTTCAGAGAGTTAAGACTTCAGTAAAAGGACAGACAGAGCTGCAAGATAGGGTGCAGGCGAGGCATCCTGTCACGGCCATTATTTATCAGGATCATCACACTACAAGTCACCAAATGGCCATTACAGCTTTTAGTCAGTTGTGGAAGTGTGAAGGCAATTATAGTCAACCCATTACACAAGATGGGTTCTTCAAAGTTTCACCATCAACCATAGATGTCAAAGGAAAACCATATTCCCTGAATTGTTGTAGGGTTTAGAAGCGAAAGATGGGGCTTTTTTTTGTCCTGGATTGTCACAGGTGATGAATATTGAGAGTATTATTTTGAGCTGGAGATTAAAAGAAAGTCCATAGAGTGGCATCATCCACAATCACAAACACACAAACAAACAAAAAGCTCATGATGCATTTCCATGCCTTAAGGTATACAGGACATATGGTGCTCAACTCGTATTTGTATAGACCAATCAGCAAATGAGAAATGATGTGGTCAATATCATGCTACCTGCCTTCACTTCCAAGACATTTCCTGGTACCCTTTTGGGTTGGGTTGACCTGGGAGGCCAGGTCTATTTTTAAAACCTGCCTTGATGTGGATTGGAACCCATGATCACCCAACTTCATTTATTCTGCTCTATACTCAACCACTTCCAGATGTTATTCAAACAGATGACAAACCTGCATTACGGAGAAAGCCTCAGCTTTGCCCCTCTTCAGATCAATCAGCATCTTCTCCTTTTCCTCTTCCATGCTCTGCTCTGCTTGTCTGATCCTTGCTTCAGCTTGCTCAATAGCCAATCTTTTGTCTTCTTTCAGCCTCCTCATTATGTTTCGGGCCTTTTCTAGTTGTTCCTGATCTGAAGAGTATGTTTATATTGTCAATCTGATTTGCTTTACTGGTGTTCTTTTATGTAATAAACACTAGTAAAATTACATGTGTCTTCTTGTTTTTCTGTTACTCAGATTTATAAAATGTGCTTGGGGGGGGGGGGGGGGTGGAGTGGTCTCAATGTATGTGTGACGAAACGGCGATCATCTGTCTGTTGTCGTCAGAATCCCGCACTATTTTGGCGTGTCATTAGGGATTTTCCCAGTTATAAATAGACTGAGGGAAGCCGATAGGAATGTTCCATCTAGAATCATCTCGAATCACCGGGATTTGACTGTACCGGGTTGCCGGGTGCTTCAACGAATTCCCGTGCAAGGAGATCTGGAAATTCTAGGCGTGGAATGAATGTTCTTCGAGAAGGTGACTTTTCTCAAGGAGCTCTCATTTCTCGTGCGCATGAGTTGGCACGTTGGGGAAATGCGGCTAGAATAGGCATTCACTTCCTGACTCTCACGGAGAGAAGACGCAGGGCTTGTGTAAGCCATTTGTATAGCGTCTCACCTCAACCAAGTTGCGGCTGACTGTTATCACATGCAGCATATGTGCCCTTGAACAGTTCTGGTAGCTGACTGGAGGCTGGTTCTACTTATTCAGGTATCTACTTGATTAATTAATTTAACTTTGTAATTGTTCACAAAACGCAATCGTTCTAACCTCATTAAATATGCGGGTGTCTTTGCATTACTAATGAGAAACCGATCGATAACGTCGCTGACTACTAGACCGTGTGTTGTGTTTGTTGACAAGCGTGTGTAGTGAGTTACCGGCTTGAAATGTAGGCCTGTGATGTTGGCGATTGTGTTCAACTGGTATTTACCATGTGTGGCCAATCGTTGCATATACTATGTTGCTGTGTTATAATAGGACATAGTTAATAGTGCATGATATGAACCTAGATTTATGTCAGTCAGTAGCTGAAGCTAGAAGGAACTGTTAGATAACAAGGTGAGTTGGTAGGGGGAGATTCAGACAGTGTTGTGCATAGCCACTAAGTAAAGAGAGAACTTAGTGCTTTACCATAGTGAATGATGTAACTATTGTGTAATCATGTAATAGTGAATTCATTGTGTGGGACACTGGAATTCTGTGAGAAGGTAAGTCTTCATTGATGATATATATATATATATATGATGTGTCATGATGTATATATATTAGGTCATGTTATGTGATACTTCTTGGAGCGATACCGAACGCCGAGTGGTTCGACGCATGATCACAATGCAGACCGTCGTGATGTTAACATGCATTCTAAATTCTTGTCTTTACTGTCCTGTTCTTTCCTGCTTGCACAAGTGCGAATGAGTGCTGAGGTGCTTGTGGTATGGAAGGACAAAAGGAGATTGCATGAGACACGGGGACATATGGGATATGGGGATTGGAAAGCAAGTTATGAAAGTATGGTACTGGCAGACCAGGCCAGCTATGAAGTTCAGTCCAGGCCAAGGCTAATCCACTTGGAAGGGCAGAGCTGGAACATAACCCTTGGAACATGTGGGGAACATGTTTTACCAAGAAGACTTCTTGACTCTAGGGAAGAGTCTGATAAGAAGAGTTTTGCTATAGGGTGGGCAGGAGGTCCCACCAGCAGAACGGTGTGTGTAAATACTTGATGTGATCATGTATTATCCCTATATCCCGAGGGATGGTACAGTGATCAGTATTATGTTTATTATTGAACATGTCCAATGTAAGGAACGAGTCCAGAGACTCTTCACCTTAATGTTTAGTTCTGTTAATTTTAGAACTATGATAACTGATTACTATAACTAGTGACGTTAGCGACAACTGGTAGATGATTAGGGATAGGTGAGACATACAATCCGACTCGGCATTCTGATTACTTACTCTATTTGACGGGCTGTTCTTGGTGGCCAGCTGACATTGACAGAAACCCATGCTTTACTACTCTCAATATAGAGATAATGCTTTAGTTATTTGCATAACTAAGTAGCATGACTGAGGGTTGAGTAGTCAGTGGTAGGATGCATGTGGACCAATGTTTGGGCCAGAATACTCTCACCGATCGCTCTTCCTTTCAGGAGTTGCCTGTTGAGGAACCAGTCGACTACACTTGTTGTCTGCCTGAAACCACTTCGTGTACCACAGCGAATGGTAGAATCCTTTACTTACCTCGCCTGACTAAACCACACCATGTGACAGGGTGCATCATCATGAGTGAAGGTTATCATTAAGTGATTTCGGTGCCCTGAAAGTGCACATGTGGGAAGTGATGGTTTGTGTGGTTTTTCTGACTTAGAAGATACTCTATTTCAGCAAGGAGAAGTTCAGCCACCTGAGCAATCATGCTCAATGATACAAGACACCAGACTGTATACAGTCTATTGTGGTTCCGCCTAAATGTCGGAAAGAGTAATCTATAAACTTGTACTGTTCCTACGCCAGCTTTAGTGGCAGGTCATGATGAGACCTACACCAGCTTACGTATAGAGACTAATGTCAAGTGTTATAAGGTGTTAAGGACAACTAATTATTGTCCAGACTGAACAGTGTTGTCTCCATATGAAATAGTTGTGTGATTCTAAGGTTGTACTTATATGAAGACCTTGAACTGTGTTTTCTCTTAGGACTCTAGGTCGTATCAGCAGAACTATCTGATTACCCAACCAGGGGTAATGTATTATGATTTAGGGACCATTAGATTGGTCATTGGCTTATTACCCAACCAGGGGTAATGTACTGTGATTTAGGGACCATTAGATTGGTCAGTGGCTTATTACCCAACCAGGAGCACTTGATACTAATGAGGGACCATTAGATTGGTCATTGGCTACAGACCTTCATTGAAGTCAAGAGTAACTGGGGTCAACTCCAGGAGGATTGTCTCCCAGCCAGGCTGTTTACAGAGAACTGTTTATTAACTTAGCAGTGACTCATTAGGAAGGGATGAAGTTGCAGTTCGTCCAGTTGAGTGAGGTCCAGGGGTAACTCTCTTGTAGTCGATCCAAGCTCTGGGGAGGAGTGGTCTCCAAGGTTCTAGTCATCTCACTGGAAGGAAGCCGGGTGAGTGGCGGACCGACTGGACGGGACATCTGCATCCAATCTACTTCTCAACCTTATGATGAAGTAACCATATCTCTGATTCTGTCTCTACTCTAGCCTCTATTTGTGTAAATAGATTATTCTATCAGGGTGTTCATTTCAGTTCTATATTCTCAAGGGTAGAATAAACTTTGTGTATGTTGACTTACTCTTTGTATAATTATTGAGTGTGGTCTCGGACGATGCCTCAGTGTTCATTGTTCCACGGGAGTAGGTAGTTAGTGGGCGTCTAGAATCTGGAGGGGTTTGTAGACATAATTAACTAATACGAGGTCAACCACAGAGTAAACAGTGTATCTACCTGTCCAACCCCTGGGGTTAGAATACACGGGAGTGCTAGAGACACCTCGGGGGTGGTTAACTCTCACTACCCAAGGTGATCTTGTCACAGTATGGTGTCCACCTCGAGTGCTGGAGGTCCCGGGTTCAAGCCTCGGTGAGGACCAGGATTTTTTCATGTGGACTTCTAGTTTCAAAATTTCCCCTGGTCTCTGGGTAGTGAGATCGGACACTCATGTGTATTGTTGCGCATATTAAAAATCCCTTCGCAGTTGGAAATTGACAAAGAGTAGCCTAACGGCGCTGCCAGGGCAAAATTTGAGTTAAAAATCTACTCAAAGTATTTCAGGATCCTCGCCGGTGCTATGAGTTCATGCACTCAGCTAAGTTTCTCCGGACTTGGGTTTGAGTTAGGAGTAGAACGGAGCACTTACGGGATACACCTGTGTGCCGTGATGTTGATCTATCGACTAAACTAAACATAAAATGTGCTTTAATTTGTGTTCATGTTTAATGCAGTTCAAAATGACATTACTTACATGGTGTTAATATACTACACACATTTATAAAATGGTATTTGTGTTTATATTTTTATGTCACACACATCTATTTAAAAATCAACCTTATACCAGTCTTTGGACCTATCAAACAAGGCAAAATGACTCCAAAATTCTAGAAAGCACTATTACTTAATGATTAGTCTTCTTCAATTAAAACACAATGAGCAAATCAACAAAGATAGAAAGTGGAATTGGTCAGCCTTACAAGAACGCAAACACAAGTGACAGAATGATGTTATGGCTAAAAAGTCTTCTTTAGCACACACACACACAAACCAATGCTGACAAACTATTAAAAAAACTACTATAAAAATGATTAAAATTCCCTAGCTGAGGTAGTGCTGATTATTGTGGCCTGTCTTGATTTCCAGGTCTCAGCCATTTAAATCTTGCACATCTTGTAAAAGAGAATGCGAGACTCAGGAACACCGCATCATTTTTCAGTTGGTGTCACTTTCACTATACGTTCTCAATGTTGAACAGTTTCAATTAAATATAATTAAATATTTGATTTTTTACAAGCTGGTCCTCTCACCTCACCCTTGCGTGTCATTCCCACTTCTCTATCTGTGGACTCTCCCCTTTCTTTGGTATATGTCTATTCCACCAGGGTCTTCCCTTAAAGACAGACCTTCTCTCCATCCTTTTTTGCCCTTGACCTACTATGTCATTTCAGGTCAGCTGATCTATAGCTCGTAGCCCCAATTGAAACTTTGGGACTTAGGATTCAATGTGATTTTTGGACAACTCCAGGACCTGACAACTCCAAGACTACAGCTGGTGGCATTTTAATAATTTGTTTAAGTAGTTTTTCATGTAGCAGCAATTTTTATTTTGTCTGTGCTGGCAAAGGTTTCCTGGCCACAAAGTCCATTCTACTACTTGTGATTGTGTTCTTGTAAAGCTAAAACTAGTGGAACAAATAAACGGCACAGTGCAGAATGTGGGCTAAGATATTAATATCCAAAAATAAAAAACTATGATAATTAGCAGTGGAAATGAGAGATACTAAAACAAGTAGCAAGTTTCTCCTATCTTGGACATGTAATAACAGATGATGGCAGAAGTGAAACTGAAATCAAACAGAGAATAGGAATGTCCAAAAATGCTTTCAACATCATGAAATCAGTATTAACATCTAGAGAGATTAAAAACACATTAAAATATGGGAATTGTCAAATGTTATGTATATTCAACACTACTATATGGCGTGGAAGCCTGGACAATGAACAAGCAATTAGAAAGTCAAATAAAGGCCCTGGAGATGTGGATATACAGAAGAATATGTCGTATTTCATGGAAACAAAACCAATCAAATACAGAGGTTCCAGAAAAACTGGGAATGAAAAGAGAGTTGGTGACAGAAATAACAAAGAGACAAGTTAAATATTTTGGCCACGTTAAAAGACACAACACTCTTATAAAAACCATACTGGAGGGTTAAGTTGAAGGCAAACAAGCAAGAGGTAGACAAGGATATAAGTGGGAAGATAACATTAAGAGATGGACAATCAGCAATCTGACAGAATATACAGCCTGGGAGAGAAAAAGACAAGTGTTGGAGATCTATTACAGCCAACCTTCATTGTGGAGACGGCACCTCATTGATTGATCTTGTAGAGCTGACCAATTCCACTTTCTGTTGTTGATCTCCTCACTGTATTTTTACAGCTTTAGTGCAGTTCAACCTATTTAATTTAACACATGCTTTCTAACAAATATTTCAATCACAATACTATTGGTTGTTATGCAATACATACTTGTTCTACGAAGGTCTTCTGTTTCATTTGAGAGTTTCTCAATTTCAAGTTTCAGACTGTTGTTTTCAGTAGCAAATTTCTGTAACTGTAGTTTAACATGTTCAAGTTCTGCATCCTTTCTCTCCATTTCTTCATGAATCTAGACAAGAAAGATAATTCAACAAACACATAAATAATCTAATTTACACAAGAATAACACAACGAACAACAACAAATGAACACAACACACACATGAACAAAAATCTAACACTATAGTAACTGGTGTTACATTTTGTTATTGTTGATGAAGGTTTGCACCACAACACACTCTGTTTTATTTTTTTTTATTGTAATTTTGTAAAGCTGCCCTACATTTCATGCAGTTTAACCTATTTTATTTATACAGAGTTCATGCACTATGGTGAGATTCTCCTCGTGTGGTTCATGGGAGGAGACCAGAGCATTTGTGGAGAGATCTTTTATTTTTTTTGTTGTTGAAGGGTTTGTGGTCTCCCCAGGGGCTAGAACCCATGTCCCTGTGTATCATTCAGATGACCACCATTGCATGTGGCCCTGGCAAGATCAAGTGCAGATTGATCCACATCCACTTTGATCTTAGCCAAAACTAAGTGCACAAACATGATTCTTTACAAACCAAACCAAGATGCGTACTGAGTTTGTTCTAAGCTGGAGAAGAAACAAATAGTGGGGAAAGGAACTAGTCTTACCCCCCCCCCCCCCCCCCCCCCCCCCCACACACACACAAATGCTGGTGTGGTGGGAAACGAGCAGGTGGATAGATTGGCTGTGTCTGCACCCCTCGGTGGGATATTGGTTCACGATCAGGCAGATGCGGTCAGGTCCCTTTGGAATCATGTGTATAGTGCAGAAAAACGGGCAGATCATCACTGCTTGGAGAGAATGATACTGCAGGGAGTGACCAGAGGATCTGGCCGACACTCAAAACACTGAGAAAAGGCCAGACGGACACATAATCAAACTGCTACCAGTACCAGTAGTACTGGAACTCTTCGCTGGCCGTTGCAGATGAGGATGGAGCAGGCATGGGAATGTCCCGAGTGCTGTGATGTCGGTTCTTAACTGAACTCAACAAGTCAGTTCAGAACTTCATATCTAAAACCAAAATCAATTATAACATTATAATTATTTTTTAAGCTCTAACACAACATCTATCATGCCTTCAATGATTCTATCTTTAGTGTTTCCTCTATGAAATTACTTTGAACATCCTGGGACAAAACAGTGCTTCTCTTTTGAAGTGGGACAGCCATGAATGTAGCAGAGGTGCTAAGACACTACTTAAAGATTATCAGTTTTATGTAAGTTTTTTTCACCTCTAAACTGGTTTTGTTAATTTTCTAAAATTAATAACAGCAACTGGGTCTTGATGTTTTGCTTTCGGCTGTAGAGACTACACTGTACGCATCAAATACCAGAACGCTCAGAAGATGGAAGCAAAAGAAGGAAGAGGAGAAGAAGGGAATGAGGAGGAGAAAGAAGAAGCAGTAGCAACAGCAGAAGAAGAGCAAGAGGAAGATACTTTATATCAATCATATATTTACAGTTTGCAATACAATGCAGGCCCAATTATAGCAGACTAAAAATGACTTCAGTTGACTAAAAACAGACAAACCTGTTGTTTGACTTCTGCAATTGCTACTTCCCTGTCAGACTCTAATTGTTCTATGACTTTCCTGGCTTCCTGCATCTGTGCCTGAAGCCTTGACACTTGATCTGGACTCTGAGGGGTGACCCTGTCACTGGCCTGTACATACAGATAACACTAGTATTTGAATGACAATTATCCTACATCATTAGTAACTAATATGAATGTAATAGTAATTCTACATCTTTGGGAAACTAATGGGAAGGTAAAAGTTGTCCTATGTCATTATTTTTTTGTGTTGGCTGTTTGTGATTCCTGAGCAAGTTTATGTAGTGTAGTTTTCCATTGCTTTCTGAATGACCGGCACTCATACCATTGTATGGAAACCAATGCAAGGCGGTCTGCTTCAAAATCCTGCAGCTGTGTTTCGAATGTGGTATGCAGGATTACAAATTGCATTTGTAACCCCTTCGCCACAGAGCTGGCATGTCATTATGAAATAACAGAAAGGTAAAAGTAATAATATGTGATTATAAAATAACAGGCTGGTAAAAGTTATCTAGATCATTATGGAATAACAGGAACAAGTCATTCTGTGTGATTATGGAAATTAAATGCAAGAACTGACAAACACTGTAACCACAGAATGTGGGGGAAAAAAAGAGAACTAAACAACACAAAATAAATGTTATTATCATGACCAAGAAAAAAAAAAAAAAAGCAAGCATGGTGTAAAGTGACCACAAATGAGATAACTCTGAAATAAGCAGAGAGATTAAAATTATCAACAGCTGATAAAAGTACCATAGGGATGTTAAAAAAGTTAGTTGCATATCCTTTACAGGATGTCACAGTCAACACCAGCATTTTTTGCTGTTGTGATCTCTTGGCAAGTTTATGTTCAGTAATTTGCCATTGTTTTCTCAACGACTGGCACACAAACTATTTCGTAAAAAGCCAAAGCAAGGCAGTCTGCTGCCAAATCGCCCACAGCTGTGTTTCGAACGTGGGTATGCGGGATTACGAACTGTGTCCTTAATCCCATCATCACAGAGCCGGCACCATAGGGATGACATGCAGAATAATCCAAGCATTCTTTCAGATGAAGAACATGCTGTGTAACTTATCCTTGTCCATGGCAGTCAGAAAGCGAGTTTCAGGATCTTACATCCTGCCCATACTACCATAAGCCTGTGAATCATGGACACTGAATTAAGACAGCAGAAAGAAACTGGAGACCACTGAGATGAGGTTTCTATAAAGAATCTTATGGGTAGCTAAGAGGACCAGCATGCAAGTATTACATGAAGCAATGTCACAAAGACATTTTATTACCCAAATCAGAAAGAGACAATCGTCATTTGGCCGTGTTATGTGACAAGAATATCTGGAGAAGGTTGTGACAACCTGGAAGATTGAGAGTGTTAGAGGCGCTGGTCAACAGAGGGAGAAAATGTTGGATGGCTCCGCAGTTTCAAGGAAGATTATCAGTTAATGTCCTTATTAAAAATGAAGAGGACTAAATACTATAATGCCCTACACAGTTACAATGAACAATTCAACTATTGCAATGTTTTGAGAATAAAGAATAAGGGAAAGACAGAGAAGTAAATACATGGATGGCTTAGTCACATGATATAATCAAGATAAAAACAATGAGCTGATCCACAACTCTGGTGATCATGTGAGAAAGCAAAACATGATCACCCACGCTTATCGTCATAGCACAAGATTATGATGATGACGTTTTGAGAGATTTCATACTCTCACCTTCAGTCATTAGCCTCATAAGTTATGGATGGATGAAAGAGAGTGATAGAAGGGCAGAATGTTAGGCGGGCCTGCATACCCAATTCTTAAAACTTTGAAAATAAAGTTTGTTTGTTTTCAGCAAACCCTATATGAAAATATCACAATATATAAGGAAATCACCACTGCAGTTGAACTGTTCCTTGTGATTGCTGCATAGGTCAGCAGAGTCTTTGCACATGAAATGGAGCAATCACAGAGATTTCATGAGAAGTTTCTGGAGGAACATTATCGCAAATGACACTCGGCATGGCACATGATAATGATAATTAATACTAACACCATTAACTACATGGAAGACACATAAATTTAACCTAACCTTTGACACAAGGTCAAGTTTGTCAATAAGTTCCTGTTTATCTTGAGATAACTGTGAAAGCTTCTCCTTATAACTGGTGATGGTTTCTCTGCATTTCTGAAGAAGGCCATCCTGGCGCTTGATCTAAATAACAAAATCAAATGCTTAAAAAAGAGCTGCAAACAAATAATAAATCACATTATATCACACAATGACAAAGACGAATACATGAAAACTTACCCCAGCTCTTCTTGTTTGGAACAGTTGTGCCATAATCTAATTTCAAATTTTTACAAGTTTTAGAAATATACAACTATGCTACTAGCAAAAAAGAAAAATTATTTGCAAAAAGTATATAAAACAGACAATTACAAGGCATGTAACATTGTTTATGATTATAAAATAATCATTTTTGTTAGGAAATAAAAGATATCTAAAGCAACACTTGTGCTGACTCATAACATCTTGCCAGATAGTCACAGAAGGTCATCATCATCATCAAGTGCCCTGCCAGCTGACGTAGGCGTTCATGGCTCTCCATAGATCTCGGTCTTTGGTTTTCTGGATCAACTCTGCTGCTGATATTCCTCCATGCCACTGTCTCAATCCATCTAGCATCATCTCTCTTGGTCTGCCTTTGCCTCTCTTCCCCTCGATCTTTCCAGTTGTCACGATGTTTTCCAATGCCTCTCATCTCATCACATGACCGAAGAAAGATATTTGTCTCTTTCTTATTGTTGTATATAATGTTCTAATTTCATTAGCCTGTTTCAGGCAGTCGTTGTTAGTTAATCTGGCAGTCCAAAGAATTCGCAACATTCGTCTCAGGAACCACATCTCTGTTGCTTCTAATTTTTTCTTAATTTGTTCATTTACATTCCTAAATTCAGAAGGTCAGTATTTAGTTTTTGCAGCAGACTATTTGGCTACCAGTTATTTCAGTGTACTGCCTCCTGCCAACATCTTATAACTTCCACCATCACAGTAAAACCACTTAATAGTACAACTAATATAATAAAAATTAAAGAAACAATACATAAAACAATCGATTGATTGGTTCTAATGGAGAAAATTATTTCTGAAACTGAAATCATCTGCACACAATAATAACAAAACAAATGTTCTGACCTTTGACTTCAACAGCTCAATATCGTCTTTAGTTGAACTGTTTCCATTATTTGCATCAACAGATGTGGGAGAAACTGGTGAGGTTGCTTCAGCTTTGAGTTCCTCTGAATACTCCTTTCTCTCCTTCTGTAATTTCAACTGACAGATTGAGAAGAACATAAAACTACTGAAGCAAATATAGTCAATGAAATTGTTCTGAATTTAAACAAATAGAGAGCGGCTGACCGAGTGGCTAGAACGCTGGACTCTCCTTTGGGAGACCCGGGTTCGATCCCTCTGTAAGGTGTGGGATATTTTTCTGTCGGGGACAAAAAGAAAATCCTAACTTGCACAGTTCGCAGCGACTGCACTAGCCAGGCAGCCTTAATTCCTCAGGCTCAAAGACCCCTCTGCTGTACATGGCAAGGTACTATATTGGCAGTAAATGACAGTAAAAACTGCAACAACAAAAAAACATGCTTCATCTTCTTTGTTCTTCAAAGTAGGTGAGTGAGGAACACCTGGTTAAACACCTTGAAGGTCACTGTGTCTCATTTCATCATGCATTTCCATCCAAGGCCATAGATTCTATCTACCCGTGGGTGGGTATTTGCCTAACAAATTTCTGAAAGAAGTGGCCTTAAAACCTGCTCTTTGCAATTTCCAACTGCCATGGTGTTTTTAACCTGCATAACTTGCAAACAGGACCTCTTGTTTTTCACCCTTACCTAAGAATGCTTGGTGTCCAATCACACTACCCAAGAAATCAGGGAAATGTGTAATATAATCAGACCACTGAACCTTGGTTAAATTCAAGATCAGTCCTTGTGGACTAACTGAGTGCAATGCCAGTCCTTTCAGAGTAAGCAACAACCAACTGGAAGCTTCTGAATCTGGCAGGTCTTTCTCAGGATCAATTCAATGCAATAGTGAAAATGCCAGTCAGCACGAGCCCCATAAGACCCAACCGAACCCGCAGAGCACAGAGGAGAAAATATAACCAGTCCTGTTGATTAGAACTAACTTGAAAGAGAACAAAGAAAGGAAAGCATATAAAAATTAACACAAAAAAGGACCTGAATTAAAACCAACGCAGCAGAAGCAGATTGAATGAGGTTGAATTTTTTCTGGACACTGTGCTGAGTGGATAAACTCTCAGCTCTAGACTGAGATCTAACCTGGTACCTTGTGACACTGTAACCTCTCTCTTGTCAATGTTATTGTTATAATATCCAAGATTTCTTGTATCTTTATTCAACAACATTATTCAAACATGAGGTGACCACCATAAATATGCCTGAGAACTTGTAGGCAGCAACTTAAGGCTAAAATACTGACTAGGTCTCAATACAAAGAATGGCCAAAACAAATATTTTCCAGGCTGTTTACTACAAGCACATTCCTTTTCTATTATCTACAGTGACCTCACTTTATGCTTTACGTATACTTAACATATGTACCATCTAGCAGAAAATATCTGATTAAAAGGATATCCAGAAATGCAACCCACAGAATCTGTCAGCAAGTGATATATACTTTGGTACCCATAATTCCAGGATGAAATCAATGGCCCAAAACATGTAACTAAATTTTAAAAAGCTGCCTTTATTTCCTTGAACATTTTTTGGCATCTATTTTCAGGCTGGGTTAACTTTTGAGCCTAAGTCAATATTTAAAAAATCCCCACTTCAAAGGAAATTCAAATACATGACCATTGGGTTGGCAAGCAAGTGTGTTAGCCACTGTACTTCTATGGATCCCATACCATAACTGGGCACATAAACCGCTTCTGAATAAGTATTCCAAGCCTTTTCCAAGCCTAAGTGGCAATTCATGACAAATTATATTTAAAAATCTGGCAGTCTCAACCAATATTTGTATCTGAACCCAAAGTCTGCTGATTTAAAGATGAAAAGGGAAGGCTGAAGGAAATACTAAAATTTTGCAGAACAAAAACAAATTATGGTATGTTAAGAAAGACGTAAAAATAAATTATAAATACAGGCTCAATAGGGCATTTCCCGATCTTCCTGGCCTAGGGGTTAAATGACTTTCTCCGTAATCTCATTTATCCACGTAGGGTAACGCAGTGCACAAGAACTGGAAGCGGTTCTCGCCGCGTTGGTAACTTACGGGATAAGTGAGCTGGCCACTCAGAAAGCAATGGCAAACTACTGAGCGTAATCTTGACAATAAATCAACGACAGTGTTAAAATGCTGGTGCTGACAGCGATGTCCTGTAAAGGATATGTGAAAAAAAAGGAGCATTTAAAATGTATCTCAACTTCTTTTTCCGCTGCTATAATGACTAATAAAAGTCTACTCTGATTTTATTTTAAATATAAATGCTCTAAGAAGCCTCTATTTTACATCATTCATTGGGTAGCTTTCATGTGAATTTTATATTCACTGTTAAGGTGAGTTGAGTTGAGTTGGGTTAAAAGTGTCTGAAATATTTTACACATTGTAAATTTTTATTCACACACTCTCAACTTATACAAAATTCTGTTTTATCCTCTAAAATGCATAAATTCAGTTTCAAGCAGCAAAATTTTATAAATAACACAAATACAAAAAGGTGAACTTACCTTCAGGTGTTCTTTCTCTTGTAACATGTCTTTGTATCCTGCAGTGAGCTGCACACAATGAAAGATCAAATTAGTTAAAAGGTCAAGGTAGTCACATAGCAGATAAGGCAGATGTGGTCGGGGCCCTTTGTTATCATGTGTATAGTGCAGAAGAACGGGTAGATCATCACAACTTGGAGAGAATGGTGCTGCAGGGAGTGACCACAGGATCTGGCCAACACTCAAAACTAAGATAAAAGGCCAGATGGACACATAATCAGACTGCTACTGGTACCATTAGTACTGGGAATCTTCGCTGGCTGTTGCAGATGAGGACGGAACACGTATGGGAGTGTCCTGAGTACTACGACATTGGTTTTTAACTCAACTCAACCATTGTGCTAATAAGTAAGCATGCTAACCACTCTATTATTATGGCCATTAATAACCACTTTTTTTTTGCATATCCTTTACAGGACATCACTATCAACACCAGCATTTTACCGCTGTCATTGATTTCTTCGCAAGATTACGCTCAGTAGATTGCCATTGCTTTCTGAGCGGCCGGCTCACTTATACCATAAGTTACCAACGCGGCGAGAACCGCTTCCAATTCTCGCGTGCTGAATAACCACATTACAAAGGTTAAATATAAATACCTACATAAACTTTGACCTGTGCTTGATTACTTTTCTTCTTCTGTCTTTGATCTCTCGATGGAGCAAAAGCCCTCAACCAGCTGGCACCATGCCCCGTGTAGACTTGATTATGATTGGTTGGATTTTGCAGATCAAGTTTTCTACAGGATGAGGTGACCAGTCTCATGTCGACCCTCCTTGGTCACCTCTTATGACATGCAGGGAGGGTTGCCATATTACCATTCTTTTCTTTCCTTACAGGCCTGGTAACACACAGGCAACTTGAATGCTCTACACTCTCAATATTTCATCAAGGTGTAAAGTTCTTCCCAGGAAATAGATAACATATTTTCATCATCATCATCATCATCATCCATGGCTTGCTCTGTGAGAAATTCGCTTCTATAGCGGTCTTTTCCCCACAATTTCTGTGACCGCTCTAGTTGTCTAGGTATCTATAAAGAATATAGACTGCCACTGCCTTCCTTCATGGCAGTGATCATACTGGTTGGTGACTGCAGCCACTGTCTCAATAAAGAGATCCTCTGCCTACAGATGCAACCTTAAGACCATAATCAATAACTACCTGTTGGCTGCTTTTAAGCTCAATTACCACCTGCTTATATGGTTTAAAACATCTGATGGCTGCAGAAATGTGGTTTCTGAGTAAAATGCAAAGAATACCATGGACAGACAGAAAAACCGATGACCAAGTACTCATCATCATCAAGTGCCGTGCCTGCTGGCATAGGCGTTCATGGCTCTCCACAGATCTCGGTCTTTGGTGTTCTGGATCAACTCTGCTGATGATATTCCTCCATGCCACCGTCTCAATCCGTCCAGCATAATTTCTCTTGGTCTGCCTCTGCCTCTCTTCCCCTTGATCTTTCCAGTTGTCACAATGTTCTCCAATGCCTCTCTTCTCATCACATGACCAAAGAAAGCTGTTTGTCTCTTTCTTATTGTTGTATATAGTGTTCTAGTTTCATTAGCCTCTTTCAGGCAATCGTTGTTAGTTATTCTGGCAGTCCAAGGAATTCGCAACATTCGTCTTAAAAACCACATCTCTGTTGCTTCTAAGTTCTTCCTAATTTGTTCATTTACATTCCAAGATTTAAAAAAAAAAGTCGCTTAAAAGTCGACTTCATTGCACCGGGTTTTATCCCATATGGCTCGGTCTCTTTCCGCAGAACGGAAAGCGTCGCACAAAGCACGAGCTCTGTAGCTTTAAGCGATGACCCACAGGAGTCTCCGAACATTTAACTCGTAAACTGAAGGGTGCGGCCCGGAATCGAACCCACAACCTTCGGAGCATGAGTCAAACGGCTTGACCACTTCACCACAGAGACTCCCCTTAGCATTTTAGCACTCTCTTTCTTACATTCATTGATAGTGACTTATTGCAAGTACTACAGGAGACAAATGAAAATGGTAAATTGATTAGAGAAATTAGATGTAAACAGTCAAAATTTTTTGGACATGTTATGAGAAGAAATGGATTGGAGAACTTAGTGACAAATGGCAAGATTGAAGGGAACAGACCAAGAGGAAGACCGAGAGGAAAATACCTGGATGGCTTGGCCACATAGCATGGACGAGACAGGAATACTGAGCTGATCCACGACTCTGGTGATCGAGTGAAATGGCGAGTCATGGCCGCCCACGCTTTCCGGCATGGCACATGATTGATTTTTATATGGTTTCACTTTACCCTGTTTGGGAAGGGGGGCTAAAAAGGTATTCTGCTTTTCCCAAAGGTGTCCTGTAGGCTGTATTGCCTATGACTCTTAATTAACTAAATTACAGAAGTTAAATACAAATACCTCCATAAACTTTGACTTGTACTTGAGTGCCCGTTGCTCCAAGCGTTTCATCATAGAGTAAAGTTCTTCCTTGGAGATAGATGCCAGGTTGATAGCAGCATCCTCTGCTTCACTCTCAACATCCAATGACAAGGTGTAATGGTGAGAAAGACTAGTGATTGGAGAATAAGCACTATCGCTGATCAAGGAACTGACTGACGATGTGCGAGACCTGCTATCACTGACTTCTCTCTGAAACAAGACACAGTTATCAGTCAAAATGTTATCAAATATATACACATAAGCAGATCAAGGAAGTGGAGATTGCTGAGAAACAAATGTGGCAATCAAAAGACATAGTAACAAAGGTGAAAAAATAAGAGGTAATATTTATTTTTAAAACCACAGGTATTATGGACACATTCTGAAAATGAAACTCCATCCATCCATCCATCATGTGCCATGCCGGTAAGCGTGGGCGGTCATGTTCTGCCATCTCACTCGATCACCAGAGTCGTGGATCAGCTCAGTGTTTCTGTCTGTCTCGACCATGCCACGAGGCCAAGCCATTCAGGTATTTGCTTCTAGATCTTCCTCTTGGTCGGTTCCCTTCCATCTTACCAGTTGTCACCAAGTTCTCCAATTCATTTCTTCTCATAACATGCCCAAAAAATTTTGACTGTCTGCGTCTAATATCTCTAATCAGTTAACGATCTTCATTTGTTTCTTGAAGGACTTGTTCATTGGTCTTTCTGGCTGTCCATGGTATTCTTTGCATTTTCCTCAGAAACCACATTTCTACAGCCATCAGATGTTTTTCAGCTTGACTGCTCATTGTCCAAGCTTCACATCCATATAAAAGTACAGGTTCTATGTAGCACCTCAACTCTTTTTCTCGTTTCAATTGACATCTTTTTATTGGTCAGTATGTTTTTCATCTTGCTAAAGGCTACTTTTGCCATGGCGATTCTTGTTCTAATCTCTTCAAGGCATCTCCCATCAGATGTTATTACTGTTCCGAGATAATTGTACCTATTCACTTGTTGAAGAATATTCCCATTTACCTGTATATTACATTGTGGTATTTCATTCTTCCTAGTGACAACCATAATCTGTGTCTTTTTACAATTTAATTCTAACCCTCGTTGTTCACTGTGTGTAACAACTGCATCTACTAAATGTTGCAGATCCTGTTCATTGTCTGCAATCAAGACTGTATCATCTGCATATCTAATGTTATTGATGCATCGTCCCCCAATGTTGATTCCTTCCATATCTTCAATATTTCTGAAAATACTTTCACTGTACAGGGAAAACAGATCTGGAGACATTACACATCCCTGTCTCACACCTCTCTTAATAGGCTAATATTGGCCTACTTCATTATCAACTCTTATGGCAGCTTGTTGTTTCCAATATATGTTTTTTACAAGTCTAAGGTCTTTTCCATCAATTTGTAGATCTTCAAGCATCCTTATCATGTCGACATGTCTCACTTTATCGAAAGCTTTTGTGTAGTCAATAAAGCAAAGGTATAGATCTTTGTTTACTTCTATAGATCGTTCGATTACGGTTCTCAGTAAATACACAGCATTTACTGTACCCTTTCCTTCTACAAACCCACATTGTTCTTCTCCTATTTCAGGTTGTATTTTCCTCCTAATTCTTTGCATGATAATTCTTAGCAAAATCTTCGTGATGTGACTCATTATACTAATTGTTCGATGTTGATCACATTCCAAGGCTCCTGATTTCTTTGGGATTGCAATAAATACAGAGTTACATAATTCATGAGGTATATTTCCAGCATCATATATTGTATTAAGCAGACTGGTAACTTTATCTATTCCATATTGTTCTAAAGCATTAATCATTTCTGTTGTGACGCTGTCTGAACTGGGGGTCTTGCCAGATTTCATATGGTTAAGAGCATTCTGAACCTCCATCTTCAAAATTGCTGGTCCTTCATTATTATTTTGAACATCGTAGTGTTCGTCTCTGTTGTCGTCATAAAGGTTTTTCATGTAATCTGACCATACAGTAAGATCTGATCTTTTTCTATTATGACTCTTCCATCTTTTGTCTTTAGGCAGCCTGCTGATGTACGTGTTCTTTGATTAGTAAGCTCCTGGATTCTTTTGTGCATTAGTTTCGCATTTTTACTGTTGTGTTGTTTTTCAATTTCTCCGCAATTTTTCTCAAGCCATGTTTCTTTTGCCTCCCTACATAAGATTCTGACTTTTCTGTGAATTTCTTCATATTTGGCAAGATTATTTTTGTTCTGTCTTCTTGTTTCCATTAGTTGTAACATTTCTTCAGTCATCCATATCTTACGGCCCACTTTCTTTAATTTTGGAATAGTTTTTTCTGCTGCATAACTGATTGAATTCTTCAGCATTTCCCATTGATCATCTACATCTTGAAATAGGATCTCTAGATCAGACAATAAATCAAATTTGTTCTTTACTTCTATGTTAAAATTATCTTGTATTTCTTTATCAGTTTTCAATTTGCACAAGTCATATTTAGGGTTTCCTGCTATATACTTGACTTTCTTTAACTTTACCCTCAATGTGCCTGTAATTAATCTGTAATCACTGTAACAGTCTGCATTTGGAACTGTTTTTATGACAGTTAACGCATTTCGAAACCTTCTGTTAATCAGGTTGTAATCTATCTGGTTTTTAATCCTGCTGTCTGGACTCCTCCATGTCCATAATCTTCTAGGATGCTGTTTAAACCAGGTGTTTCCTACAACCATTTCTTGTTCTTTTACCCATTCTACAAGTCTGTATCCTCTTTCATTTCTCTCTCCCAAACCATGGTTGCCTACACTGCATCCATCACCTTGCTTTCCTATTTTTTTGCATAGAATGAAACTATCAATTATCAAATCTAGTCAGTAACAATAATAATAATAAGAAGAAATGGAATTCCTGTCACATTCCTGTTCTTATTTCAAATGTATATGTTAGCTTTTCTTCATGAAGAACTCTACACTTCATGTCTTTAAATACTGTCCTTATTAAGCTAATGATTTTCAGTGTGATCATTCCACTTACTGCTGAATCACAGAAGTATAGATATAAGACTAGATTATTTCCTATATGAAATCATCATTAGCACCCAATGTTAACAAACATTTCACTAAACTAATTCCCACTTTTTTGTGAACATAGAATTTACCTCATGCACAATGCTGCTTGACCTTTCAGATGTATCAAGAAACTGTTCAGTTGAAACACCTGACCTTACTTTGTTTCTATGTGAATCTGTCGAGTCACTGCTGCTAAGATCTTTCACCAGAGGCTTGACCTGGTTGACATCTTTTTGAGGTGTGCTTTCTGCAACAGGACTGGGTAATGAATCTGAAGAGGTTGCACTTTCATTACTGTCATCACCCTTAGTGAGAAGAATTGAAAAAAAATTTAATGAAAACTTACCCACAAAATGTGACCAACATATAAATTACTGTCAAAACTGTCATTTACTGTCAATATAGTACTTTGTGGTGTATGGTGCGGCGGGGGGGGGGGGGGGGGGGGGGGGGGGGGGGGGGGGGGGGACCGTGAGCCTGAGGAATTAAGGCCGCCTGGCTAGTGCAGTCCCGCGAACTGTGTAGGTTAGAGGTTTCTTTTTGCCGCCGACAGAAAAAAACTCCACGCTTTACTACCTGCTTTTAACTATGTTCAGGAAAAAATGTTTAGCACAACCATAAAAATGAGATAGCACAACTATAACACAAAATTCAAAATGGCGACGCCTATACTATACTAATTACTATTGCGGACCTGTATTTATTTATAAATAGAACTGGCAATTTAACTACTACACATAAACAGAATACAAGTTTCATTTGTAGCAGTAATTTATCTGTGTACTTGTATAGTTTTTCAGCATTTGACATGACTGAACTTAATTTTGAAAGCTAGTTTTCAGACCCGTCTATATAAACATGTAAGGAACACTTGTTTTCTTTGCAGCGCAGCAGTAAATACATATTTAAATTTAAATAAAATACTGTGAAACAAATTATGTTTGTTTTAAAAGTTAGTACAGGGAGGACCTGGTTAACGTTGGGGTTACATTCTTGGAAAACGCAACAGGGTGCTCCTCTTCCTGCTGAGCTCTCTGCACGTCGAGTTGTATTAAGTCCTCATTAGACAACTCTTCTCCATGTGATGCAAGCAACTCATCAATGTCAGCTTCCTCCATCCCTTCAAAGCCAGCTTTAGTGGCTAAGTTAGCGATTTGTCATCGAATAGCATGAACATCATCAAATTCACAAAAGTCGTGGACACATTCTGGCCAAAGTTTTCGCCACATAGCGTTCATGCATGCTGACCTAACCTCACTCCATGAATCTGCAATGTTGTCAATGGCCTTGAGGATGTTGTAATCTTGCCAGAATCCCTTAATGGTAGGCTTACCTTTACCCTCCATAGCCTTGGTGAGCTGTAAGAAGGTGCGACGCAAATAATAACTTTTGAAAATTGCAATTACACCTGTGTCCATTGGCTGGATCAATGAAGTCATGTTTGGTGGCATGAATATGAACTTGACATTCTCAGAAAAGTCATCCCGACTGACTTGATGACCAGGTGTGTTATCCAATAGCAGCAACATCTTAAATGCTAGGTTTTCTCTAGCACAGTATTCCTTTAGAGCAGGAATATCATAAACAGTTACACATTCCTGGAATAACGTTCCTGTTATCCAAGCCTTTTTGTTGGCAAGCCATGTAATGTGCAAGTGTTCCTTTGAGTAGCCCTTCAGAGCCCTTGGCGTCTCTGAATGGTTCACCAGTAAGGGCTTGAACTTGACATCTTCTTCAGCGTTGCCAGCTATAAGAAGAGTAAGCCCATCTTTGTAAAATGGTGATGTTAACGCAAAAACTGACAGCAACTGAATAAGGAGACGTTCCAGAGCGGTAAAACTACGTGGCATTATGTTGATCCTCCACAAGCTAGCAAGAAAGCACAGCATAGCAACACAGATGAAGACGTTATGGCGGAATGTAGCGATGTAAAGTGAAGTTATGCCCCTTATGTGATGACATCATAAAGAAACAATGTAAATCAAAGCGACATATAGCGGGGCCTCTCTGTATTAAATTATTAATTGCTCACTTTTAGTTACAGAATAGTGTAATTATAGAGCAGAAGTAGAAATCAATTATTAGCGAAAGTGACTGTTTAATTTATGCAGCAGTTACAAACTTACTTAATTACATTATTGCATGATATTTAATCAACAAAAGAAAGCTGTCGCAATGCAGTGGGTACATCAAGACAATGTGAGTACATTTTCATGAATTGTTCTTTGACTTATGACAAACATTTCACATGACATTTAATGAATATAAATAGGCAGCTATTTTTAATCGTTAATTATGTCACAGCACATCCTATTGAAACAGGAATGTGGCCATGACTTTCCTTTTACCATTCCACATAATCTATATATATAAAACAGAGTGTATGTGACTTTGTTTGTGGTTTTGTTTGTATTGAATGGGTTCGATAACGGTACATCCGATTGAGATGAAATTTTCTACACGTCTTCCTTTCATTCCTGTGCAACCGACTATAATAGTTTCATAGTGTAAAATCTTCTACTTATTTAATAACATTTACTTTTTCATTTTTCTATGAAACAGATAGACAGTTCTATTTAGCAGGGGGACTTCACTCTAGAAAAGTTATTTCAAGGGACATAACTTTTAATAACATTTCTATATACTTTATAGTCATATTGTTGGACTTACTTGCACTATTGTTAAACTCTTTGTCTATAGTTATTTTCAGGCATATGAGTTATAATAAATAATGATATAATCTTTAAGGCATTTTCAAAGTTTGCATAAAAATAATGCATAATGCATAACATTGTAACCCATCTTTTTCTGCTTACAGAACTTATCAACTGTCATGTCGGTGATTAAAAACAGTTTTCATTAAAAATAATGAATGGTGTGTGGAAGGACATTCTTTTAAGTTACTGTGCGCCAGGAGCTGGGCGAAACCACGCCGGGTCAGATAGATAGACAGACAGACAGATAGTCGGGAACGGAAGCTTATTTGACTACTTATATGAATTAAATGACATGCTCCCCACCAGGGACTGGGTGAGGCCGGGTCAGACAGACAGACAGATAAACAGACAGTCGGGAACGGGAGAGCTTATATGACTACGTATATGAATTAAATGAGATGCTCCCTACCAGGGACTGGGTGAAGCCGGGCCGGGACAGACAGACAGACAGACAAACAGATAGTCGGGAACGGGAGAGGTTATATGACTACGTATATGAATTAAATGAGATGCTCCCCACCAGGGACTGGGTGAAGCCGGGTCAGACAGACAGACAGACAGATAGACAGACAGACAGATAGTCGGGAACGGGAGAGCTTATATGACTACTTATATGAATTAAATGAGATGCTCCCCACCAGGGACTGGGTGAAGCCGGGCCGGGTCAGCCAGACAGACAGACAGACAGACAAACAAGCAGAGACTGATAGATAGATAGATCCCCTCCAGGGCCTGGGCGAAGCCGGGCCGGGTCAGCTAGTAAAATATAAATCTTACCAGGTTTATTAATTTGGTTATTTCGGGATTTGAACTTACCAGGTTTGTTTGACAATAATTAGCAATGCATATGGTATTTAATGGATTTAATGAAAAAGGGGGCTAAGTGGTCTCAAGGTATCGTGTCCACCTCGAGTGCTGGAGGTCCTGGGTTCAAGCCCAGGTGAGGGCCGATATTTTTTCACATGGACATCTAGTAACAAAATTTTCCCTGGTCTCTGGACAGTGAGATCAAACGTATTGTTGCGCACGTAAAATATCCTTTGGCAAAATCGAAAAAGAGTAGCCTAATGGTGCTGCCCATGCAAAATTTTGAGTTAAAAATCTACCCAAAATATTTCAGGATCCTCGCCAGTGCTGCGGAGTTTGTGCACTGAGCTGAGATTCTTCGGACTCAGACTTGAGTTAGGAGTATAACGGAGTACTTATGGGTTACACCCATGTACCGTGATGTTGATCCGTCGACTAAACTAAACTAAACAATATTTAATGAATATTAATCAATTTATTTTTAATTATTAATTAGGTCAGGGCACATCTTATAGAAAAATAGATTAGATAGCATGTCAAGTTAGGCCTTGCTGCCCCGGACGTAAAAATATATGGTTGCCATGTGGATCATTTAAAAGTAAACAAGCCACAGTAATAGAAAGCAAAATTTTATGTTCTTGTCTCCCAATTTTACTGAGCAGCAAGCAGAACTGCTCATTTGTTAAGATTCCTGCGCACTTCCTGATTGAAGATCACGACAAAAATATTAATAACTCCACTTAGAATTGACGTACAATCATCATTGAAATACCGTTAGATTCGTCTTGTCAAGCTGCATTCAACTGTTATGTAGTAAAAGCCAGTAAGTAAGTAAAAACCCAATTTTTAAATCTTGAAAAAAATTGCTACTAGCACTACTACTACTAGTTAGCAGTGTTGCCATTTTGATGCTTTTCGCACCAAATTTGGTGCCTTTTCAAGTCATTTGGTGCCAAAATATTACATTTGGTGCGGCCATGCTTCACAATTTTTTTGGGGTGCTGTTAGATGCTTTATTTTTTTGGGTGGGTAAAAATTACTTTAAAAATCATGTTGGGAACACTAAAAAGCCGAATCTGAACTGAAGCAAGGGAGTAAAACAGTCTCAGTACGTTACCGCGCAATATTCAACTAATTTAACTCCCTGTAATACAATTTAGCTAAAAGCAAACGTAATCTTGCAGACAAGTCCAAACATCAATATAATAGCTTGTAATCGAGTTCATAATTTTGTGGTGTCTACATTATCCTTTCATTTACGCTTATTTTTGTTTCACCATGAGCAAGAAATATTCTCAACATTTCAGAGAACAGTGGCTCAGTGACTCGAGATTTCAAAAATGGTTGTTAAAAGTAGAAGGGGATAATACTAAGTGTTTTTGCAAATACTGCAAATGTTCAATGGCAGCCAGGTTAAGTGATATTGAGAGGCACAAGAATACAATAAAACATCAGAAAGCCGAACAACCATTCAGTACACAAAGACAAACAACAATTGCATTTGACAAACTGAAAGATGATGTCAAAGAAACAGAAGGATGCATGTCTTTGTTCATAGCTGGCCATTGTTCGCTGCACGTTGTTGACTATTTAAGTGAACTCTGCGAGGTACACTTTGGTGACAGCAAATGTGTATGTCATTCCCTTCAGCTGGCAGTGTCACAGGCTGCAGCTGCTTGTCTGCCCAGGAACAAGAATTCATGATTAGAGAAACACATAATTGGTTTTTTCACTCAAGTCTTCGTCAAGCAAAATATAGGGAGCTGTTTGCTTCAATAAATGATGGACAACATCTGCTGAAGGTTGTTCAATTAAGCCAGACACAATAGATGTCCATTCAATCTGCCAATGTCAGAATATTGCAGCAGTGAGTTGAGCTCAGAACTCATTTTGATATAGCAAGACTCAACGAGCGCTGTTATGCAGCAGAACTTCTACATTCTATGTTTAGCGACATGAAAAACTATGTGTTTCTCATATTTCTCAAGCATATTCTCTGAGAAGTTCAAAGTGTGAATAAGAAATTCAAAGCAGGTATACAGGATCCAACAAAACTACTCAGCGATCTTGTCCAACTCACTGATTTCTATCAGTTCAAAGATTGCTATTCCTGGGAAAAAAGTAATAGAAAGTGATGCTATTCAAGATTATTTAGATCCTAATCCCAATCTAGGTTATAAATTTGAGAAAGAAATAGCAGGCTACAAGTTTCCTGATGAGAAAGAAATTTGTGGAAGGTGCATCCAGTTTTTAATAGAGCTGTTGATACAGCTGCGTTTATGTTGCCGGATAACGTTTGAGTGTTGCCGTCCATGTCATGTCTTAATGGAAGTGAATGTCTACAGCCTATGAAGCCCTGTATATTGGATCTTGCTAAAATGTTTGTAGAAGATGCAGCTACTCTCACCCGCATCGATTTCCAGTGGAGAAAACATCATATGCAGTGGACACAGACCTCTCTGACACATTTGGACTGTGGGCAGAAATAGCCTCATACAGGGATGCCACCGGTGAAAATCCTTTCCAAGATCTTACAGATTTAGCTTTAGTTGTGCTCATTTTACCTCATTCTAATGCGGACGGGGAGTGTATTTTCAGTCAGATGGGAGTTATAAAATCAAAATTGCAGAACATGGATGGCTCAGGCGGAGGATACGATCAGACAGGTATGCCCCTTGGAGAACATTAAGCGTGGAGAGGAGTGGGTCAGAGTGCCAGCGGAGCAGTCAGACTTGTGCAGAGTTATAATCACATTAAGCCGGGAGTGCAGGGAGTGGCCAGCAGGGGCCACGGAAGTGGAAATCCAGCAACTAATTCAGGACAATGCTCACTCGGGTGATGTGATTATCTACACAGATGGTTCGGTGTCATGAGGTGAGAGAAGTGGCTGGGGGTTCATAGCCAAAGCTAATGGTCGATGTTTGGGGCAGGAGAGCCTGGCATATGATACGACAACATCCAGCTTGAGAATGGAGGTGGAGGCAGTCACTGCGGCTCTCCGCTGGACACACACACATCGTGATTGTAACTGACTCAGAAAGCATGCTGACGAGAGTGAGGATGGGCAGGCTTCATGCGGAGTGGCTTGCTTCGCTTCGGAGGTCACAGGTGACAAGCATCGCCTGGATTTTTTCTCTGGGGCATGCCGGTGTGCTGGGAAATGAAGAGGCGGACAGATTGGCTGGCTCTGCAGAACTTGGTGGAGTATTGATACATGACAAGGCAGATGTGGTTGCGGCCTTGTGGGAGCATGTGCACACCTCAGAGGAGCAAATGGATTACCATGGTCTGGCAAGAATGAGACAGCGAGGAGTGATGAGGGGATCTGGCCGACGCTCAATGCTCAGAGGAAAGGCGAGACGGACTTATAATCAGATTGCTACTGGTACTATTAGTGTTGGAACTCTTCGCTGGCTACTGAGGATGGGGACAGAGCACTTATGGGAATGCCCCAAATGCTGTGATGTCGATTCCTAAATCAATCAATCAATCAATCAATTGCGGAACAGACTGAGCATCAAGAGTTTTGACAGCTGTTTTGACTATTAGATATGGAATGAAAAGATATGGCAAATGCTGTCATGATTAGAAACTACCTAAGGATATTCTACGAACGAATTGGATCACAGAAGGCATATACACATTTCTTTCAATCATCACCATCATCATCGCAGGAGCAAACACAGCAGGAAATAGCTACAGAAACTGAAGAGGAGTTGTCTGACTGGGTTTTGGCAGATCTGGAATAAAATTCATTCTAATATTCAGTGATAATAATAAATTATAATGTGCTACTTTATAACATTTTGAATACATACCCAAGTGCTTTCCCAAAAAATAGTATTATTGCAATTTAGTGTTTTTTTGGCTCGAGAGTAGTTCTGATTGGGATTTGGCGGATCAGGAATAAACTTCATTGTAATATGAAGTGATAATAATAAATTATAATGTGCTACCTTGTTACATTTGTAATAAAAACTGTTGGTGCTTTTTTTTTTTTTTGGTGCTTTCCAAAAATGTTTGGTGCTTTTGACATTGGGAGAGTTTAAACATAGCTGAAGTATGAATAAACAGATACTTTATACATAGCTGAAGTATGAGTAAAGGGATACTTTATACATAGTTGAAGTATGACTGTTTAAATATCAAGAATAATTTTCCAGATTGGTATCCCCAATACAAATAATTGTGTCCCCAGGCATGTTCAAGAATTGTTAACTTGCGTTTCTGTACACTTACTGTTTACAGGCATCCATCTTTGTTTACATTACCGACCTACTATTTATGTCCTGATCATTCCGGTCCAAGCTGACAGTAATATGCGTCGCCTCAGAGAGACTTGATTAGGCAATTAAAACATCAGGCTTTCGACTGACTGGCCTGATGAATTAACAAATAAACAAGGACATGCTACTCATATAAAGTGCAGGAAAACCTGTTATATGTGAAGCAGGTTGAAAAGAGAGAGAGGAGAGAGATAGATAACGAAGCTAGTGTGAGACAGAGATATGAGAAAGATGTGTTGAAAGACATAAAAAAGTGATAACTTTTATATAATATAAATAAGATAATAAAAGTGACAAAAAAGAAATAACTTCGATAAACAAATATTTAAAACATCAGTTCATAATCATAGTTCCTAATATTTGTTTATTAAAAAGTCGCTTTCACCCAATTAATTCCTGAAGAATTAAAAAAAAAAATAGTGTCCGGCTGGGAATCAAACCAACAGCTCCCGCTTATCAGGCAGAGACACTTATCACTGTGCTACTGAGGATACGATTTTGAATCAACAAAAATATATAACATAGCCACGCTCATGCCCCGATGACGTCACATATGTTAAGTCACGTGACTTGGCAAATCACGTGACCAGCCGGGAAAGTTCCGCTATGAATAAAGGGATGATTTATTCATAGCCAGGGTATGAATAGACACTTTGTTTTACTTTTGGGTCGATTTTGGTGATTTTTCATCAAAAGGAGATGGCAACACTGCTAGTTAGTAAGGTTCCAAATACTGTAAAGTGTTTAGGGAATATATACAAAGTTTAGAAATATAATTAAAATAATAAAAGTGAAAATGTTAGGTATTTGAGCATCACCCTATCTTAAGAATACTAAGATAGATAGACAGGTTCATTTAGATTAAGATACTGTCGTTTCTTTTATATACACACAACTTGGGGCTAATTTTAATTAGTCAATTAGTAGCAATGTCAGAATTATCGAACTTTCCCGGCTGCTTCCGGTTTGGGTTTTCTTAATTTCACGAACTTTTTGTCGCGTCGTCGAACGATCACTTCCTGTTGGACCATGTCATGAAATAATTTAATTCTTCGAAAGCAGCATGGTACGACGACAGGGGAATCTACTCTGATCTTTGTAGTATTGGACCTTCTATTATGCACCAAAAGATTTATGCCGACAAAGTGTTTTTTCAAGCCTGTTCACGAATAGTAAGCAAATCTGTCTTATAACTCCTGAAAGTAAACAGAAGACTTAACTTTTTAATCCATTTTTGAATCCCTCGTCCAATTTTACATAAATGTGAAGAGTTTCAACACAGCTGGTGTTAGCTGGAGTTCAGGACAAAATATTTCCTGACATGGCCTGTCATAAGACAAACTTCAAGATGGCGGCGCCCATACCATACAATAGTACTAAACTTTAGCGGACCTATATTTGTTTATAATTAGAACTGGTAATTTAACTACTAAACTTAAACAGAATATAAGTGTCGGCACTCTTCCGACAGACGGGTCTAAATAGTCCTGCAGTGAATAATTTTATATAACTAACACTAACCCTAACCCTAATCACTTATTCACTGCAGAACTATTTAGACCCGTCTGTCGGAAGAGTGCCCAAGTGTCATTTGTAATTTGTAGCAGTAATGTATCTGTGTACTTGTATAATATTTCAGCAATTTGACATGACTGAAAATAATTTTGAAAGCCAGTTTTCAGACCTGTCTGTAAACTTGTAAGTAGTGTAACTGTAAGTAAGGAGTACTTTTTTTCTAAGCTGCGCTGCAGCACTTAATTATTTAAATTTAAATACATTACTGTAAAATAAGTTATATGTTTTAAATAAGTTACTATCTAATTATTAATTGCTCACTATTTGATACAGAACAGTGTAATTGTAGAGCAGAAGTAGAAATAAATTTTTTGTGAATATTTAATTATTTAATATTTTAATTATTTTATTATTTAATATCTTAATAATTAATTAACTGCTGCTTAATTTATGCAGCAGTTACAAACTTACTTACTTACATTAATGCATGATATTTAATCAACAAAAGAAAGCTGTCGCAATGCAGTTAGGACATTAAGACAATATGATAGTAGATTGTCGTGCTGTACCTGATGTGCTGAGAGAAGTGAGGAGTCTCATTCATGCCAACGAACCAGGCAAGCTAATACAGGAAAGTACTCTTACTAATAATTTACATATATTAAAAAAATTAGTTGTGAAACATAAAAAGCAATTAACCAAAGAATGGCCATCACTTGTGACACTCTTTCTTGAACCATTTCCTGTGACATTCAAGATTCCTGCCTGTCACACCTACTTTGCCACAGCCTGTGTCAATTTGATAAAACAATTCAGTTGCACACCTTCCTGTGGTGAGTTTCTATATATTTGTTAAAATATGAATAAATTTAGTGGAACTGTGATCAATCAATCAGGTGCCATCTCCACAATGAAGGTTGGTTGCAATGGATCTCCAACACTGTCTGTCTCTCACCCTGACTGTACATTCTCTTGATGTTATCTTCCCACTTGTATCGTTGTCTACCTCTTGCTTGCTTGCCCTCCAGTATGGTTTTTATAAGTGTCATGTCTTTTAATGTACCGAAATATTTCACTTGCCTCTTTTTTTTTCTTTTTGTACTGCGACAAAGCTGAAAATATCAAAAATATAAAATTACACAGAGTAATGAAGCTTACATAAAAGAATAACGAAAAACACAGGACGTTTTGACTAGCTTCATCAGCGAACAAATACCTACACAAAATACAATAAATAATCACGGAGAAGACCCTCCAGTGACTACGTTGTTAATTAGGTCAAGGCACATCCTATCGAAAAATAAATAATACGTCAAGTTAGGCCTCGCCGCCCCGGACGCATTGATATATGGCACAACGTTGTCCGTTTAAAAATAAACAAGCCACGGTTATAGAAGGCAAATAATAAACAATTGGTGGCCATTTTAAATTGTTAATTAGGTCACTGCACATCCTATCAAAAAATAAAAAATACGTCAAGTTAGGCCTCACTGCCCCGGACACAATGATATATGGCACAACGTTGTCCGTTTAAAAATAAACAAGCCACAGTAATAGAAGGCAAATAATAAACAATTGGTGGCCATTTTAAATTGTTAATTAGGTCACTGCACATCCTATCGAAAAATGAAAAAAAATACGTTAAGTTAGGCCTCGCTGCCCCGGACACAATGATATATGGCACAACGTTGTCCATTTAAAAATAAACAAGACACGGTAATAGAAGGCAAATAATAAGCAATTGGCGGCCATTTTAAATTGTTAATTAGGTTTAAATATTGAGCACAACCCACTACTGGCAACGCTGATCAAATTCTGGTATGAACCTAAGGCCTGTCCACATCAATGTGGAAGCACTAGACTCGAGTTTCGCTCTTGTTTGAGCTCGTCAGTAGTGCATATCCTTGACCGGACCCGGAAAAAAACCCCGGATCACTGGCGGGTATGTAAACACTAGACCACGCGGCACACGGCCAAATTTTCACAGCAGAACACTACAACATTACCCATCGTAGGCTGTAGCTCAAGATTTGCCCGATCGCTGCGACTGACGTCCGTCAATCGATCTGGACCCGAACGATCAGGTCTTCTCACTGGCAAGGCACGCCAGGCCACCTAAAGTCCAATGAACAATAATCAAATTGATTTATTTTGTTGTTTCGGGATTTGAGATTTAAATATTGAGCACAACCCACTACTGGCAATGCTGATCATATTCTGGTATGAACCTAAGGCCTGTCCACATCAATGTGGAAGTACTAGACTCGAGTTTCGCTCTTGTTTGAACTCGTCAGTATTGCAGGATCACTGGCGGGTGTGTAAACATTAGACCATGCATCACACGCTGGACATGGCCAAATTTTCACAGCAATTAGGTCACGGCAAATCCTATCGAAAAATAAAAAATACGTCAAATTAGGCCTCGCCGCCCCGGACACAATGGTATATGGCACAGCATTGTCCGTTTAAAAATAAACAAGCCATGGTAATAGAAGGCAGAATTTCTCAGCTTCCAATTTTAGGACGCGAGAAAATCTTACTTATCTCTTAGGTTATTATCATTGCACTTCCTGGTATTAAATTACGTCACCAAAAAGTTCATAACTCCGCTTAGAATTAACGCACTCTTCGTTGAGATACCCTTGGATTCGTCTTGTCAAGCTCTATCTAACTGGTATGATTTCATAAGTAAAAACCAAATTTTTAAATACTGACCAAAATTGCTACAATTACTTAGATTAGATAGGTGGATTATTTTCCGTATTCATGTCTTACCCTTGTCAATCCTGTTACAACAGCTTTTGACTGTGCTACACCTTGCTCAAGCTTCTTTCGTATGTTCTTAAACATGTTCGCATAATTTACAGCTCACTATAACAATTAATTTGAATTATTAAGGCTACCTTCCTGTACGAATTTGATCAAAACAATATAAAACTTTTACGGACACGTCTCGGTGACCTCTTTCGTTTAGAAAAACCTGAAATGTTGTATACATTTTAGGTAACTTAACATCGGAGAGTTTTCTGAAATGCTTGAACCACACACAATATAGAAACATAATAGAAGAGAAATATTTATATATAATACATTAACAAGTTTTGATATGTACTCATGGTGGTGAAAGAAAAGAAGCATACACAAGAGAACATCATCATGTGTCATGCCGATAAGGGTGGGTGGTCATGTTTTGCTATCTCACACGATCACCAGTCGTGGAACAGCTCAGTGTTGTTCAGTGTTCTTGTCTCGTTTATAATTTATACCATGTGGCTAAGCCATCCAGATATTTACTTCTCTCTCCCCCTCCCCCCCCCCTGAATCTTGCCAGTTGTCACCAAGTTTTCTAGTTTATTTTTCCCCCTCATAATTTTCTCCCCTGAATCTTGCCAGTTGTCACCAAGTTTTCTAGTTTATTTTTCCCCCTCATAATGTTTCCCCCTGAATCCTGCCAGTTGTCACCAATTTTCCTAGTTTATTTTTTCCCCCTCATAACGTGCCCAAATAACCTTGACAGTCTCTCTAATAAGTGTATGGTGTAATGGGGGTCCTTTAGGACTTGCTTATTGGCTTTTCTCTCTGTCTATGGTATTCTTTGCATTTTCCTTAGAAACCACATTTTCACAGCCATTATATGTTTTTCAGCTTGTCTGCTCATTGTCCACGTTTCAGATCCATACTAATTCCAATTTCAATTGTCAAAGATAAAATAAATTTCAAATTCGGTCTCATCTAACTTGCTTCCTCAGCGGTGGTTATTGTTGAGATCCGTGGTTGTGTGGACTGTCAGTCCTTATTCATACTAGTTTTATTGGTTCCGCTCTGTTCGTCGGATAAAGTTATTTTCTTTCTGTCTTATGCTGGTCCTGATAAAGATCGGTCCTTGGTCGGGCGGTTTTTTCCTCTATTAGCACTACTACGTGTTGTTTCTTGTGTTTTTTTTTTTTTTGGTTTTTTTTTTCCGCGTTTCCATCCTGTTTCAGGATATTGCGGTCAACACCAGCATCTTTCAGCTGTATGTTGATTCCTAGGCTAGATTACGCTCATCAGCACGCCACAACTTTCTGAGCGACCGGCTCCATACTCTCATAAGTCACTTTTGCGATTCTTGTGTTGTCCAATTCATTTCCAATTCCAATTTTCAAAAACAAAAATTCCAAATTCGGCCTCGTTCAACCTACTTCATCAGCTGTGGTTATTGTTGAGGTCCGTGGTTTTTGTGGGTTTATTCACCCGAATTCTTGTCTTGTGAGTTCTATCTCGACTGGTTATGTATCGTTTGTGTCTGTGACTTCAGCTGGGGGATCGGTCGGCGGCTATCCTTTGTGCTCGTCTGTTCTTGTGGTTTTCTTTGTGTAGGTTCCTGGCTCGTCTGGCTTGACTGGCCGCAGTCCTTATAAGGACTTTTCGTTATCCCACTCCATGCAACGTAAGCTGGGGGATCGGTCGGCGGCTGTCCTTTGTGCATGTTTCCTCTTGTGGTTTTCTTTGTTGGCGCAGGCTCCTGGCTTGACTGGTTGCAGTCCTTAAAGGGACTTTTTATTTGGTATTTTTGTCTTCTCAATTGTGAAGTAACTGTAGAAGCTTTTCGATGTGGTATGCCTCCTTGCGCTTTCTTTCAGTCGGCTTCCCACGTTTGAGTTCTTGCTGTCTTTTGCTTGCTTCCTCCGAGCTCAGCCATGGGATGATTTCTCCGTCTTCAAAGTAGTATTGCCATGTGTATTTATCTGCGAGTTTTATATCTGGCATTGTGGCAGTACTGCATTGCATTGGTTTCCCGTTGAGTTTCTTGTACTTCTTTTCTTTTTCTTCCATGCGCTTTTTGTATTCCTCGCACTTGAGTTCGTATTGCCTCGTTAACTCAGGGAACAATATTCCTGGCCTCTGGACGTTCTTTTTGCCTACGTCAGGGTGCTCATCACGGTTTTCTTCGGATGTTTGGTGGGATATTGGCTTCCCTTTGAATGTTTCGGGCGTCGTGGTTGGGCTGCTGGCTTTCGTTTGTGGTTCAGGCTCGGTCTCTTGGTTTTCATCCTGCGATTTCTCTGTAATTTCTTGTTCGGCTTCTGTTGTTTTGTTTCGGAGTATTTCCATATCAGCTTTCTGTAGTTCTCGCTCTGATTTAATGGTTTGTAAGATCTCTTCATTCTCCTTCTTAATCAGTGCCATATATTCTACTTCTTGCTTGATGTTTTGCTGAATCTCCTTCATTTCCGCCAGTAGTGTTTCGTTGTCGTTATTCGGGGTCGGCGTCAGCAGTGCCTTGACTTGTCTCTTCAACTCGTCTTTCTGTTTTTGAAGTTGATCTCTTTCGGCTTATGCTATACCCGTGGCTGTCTCGCCCCTTCACATTGCTTCCTTGACTGGTGTCTTCGTAGTAGAACGAGAAAAAGAGTGTTGAGGTGCTACATAGAGCCTGTACTTGTTTATGGATGTGAAACTTAGGACAATGAGCAGTCAAGCTGAAAAACATCTGAAGGTTGTAGAAATGTGGTTTCTGAGGAGAATGCAAAGAATTCCATGGACAGACAGAAAAGCAAATGACCAAGTGCTAACAGGAGACAAATGAAAATCGTAAATTGATTAGAGAAATTAGACGTAGACAGTCAAAATTTTTTGGACATGTTATGAGAAGAAATGAATTGGAGAACTTGGTGACAACTGGCAAGATTGAAGGGAACAGACCAAGGGGAAGACCGAGAAGTACATACCTGGATGGCTTGGCCACATGGCATGTTCGAGACAGGAACACTGAGCTGATCCACGACTCTGGTGATCGAGTGAAATGGCGAGTCATGACCGCCCACGCTTTCCGTATATACACGAATGCCTGGGACTGTCAGAGTAACTAACAACGATTGTCTGAGAAAGGCTAATGAAACTAGAACATTATATACAACAATAGTAGGTCAGCATGGTCGAATGGATAAGAACGTGTGTTCTCAAACATCCGATGTGCTGTTGCCGAGGTAAGGGGTTTAACCAGTAATACTTGACAATTGGACTAACATGTTGACCTATCGTCCTTGACTCGTGGACGTTAATTACAAGTACCTCTGAAGTCGGAGTGGGTTCGCCTGATGGCGAGGAAGTACTACTATATTAGTGTGTATGGACTGCGCTTGAGTTCAAAGTGATCTAGCGCAATATATATATATATATATATATATATATATATATATATATATATATATATATATATATATATATATAGTTGTCTTTGATCATGTGATGAGAAAAGAGGCATTGGAGAATATCGTGACGACTGGAAAGATTAAGAGGAAGAGAGACGGAGGCAGGCGAAGAGAAATGATGGTGGATGGGCTGAGACAGGGGCATGGAGAAATAGCATCAGCAGAGTTGATCCGATCACCCAAGACCGCGATCTGTGGAGCGACATGAACGCCTACGCCAGCTGGTAAGGCACTTAATTGTGATGATATTAGTTGCATATCCTCATACCATTTTATAAAGAACCTAAAGCAAGGCGGTCTGCTGCCAAATCGCCAGCAGCTGTGTTTCGAACGCGGTATGCGGGATTACGAACTGCGTCCTCGGAGCCGGCAAAGATGATGATGATGATGATGATGATGATACATATGTAATACTACTAACATGTAGTACTAACATAATATGTAACACTAAAACTAAACTGAACATCTTTGTGAAAGATATGTCGACGGAGGGGAGGGGTGTCACACCACACAAACACACTCAAATGCAATCCGAGAGAACTTATAATGCTGCGAGAGAAGTCGAACAATCCATCACACAAACACATGCGTCCTGGAGAAAGTAGGCTACTATGACCTTTCACGTGCCGGCATGTATGTAAAGGAAAGTAGCGATCATGAGCGCCAGGCACCGCCACTGTTTGTGCTGGTGATGAGGGGAGTTGAAGCTACCCCGCCGGCCACTTGTGTTGTGGTGGTGGTGGTGGTGGTGGTGATGGTGCTGACGCTGTGCCGATGTGGTGATGAGCATGGAAGCCGTGGTAGCTCAGTGGATAGCAAGGTGTGCTGTCAGGCCAGTGGTCAGGTAGCCGTGGTAGCTCAGTGGCTAGCAAGGTGTGCTGTCAGGCCAGTGGTCAGGTAGCCGTGGTAGCTCAGTGGCTAGCAAGGTGTGCTGTCAGGCCAGTGGTCAGGTAGCCGTGGTAGCTCAGTGGATAGCAAGGTGTGCTGTCAGGCCAGTGGTCAGGTAGCCGTGGTAGCTCAGTGGCTAGCAAGGTGTGCTGTCAGGCCAGTGGTCAGGTAGCCGTGGTAGCTCAGTGGATAGCAAGGTGTGCTGTCAGGCCAGTGGTCAGGTAGCCGTGGTAGCTCAGTGGATAGCAAGGTGTGCTGTCAGACCAGTGGTCAGGTAGCCGTGGTAGCTCAGTGGATAGCAAGGTGTGCTGTCAGGCCAGTGGTCAGGTAGCCGTGGTAGCTCAGTGGCTAGCAAGGTGTGCTGTCAGGCCAGTGGTCAGGTAGCCGTGGTAGCTCAGTGGCTAGCAAGGTGTGCTGTCAGGCCAGTGGTCAGGTAGCCGTGGTAGCTCAGTGGCTAGCAAGGTGTGCTGTCAGGCCAGTGGTCAGGTAGCCGTGGTAGCTCAGTGGCTAGCAAGGTGTGCTGTCAGGCCAGTGGTCAGGTAGCCGTGGTAGCTCAGTGGATAGCAAGGTGTGCTGTCAGGCCAGTGGTCAGGTAGCCGTGGTAGCTCAGTGGCTAGCAAGGTGTGCTGTCAGGCCAGTGGTCAGGTAGCCGTGGTAGCTCAGTGGCTAGCAAGGTGTGCTGTCAGGCCAGTGGTCAGGTAGCCGTGGTAGCTCAGTGGCTAGCAAGGTGTGCTGTCAGGCCAGTGGTCAGGTAGCCGTGGTAGCTCAGTGGCTAGCAAGGTGTGCTGTCAGGCCAGTGGTCAGGTAGCCGTGGTAGCTCAGTGGCTAGCAAGGTGTGCTGTCAGGCCAGTGGTCAGGTAGCCGTGGTAGCTCAGTGGATAGCGAGGTGTGCTGTCAGGCCAGTGGTCAGGTAGCCGTGGTAGCTCAGTGGATAGCGAGGTGTGCTGTCAGACCAGTGGTCAGGTAGCCGTGGTAGCTCAGTGGATAGCGAGGTGTGCTGTCAGACCAGTGGTCAGGTAGCCGTGGTAGCTCAGTGGATAGCGAGGTGTGCTGTCAGACCAGTGGTCAGGTAGCCGTGGTAGCTCAATGGATAGCGAGGTGTGCCGTCAGACCAGTGGTCAGGTAGCCGTGGTAGCTCAGTGGATAGCGAGGTGTGCCGTCAGACCAGTGGTCAGGTAGCCGTGGTAGCTCAGTGGATAGCGAGGTGTGCTGTCAGACCAGTGGCCAGGTAGCTGTGGTAGCTCAGTGGATAGCAAGGTGTGCTGTCAGACCAGTGGCCAGGTAGCAGTGGTAGGTCAGTGGCTAGCAAGGTGTGCTGTCAGACCAGTGGTCAGGTAGCCGTGGTAGGTCAGTGGATAGCAAGGTGTGCTGTCAGACCTGTGGTCAGGTAGCCGTGGTAGCTCAGTGGATAGCAAGGTGTGCTGTCAGACCTGTGGTCAGGTAGCCGTGGTAGCTCAGTGGCTAGCAAGGTGTGCTGTCAGACCAGTGGTCAGGTAGCCGTGGTAGCTCAGTGGCTAGCAAGGTGTGCTGTCAGACCAGTGGTCAGGTAGCCGTGGTAGCTCAGTGGCTAGCAAGGTGTGCTGTCAGACCAGTGGTCAGGTAGCCGTGGTAGCTCAGTGGCTAGCAAGGTGTGCTGTCAGACCAGTGGTCAGGTAGCCGTGGTAGCTCAGTGGATAGCAAGGTGTGCTGTCAGACCAGTGGTCAGGTAGCCGTGGTAGCTCAGTGGATAGCAAGGTGTGCTGTCAGGCCAGTGGTCAGGTAGCCGTGGTAGCTCAGTGGCTAGCAAGGTGTGCTGTCAGGCCAGTGGTCAAGTAGCCGTGGTAGCTCAGTGGCTAGCAAGGTGTGCTGTCAGACCTGTGGTCAGGTAGCCGTGGTAGCTCAGTGGATAGCAAGGTGTGCTGTCAGACCAGTGGTCAGGTAGCCGTGGTAGCTCAGTGGATAGCAAGGTGTGCTGTCAGACCAGTGGTCAGGTAGCCGTGGTAGCTCAGTGGCTAGCAAGGTGTGCTGTCAGACCAGTGGTCAGGTAGCCGTGGTAGCTCAGTGGCTAGCAAGGTGTGCTGTCAGACCAGTGGTCAGGTAGCCGTGGTAGCTCAGTGGCTAGCAAGGTGTGCTGTCAGACCAGTGGTCAGGTAGCCGTGGTAGCTCAGTGGCTAGCAAGGTGTGCTGTCAGACCAGTGGTCAGGTAGCCGTGGTAGCTCAGTGGCTAGCAAGGTGTGCTGTCAGGCCAGTGGTCAGGTAGCCGTGGTAGCTCAGTGGCTAGCAAGGTGTGCTGTCAGGCCAGTGGTCAGGTAGCCGTGGTAGCTCAGTGGCTAGCAAGGTGTGCTGTCAGGCCAGTGGTCAGGTAGCCGTGGTAGCTCAGTGGATAGCAAGGTGTGCTGTCAGGCCAGTGGTCAGGTAGCCGTGGTAGCTCAGTGGCTAGCAAGGTGTGCTGTCAGACCAGTGGTCAGGTAGCCGTGGTAGCTCAGTGGCTAGCAAGGTGTGCTGTCAGACCAGTGGTCAGGTAGCCGTGGTAGCTCAGTGGATAGCAAGGTGTGCTGTCAGACCAGTGGTCAGGTAGCCGTGGTAGGTCAGTGGATAGCAAGGTGTGCTGTCAGACCAGTGGTCAGGTAGCCGTGGTAGGTCAGTGGATAGCAAGGTGTGCTGTCAGACCAGTGGTCAGGTAGCCGTGGTAGGTCAGTGGATAGCAAGGTGTGCTGTCAGACCAGTGGTCAGGTAGCCGTGGTAGGTCAGTGGATAGCAAGGTGTGCTGTCAGACCAGTGGTCAGGTAGCCGTGGTAGCTCAGTGGATAGCAAGGTGTGCTGTCAGACCAGTGGTCAGGTAGCCGTGGTAGCTCAGTGGATAGCAAGGTGTGCTGTCAGACCAGTGGTCAGGTAGCCGTGGTAGCTCAGTGGATAGCAAGGTGTGCTGTCAGACCAGTGGTCAGGTAGCCGTGGTAGCTCAGTGGCTAGCAATGTGTGCTGTCAGACCAGTGGTCAGGTAGCCGTGGTAGCTCAGTGGCTAGCAAGCTGTGCTGTCAGACCAGTGGTCAGGTAGCCGTGGTAGCTCAGTGGATAGCAAGGTGTGCTGTCAGACCAGTGGTCAGGTATTCGAATCGTTATTTTTTGTACATTTTGTGTTCGCTGGTTTTTAACTCAAGCGTAATCCATACACGTGATACAACTTCTAGTTCATGACACTGATTTTTGTATGTGGATTAGCTTTCTCTATGGCCAGTGTCCCTCGCCATCAATCGAACCCACTCTGACTTCTGAGCTGCTTGTAAGTCAACATTGTAGTCCAACTGACCGATGTAAGGGTTGAATCTGCTACCTCGGCATCAACGAATCGGAAGTTTCAGAGCAAGCGCTCTTATCCATTCGGCCATGCTGACCTGCGACTGGACTGACTCAGAATAAAAAGGCAACCAGAAAGTTCCCTAGGAAGAGAAGATGGCCTGTGTATTAATGAAAATACCACGTCTCGAGTGGTCTATAAACAATATGAAGCTACCACAAAATACACACAAATGTCTTAGAAAGATAAGAAAAGTGATAAGCATGGACTACATAATTATGGAGATATCTTGACAGAAGCTAACTCACACAGAGAACTGGTTAGTCGTAACAGATGATTGGCGCAATGAGAAGGGGAACTCTGGAATGATTCGTGACAACAGGAAAGTGGGAGGGGAGGAGACACACATGACGAGAGAAAGATAAAAAATTGGACAGTTTGACATCATAGCATAGAGAGACAATGATTTGCAGTACACGAGACAGGAGGCTGTATAATCGTTTCTCAACACACTAGCACAACCTGAGGAAAATATCTAACAGATGATCAGTACCTCTGAATTGTTAATTGAAGCATGCGACTATGCAGGAAGCCTTCGCAGCACAGCATGCTCTGTGAATGTGTCATAGTCACGACATGTGTGTACTGTTTTTCCCTAGCCATCAGACTGCCGCAGTGACTGTCTCCACGTCCATTCTCAGACAAGATGTTGTGGTATCATATGATAGGCTCTTCTGCACCAAACGCCGTCAATTAATCTTCGCTATGAACACCCGTGCATTTCTATTGCCTCTTAGCACATGGCCATTAGTGTAGAATATTACATTACCTAGGCGGAAACTGTTCTGAATCAATTATTGCACCTCTCATTCAGCATAGCCTGCTGGCCATTCTCTGCGAATATGTAGCGTTATTGTCTAAAGGCGACAAACTGATAACCCGTGGACAAATTACGCACATGAAAAACTCACACTGTAACTCCCACATCGAAAGGTGTAGGCCATAAGATCGCTGTTGTGAAAAATTACGTGATACTGTCTATAAATGATCTCCGCTTGCACAATGAAACACAAATGAATTACCATTTGCGTCTGCAATTGAATGGAACAGGAATCTAATTTGGCACTAGCAGGAAGGATCGTGCCAGAGGGTGAAGCAGGGGCATGTGTAAGCAATTGATCACTGGAACTATGAGCATCAATACTTGTCGACATCTTCTGGCGGAGACGTTGTACGTGTGGACATGTCCTGACTACTGTTCCCAGAGAAGGACAGAGCCCGTTCCATTGAATGGGAGTAGTCTAGACTAAGTAAACCTTACTGACATGCAAGCTGAAGTCGGACGCTTGACCTCTGAGAAATGAGAGCTTAGTGTGGTGCCCTCTTAAATAAAGGCAAAAGAAGAAGAAGAAGAAGAAGAAGAAGAAGAAGAAGAAGAAGAAGAAGAAGAAGAAGAAGAAGAAGAAGAAGAAGAAGAAGAAGAAGAAGAATAAGAAGGAGGAGGAGGAGGAGGAGAAGAAGAAGAAGAAGAAGAAGAAGAAGAAGAAGAAGAAGAAGAATAAGAAGGAGGAGGAGGAGGAGGAGGAGAAGAAGAAGAAGAAGAAGAAGAAGAAGAAGAAGAAGAAGAAGAAGAAGAAGAAGAAGAAGAAGAAGAAGAAGAAGAAGAAGAAGAAGAAGAAGAAGGAGGAGGAGGAGGAGGAGAAGAAGAAGAAGAAGAAGAAGAAGAAGAAGAAGAAGAAGAAGAAGAAGAAGAAGAAGAAGAAGAAGAAGAAGAAGAAGGAGGAGGAGGAGGAGAAGAAGAAGAAGAAGAAGAAGAAGAAGAAGAAGAAGAAGAAGAAGAAGAAGAAGAAGAAGAAGAAGAAGGAGAAGAAGAAGAAGAAGAAGGAGAAGAAGAAGAAGAAGAAGAAGAAGAAGAAGAAGAAGAAGAAGAAGAAGAAGAAGAAGAAGAAGAAGGAGGAGGAGGAGGAGGAGAAGAAGAAGAAGAAGAAAAAGAAGAAGAAGAAGAAGAAGAAGAAGAAGAAGAAGAAGAAGAAGAAGAAGAAGAAGAAGAAGACGAAGAAGAAGACGAAGAAGAAGAAGAAGAAGAAGAAGAAGAAGAAGAAGAAGAAGAAGAAAAAGAACAACAATAACAACAACAACAACAACAACAACAACAACAACAACCACAACAAGTCTGTGCAATCCCCAAACATACTAAAACTCAACCCAAGTGACACATTTTGGCTAAAGATGGAATACTGCAAGTTGCAGCAAGACAAAGCAGTTTCTTCTGCACATTCAGAAGTTTCATTACTTTGTACCGGAACAGTCTAAACGCAGAAAACATGGCAAAATTTACTCTGTTTCTGTATGTCTGTTTGTTGGTGAATTGTTGTGTGTGTGGACACTATCTCAGTTTATTCGACGAGCGCATGTCATAAAATTCGAAGCAATAGAACTGTACAAAATGCCTTCAGTTAACGTGTTAATCTGTACCTCTTCCATATGTTATCTGTGTTGCCAGGCTGGTCATTAAGGATTGTAGCAAAGTCCACCTAACTCCATACTCCCATGGAAACAAATCAGGTATACCACATTTTCGTACTCAAAATTATCAAGGGCTGGATATACATCGATGTTACGTCGACACAGTAACACCACCAAAATTCACAAAACAGGCATGGACGCACCATACAAACACAATCTGCGGCACATAAAATACTGCAAGAATCAAGCATCATGGAACTCAGCTGGGTATCTGCGCTGACCGACTAGACATATGCTGTGGGGTTGTCGTGTCCTCCTTTAACGTGTCGTCCCTGGAGTGAAGAGAGTCGACACCCACATTATAATATTTTTTTTCCTCTCAATATTCTGGAGAATCCACCAGCTTCCGTCCAACACACTCCATCAGCCTATGGACACCTTTTCCTATCACTCTCTCACTGTCGTACTATGCCCCCTTCTCATACTTCCCCAACGCAACATACTCAACAACTCTTGCTTCTAAAGATTAATAAAGATTAATTTATTAAAAGAAAAGTGTAACGTATATGAGACGTGTATGTTAAGAAAATGTGTGACGTGTTCTATAAAGTGTGTAGAATCGGACTCTCAGACAACAACCCAGTCAGCTGATACGTCAGAACATGTACTTCTCACCCAGCGCCGAAACCATCCTGCTGGATACTGATTTGCCTCTGTAGACCTCTGGTAATCCCATTTCATGAACACCCGAAATAGACACCGGTGGTATAAACAGTTAATCATGGACCGGTTGCACCCTACACAATGTCCGTTCCTATCGTTCATAAAAAAATGCACAAGTCCTTTGTAGTGTGTACACAGATTATTGTTAATTGTTACTGTACTGGATCCTCCCTCGTGTCTATCTAGCCTCAAGTATCAAGTCTTGTGTTCTATTACACGAGATTATATCACACTATGTAATTATTAGACTTAATGTTTTCAGTTCGTTACTACTGGTGCATCAGTACGCATCACTCTCTTTGGTGAATCAACTTCCTTCTAGCTTTAGTTACGTTCTGTATGCAACTTTATTGATTGTTGAACTGGTGTTCTTCCGAATGGATTTGGATTCTTTATCAAAACTTGTTGAGTTTCCTTGGATCTGGTAGGGAACCTAGGATAGAAACAACACATCTGGTGATAGTACTAGTCACTGATCCTTTCGGCTGAGTGTAAGCCTATCACCTTGCTTAATGATCTTTAGCTAACTAAACTATGTCCTAGAGCAGATTAGCTACCCACCTAGGGCCGAATCAGGCTATGACAAAGAAAAGACCAATAAACAGAGTGCAACCTCAGTATTCTATTCTTAACTAGCAGAGCTAATATCACTATTCTACTCTAACTAGTTTCCACTAACAGTGCTAATCATCACACTATAGTTTTAACAAGGCTACAGTCTATATTAATTAGAACTAATATAAGAATAGGTTATACCTTAAATGGCACTACTGCAGTCCTATCAATCATATCTACATCTGCCATGATAGGCACGTGTAAAATTAAGTCACTAATTAACACACGGTAGATATTATTTCCACTAAGCACTGCAGTGACATTTCACTCCGACTAGAGCCACATTTTCAAGTCCCCCTAGTTGGCCCCAACTCAGGTTTATATGGCAAACTACCAAAGTTGGCCACGTGACGTTATCCTTTATACCCCCACACAGGTGGCACATTGGCAGATCATCCCCTGTCAGGGATCCATCCCCCCTCTGGCTCCCTCAATGTTAGATTTGTCATCACTGGTTCTGACATCCAAAACAATCTAGAGAGTTACTGTCGAGTTCTAACAAAGAGTTTTTCCCAACACGCTGTTAATCTTCTCGATGTTCCGGAAACAAGACTTGACAGATGTACTGTTTCCTGTCTCTCGCTGCCAATTCCGGTTTGTCTCTGACTGTTGACAAACTGTCAAGCGATGCCGGGACCTGTCTTCATCACCACCGAATGTTCCCAATCCGTTAGAGATGTACACGTGCAACTACAAATATTGTCCTGGGATTTTGACATCCGATTTGTTTTTACTGTTAGTAAAATAGTTGTCGCTGGCAGATAGTCCGTTTAATCAGAAAATCCTCTATAATAATCAACCGGTTAAACACACGGTTTTATTTTGTGACATAGGCCCCCTCCTAAGAGAGTAGTCCATCTCACTCTTCTCCACCGTGAGTTTAATCCAGATGATTCATTCTTCTTCTTCAGGAGCTGGGTGTCTTGACAAGAAATCCGCTCCAACGTTTTCCTTCCCAGGAATGTACTCTACTGTGAAATTATAAGGTTGAAGTAACAACGACCACCGCATCAAACGTGCATTGAGCTTCTGAGAAGTAGCCAGGAACATCAGAGGTTGATGATCCGACTGGACTCGAAACTTAACTCCATACAAATATGGCTGAAATTTTTGCACTGCCCATACGAGGGACAAGCACTCTCTCTCAACGGTTGAATAATTCCTCTCCGCCTGTAGTAATTTCTTACTTGCGTATGCCACAGGTTTCAAAACCGAAGCATCGTCTTTTCCTTCCTGTAACAAAGCGGCTCCAATTCCAATCGCACTCGCATCTGTTCTCAACACAAATTGTTTGGAAAGGTCAGGGAGCTGTAATACAGGTTTGCTGACCAAGGCCTCCTTTAACTGACTATAGGCATTCTCACATTCTGATGTCCAAATGATTTGGTCCGGGAATCCCTTTTTCAAGGTTTCCGTCAACGGAGCTCCCAGTTCAGTGAAATGTGGGATAAATTTGTGGTAGAACCCACACAACGAGAGAAAAGATCGCACATCCTTCTTCGTTTTAGGTCTTGGTGCATTTCTGATTTTCTCCAGGTTCTTCTCCTCTGGAACAATGTGTCCTGGAGTGATGGTGTGACCTAGAAATTCCAGAGTCTGGTAACCAATTATGCACTTGGTTGGACGAGCAGTAAGCCCTGCTTCCTTGAGCCTATTAAACACTCTCTCCAAGGATTGTAAGTGGTCATCCAAGCTGTCACTGGAAATCAGAATATCATCCATGAATGAGATGATGGACGGATCCTGTAACGGATCTAGTAAAGTCCTCATCATGCGTGTAAACACACTAGGTGCATTGCTGAGTCCAAAGGGCATGACCTTGAATTCGTAGTGTCCACTGGGTGTACTGAAAGCTAACAGTGGTCGAATCTCCGGTTTGACTGGTATCTGATAGTACCCCCGACTCAGATCCACCTTCGAAAAGTACCGAGCCTTATGGAGCCTAGCGAATAACTGAGTTGGATTCGGCAAAGGTTCCACCTGAAACTGTGTGTGACTGTTCAGAAGTCGGTAATCTATACACAACCTGTGTTCTCCACTTGGTTTGCGTAACAAAACTACCCCCGCATTGTATGGGGATGTGGATGGTGCAATCACGTCATCCTCCAGCAATTTTTTTATTTCCTCCTCCAGTGCCTTTTCTTTAGAGAATGGCACAGGGTAAACCTTTTGGCGAACAGGCTCCTGTGTGGTCAAAGTCATCTCGAACTCAACCAACCTCGTTCGTCCTGGTTTATCAGTCAGTATCTCCTTATGAGACTTGAGAACCTGGGTTATCCTTTCCCTCTCCTGGGAGGTCAGATCAGGGTTCACTTGCACATCCCTATAGGTTTCCTGGTTTTCCAAGGGATATTCCCTGCCCTCGCTGGTTCCCACTTCTGTCTCCACTGCAGCTGCCATGGCCATGAGGTGCGCTGCCTTGTCTCCGGGTCTCTCTTCGTATTTCCGCAAGAGATTGATATGGAAAATCTTCGACTTTCCCCGGATCCGGATCTGATAGTTGGTTCTGGATATCACCCTTTCCACGGGAAATGGTCCTTGCCAACCTATCTCCAGTTTGTTGTTTCCCGTTGGGAGTAGCAACAAGACTTTATCTCCCACCTCTAGAGATCTTTCTTTAGACCTACGGTTGTAGTAAGCCGCATGTCTTTTCCTGGCCTTTTTCAAGTTTTGATTTGCCAGAGTCCATCCCTTGTGGAGTTTTTCTTTCAGTTCCTCCACGTATTGATAGGATGAGATCACTTCTTCTGACGTCCCCTCTTCAGTCCAACTCCTCAACATGGCTTCCAACGGTCCTTTGATTGGACGACCAAACAGCAACGTAGCGGGTGGTAGTCCTGTTGAGCCATGAGGAACTTCCCGATAGGCAAAGAGTGCTGCTGGGATATATTCATCCCACCTATCAGGTTTTTCCTGCGCTAATTTCCTGAGCATTGTCATCAACGTGCCGTTGAAACGCTCTACTTGTCCATTGGCTTGAGGGTGGTAAGGGCTGGTATGTATGTGGTTAGAGTGAAACACCCTAAATACCTCCTCCATGAGTTTTCCACAAAACTGAGATCCATTGTCCGTCAGAATTTGATCCGGAAAGCCTAATCTAGTAAAGGCCTCCATCAGTGCGTCCGCCACTCTTTTCGAGTCAATCGTGGTCAACGGTATAGCCTCACCCCACATTGTACAGCAATCCACCATTGTGAGTATATACATGTTCCTCTTCCTAGTCCTGGGAAGTGGACCCACGATATCTATGGCTACCCTCTCGAAAGGAGAGTTCATGATGGGCATCTCACCCAACACCACCGGTGCTGTCCAGTGTTTCGGTGCCACCCTCTGGCACTCAGGGCATGACTTCACATACCGACGCACATCATCTGTCATTCCCGGCCAATAGTAATGGCAGGAAATTCGCTGCATGGTGGCGGCAATACCCATGTGTCCACTAAAGGAGATGGTATGCCCCATATGAAGAATCTGGGACCGGTGAGCTTTCGGGACGACCAACTGACCGTATAGGTTGTCTCCCCTTCCTGCTCTCCTGTAGAGTATCCTATTCTTCATGTAGTACTGCCCCCGTCCTGGTGGATCAGCACTTTTCTGCAGCTTTTTGTAGCAAGGACGTAAAGTATCATCCTCACTCTGGGCAGTTCGTAGCTCCCCCTTTGCCCTTAATTCTAACGTGGTAAGTTTAGAGGTGGCCATTATACAGAGAGGTAAGCTAGCAGGTCGAGTACAATATAACTGCAAATTACTATATGAACAAGTACTATAAATCTAGATATTACCACGCACAGCACATTCACTCAGTGACAAGAGTAGAATCAGGACCACAGACCTATGCAGACGTGTGAAGTGTGAACAGGTAAGATATTAGTCCTAACCCCTATCCACATTCACTCTAGCTGGATTCTCCAAAATGATATCTCCCTCTTATAACTAAGGATCCCGTGTCCAAAGACCCCGTTGTCAGAAGATCCCACTGTCAAAGGTTCCTGCTTGCAGGAGATCTCGCTGTCCAAGGATTCCGTTTACGGGAGATCCCGCTGTCCAAAGATCCCATTTACGAGAGATCCCGCTGTCCTAAGATCCCGGACGAGACCCCAATAATGTCGTGTCCTCCTTTAAAGTGTCGTCCCTGGAGTGAAGAGAGTCGACACCCACATTATAATATTTTTTTTCTTCTCAATATTCTGGAGAATCCACCAGCTTCCGTCCAACACACTCCATCAGCCTATGGACACCTTTTCCTATCACTCTCTCACTGTCGTACTATGCCCCCTTCTCATACTTCCCCAACGCAACATACTCAACAACTCTTGCTTCTAAAGATTAATAAAGATTAATTTATTAAAAGAAAAGTGTAACGTATATGAGACGTGTATGTTAAGAAAATGTGTGACGTGTTCTATAAAGTGTGTAGAATCGGACTCTCAGACAACAACCCAGTCAGCTGATCCCAGCAAGGATAGACCACAGCACGTTACGTCAGAACATGTACTTCTCACCCAGCGCCGAAACCATCCTGCTGGATACTGATTTGCCTCTGTAGACCTCTGGTAATCCCATTTCATGAACATCCGAAATAGACACCGGTGGTATAAACAGTTAATCATGGACCGGTTGCACCCTACACAATGTCCGTTCCTATCGTTCATAAAAAAATGCACAAGTCCTTTGTAGTGTGTACACAGATTATTGTTAATTGTTACTGTACTGGATCCTCCCTCGTGTCTATCTAGCCTCAAGTATCAAGTCTTGTGTTCTATTACACGAGATTATATCACACTATGTAATTATTAGACTTAATGTTTTCAGTTCGTTACTACTGTCTGATGCTGTGTGGTGCATCAGTACGCATCACTCTCTTTGGTGAATCAACTTCCTTCTAGCTTTAGTTACGTTCTGTATGCAACTTTATTGATTGTTGAACTGGTGTTCTTCCGAATGGATTTGGATTCTTTATCAAAACTTGTTGAGTTTCCTTGGATCTGGTAGGGAACCTAGGATAGAAACAACACATCTGGTGATAGTACTAGTCACTGATCCTTTCGGCTGAGTGTAAGCCTATCACCTTGCTTAATGATCTTTAGCTAACTAAACTATGTCCTAGAGCAGATTAGCTACCCACCTAGGGCCGAATCAGGCTATGACAAAGAAAAGACCAATAAACAGAGTGCAACCTCAGTATTCTATTCTTAACTAGCAGAGCTAATATCACTATTCTACTCTAACTAGTTTCCACTAACAGTGCTAATCATCACACTATAGTTTTAACAAGGCTACAGTCTATATTAATTAGAACTAATATAAGAATAGGTTATACCTTAAATGGCATTACTGCAGTCCTATCAATCATATCTACATCTGCCATGATAGGCACGTGTAAAATTAAGTCACTAATTAACACACGGTAGATATTATTTCCACTAAGCACTGCAGTGACATTTCACTCCGACTAGAGCCACATTTTCAAGTCCCCCTAGTTGGCCCCAACTCGGGTTTATATGGCAAACTACCAAAGTTGGCCACGTGACGTTATCCTTTATGCCCCCACACAGGTGGCACATTGGCAGATCATCCCCTGTCAGGGATCCATCCCCCCTCTGGCTCCCTCAATGTTAGATTTGTCATCACTGGTTCTGACATCCAAAACAATCTAGAGAGTTACTGTCGAGTTCTAACAAAGAGTTTTTCCCAACACGCTGTCAATCTTCTCGATGTTCCGGAAACAAGACTTGACAGATGTACTGTTTCCTGTCTCTCGCTGCCAATTCCGGTTTGTCTCTGACTGTTGACAAACTGTCAAGCGATGCCGGGACCTGTCTTCATCACCACCGAATGTTCCCAATCCGTTAGAGATGTACACGTGCAACTACAAATATTGTCCTGGGATTTTGACATCCGATTTGTTTTTACTGTTAGTAAAATAGTTGTCGCTGGCAGATAGTCCGTTTAATCAGAAAATCCTCTATAATAATCAACCGGTTAAACACACGGTTTTATTTTGTGACAGGTGTAGAGAAATTTCTAGTGCCAAGGCCTGAGACAAAATGCATTTCTCTGACAAGAATAACGTCTGTCATAAAAAAAAAAAAGCATCAATTCTGCATGTTCTGTTATCTATAACATCACTGAAAAAAAAAAGAATCTGTCACATATGCTTCATTTTCTGCAGCAACAGAAGGGAAAACGTCATTTTAAAAAATGACATATGAAATGATTACAAGGAGCTGAAACGGACCCAATATGGTAGATGAAAGCTGAAGTCTCCGAGAGCAACAATCTTCTGCTGGGAAAACGCGGAGGAAATCACCAGCCACGGCCGCGATCGTCCTCGTTCATGATCTCCACTCCAGCCTCTTGGATAAGTCGCTTGGCTTCTGATATGGCGCTCTTGCTACCCAGGAGCTCTACGGAGCTACGGCCTCGTGAGTCCCCATCTCGGGACACCTTTATCCTGCAGCCACTGTCACACTCCATGTCTCTGATCCTGCTGCATCCGCGGCCAATGATTCTGCCAACTTCAGAGGACTCCACAAAGATGGTTTCACAATTGCCTCCACTGCTGCTGAATCCTCCCCTGCCGCCACCACCAGCACGGCTTCCTCTATCGTAGTCATCACCACCACGTCTCTGGTAGCTATCGCCATTTTCCCGGTCTCTATGGCCCCAGTTGTCGCCATCATCTCTGCGACCAAATCCACCTCCGCTACGGCCGCCACGACTACCACCAAAGCCTCCACGACGTCCACCGCCACTGTAGTCCGAAGAATCTCCAGCCAGACACTCCTCAATCATCCGTCTGGCTTTCTCGATCTCACTGTCTGAGCCACTGATTTCCACACTGTTCATGCCATCCTCATCTGCTTCTCGTGAGATCTTTATCCTGGCACGGCAGGACTTTTCCAGTTCTCGGATCTTGCTTCCACCGCGGCCGATAATTTTTGCCAATTGTTAATTAAATGGTAATTAGATGGTAAGTTCAAGCACTTCTGACACCAAGAATCCCTAAATATGACTTGTGCAAATTGAAAACTGACAGAGAAATAAATGATAATTTTAACACCCAAGTAAAGAACAAATTTGATTTACTGTCTGATCTAGAGATCCTATTTCAAGATGTAGATGATCAATGGGAAATGCTGAAGAATTCAATCAGTTGTGCAGCAGAAAAAAAACTATTCCAAAAGTAAAGAAAGTGGGCCGTAAGACATGGATGACTGAAGCAATTTTACAACTAATGGAAACAAGAAAACAGAACAAAAATAACCCTGCCAAATATGAATAAATTCACAGAAAAGTCAGAACCTTATGTAAAGAGGCAAAAGAAGCATGGCTTGAGAAAAATTGCAGAGAAATTGAAAAACAACACAACAGTAAAAATACAAAACTAATGCACAAAAGAATTCAGGAGCCTACTAATCAAAGAACACGTACATCAGCAGGCTGCCTAAAGACAAAAGATGGAAGAGTCATAATAGATAAAGATCAGATCTTATATGTATGGTCGGATTACGTGATAAACCTTTATGACGATAATAGAGACGAACAGTATGATGTTCAAAATAATAATGAAGGACCATCAATTTTGAAGATGGAGGTTCAGAATCCTCTTAACCATATGAAATCTGGCAAGACCCCCGGTTCAGACAGCGTCACAGCAGAAATGATTAATGCTTTAGAAGAATATGGAATCGATAAAGTTACCAGTCTGCTTAATACAATATATGATACTGGAAATATACCTCATAAATTATGTAATTTTGTATTTAATGCAATCCCAAAGAAATCAGGAGCCTTGGAATGTGATCAACATCGAACAATTAGTATAATGAGTCACATCACGAAGATTTAGCTAAGAATTATCATGCAAAGAATTAGGAGGAAAATACAACCTGAAATAGGAGGAAAAACAATGTAGCTTTGTAGAAGGCAAGGCTACAGCAAATGCTGTGTATATACTGAGAACCGTAATCGAACGTTCTTTAGAAGTAAACAAAGATCTAAACATTTCCTTTATTGACTACACAAAGGCTTTCGATGTAGTGGGACATGTCGACATGATAAGGATGCTTGAAGATCTACAAATTGATGGAAGAGACCTTCTTGTAAAAAACATATATTGGAAACAACAAGCTGCAATAAGAGTTGACAATGAATTAGGCCAATATCAGCCTATTAAGAGAAGTGTGAGACAGGGATGTCGGGGTGCCCCACCAGCTAGATGAAAGTGTTTTTCACTGGCGAGCAATCCCAAATAGTCAGAAACTGACTAAGGACAAAAACTATATGGCTGAACTATAGATTAAGCCCTGAATATCCAACGTACAGCTCCAAGTGGCTCGTTACAAAATGCAATGAACTGTGCTGAATATTCGCCAAGGAATGGGAAAGAGAAGGTTAGCTAAGATAGATGTTTAAGTCTAAATATATGAGTATAGACGACTATCTCAGTACAGGTTTTTCTCCCTGACTGCTCCCTTCCTTGGTGTCTAAGTGAACCCCCACCAATGTACACAACAACACGTATGCACAATTGGAAAAAATATAATGACAGAACTATGAGTTACAACACTACAACATTTATTTGCTAATCATAACAATAGACATAGGATGATTGTCCTTATGAGGATGATGAAATCATATTGTCACCGTCCTAGATATCTAGGGGAATGATACTCGGGCTCATACAGGCAACAAACTCCGTTCGTATGCAATCTAACATCATTTATTTATATTATGTTACAGTAAGCTGGCGAAGAGAGTCTTCGCAAGCCAGCAATCTGCCAGTTGCATATCACAGGAGTTTACAATAAACATGATTATTACAACAACTCTATCAGCTATCTAACATATGCATAAGACCCCTAAATACACGTGGGTTTTAATCTATCAAGTCCCCCTTAAGGTAAGCCCTGTTGCTTCCTCGATGTCCAGTCCGTGTCTGTCTTTCCACACGTGTCGCAATCCGACACGGGTGGTAACTCTCTCCGAGTTTCTCGTCGACCCCGCAATCGGCGGGCCCCATCGGTGTCCACGGGACTGTGGACACACTGACCGATCCTTCGAGAAGGCTCTGGATTATTCAAGCCTTCGAGTGACTCGGTTCTTTCCCTTTAGCTGGAGTTCTATCCCTTCTCCACTCTCTCTTACTTTCTGTTGGTACCGCCCTTATGTGAGACCGTGACAGGAGTCCCCCCCCCCCCTGCTTTGATGGGTTATTATATGGTAATTAGTTCTGTACTAATTCTGTCACAGGATCACATAAAGTCGGTGTTTGTAGTTTGGTGGATAGTAACTTGGCAACCTACACATCTGCATCAACAACTCATGTATTCTCCCATACACCACTTCAAGATGATTGCTGAAGAAGTCTCTCTCTTCTATGTTCTTAAACATGCTTATCTGACCGAAGTTCCGTGACGTTCCCAGTTGTTTTTACAACCGCGCCCTTCTCAAGTATCCATATGATACCAAGATATAAAACTCTGTGTAAGAGAGTTTTAACAAGACAAATGTCTTGGCTTATTTAAGTACACTTGCAAATCTTGTCCTGCGTGTGTATTTCGATACATTTTTACTTCCGTATGTTGTATACTGCTGAATATGTAGTTATGCTGTTGTTTTATCACATCTGACTACGTGTGTTCCTGTTGGCTTGTTAGTGTATTGACTGATATGTTGCTGTTTATAATAAAGTGACTGTGTTTTAATTGTTAGTGTTCAGTTTTGAGTTTGTATAAAGTGTGTGCTCACTGTGTGGTTTACTTCCAAGCGTCACGAGTTGGGATATCCTTTGTCATGAATTACCCAATCTGTGTAATGCATGATCGGGGCATTCCAAACAGTGGTGCTTAGATGTAGTGTATTCAATACTAAACATGTATCAACAATTGAGACAGGTAATACATTTTTACATGAAAGACGCAGACAAATTAAAATAAATACGTTTTTCGTACAATTTGTCCGCTCAGTATATCGCTCTCTCATTTAATTCATTCACTCTGTCATTCATACATCTTTCATACAAAATAGTATTTTGTTAAAATATACAAATAAAGTTGAGGTAAGTCTTACTGCCCTTAGAAAAAACGGATTAGGCGTTATGTTCCCTTTAAGGTAACAAGTACTTTTTGTACTTGTAATCAAAAAATGGTTTATAACTTACATAGAAAAATTGTATAGGCAGAATATTTCACCTATGAGTGAACATGCCTGTAATATATTATGGTAGAAAATATACAAGTTACATGTTGACATATTTTATATATATATAATCAAATACAAGTGTAATACATATTAACTAATAGTAAATTAATTAACTCCAACGACGATGTGTGTGTTGTCCTCCTGTTGTCCGTGTGTCGTGCCATCAATGTTAACAGTTCATATAGCAGTCCCTTGCATGTTGAAATAGACGTAGTTCGATTCCGGTTGTTTGCGAAGTTTCTTTGCAATAGCGAGTATGCAGTGTTCTTAATCTTTACACGATGACTGTCAGTTCACTGGTTGAAATCACTTCACAGATATTATATATATCGCTCGGATTGTTTTTAAAGCCTTGGCAATTGGTAATATGGCTTAATACACTATAGGGTTCTCAAAGTTTCATGTTCGTGAGCGTTATAAGTAGATTATTCACTTGGTTCAAGTTTCATGTTCGTGAGTGTGATAAGTAGATTATTCACTTAGGCGTTGATACTTCTGGATGAAAGTTCTATAGTAGGTGTAGAGGTACACTGTTCTATGCAACAGACTAAAATATCACAGCTTATTATATGGCGAATAATTAATGTGCATAGTGTTAGTCTGCTGGTGCATTAGTTTGCCGTGATAATATGTCAGCAATAATATTATCAGTGCCCTTGATGTGGCGGATTTCAAAATCGAAATCCTGAAGAAGAAGACACCATCTTGCCAATCGATGGTTCTTTGGAACACCTTGTTTAAGTACCAGCAGTGGCGAATTATCGGTTAAAACAACAAAATGCGAACCCAAGAGGAACTTAGATAAACGACGCATACAAAAAATTAGACTTAATGCCTCCAACTCAACTGTGGAATAATGGATTTCTGCCTTTTTCAGCTTCAGGCTGACATAGAGTATTGGGTGTCTTACGCCTTGATATTCCTGCATCAGGTATCCTCCAATTGCGATAGCACTCGAATCTGTGGTCAGAATAAAAGGTATATCTATGTTTGGTAATCTTAATACGGGTGGGTTAGAACAAATTGATTTCAATTTGCACATTACATCCTCTAAGCGGATACTCTTACAAAATGTTTCTGGATGATCTTTTGTCAACAGATTAGAAAAAACTGATGTGAGTTCCGCCCAGTTTGGTATAAACTTGGCATAATAGTTTATGAGACCTAACAGGCTTCTGACCTGTTTCTTTGTAGTTGGAACTTGTAGTTTCAGATACCGGACGGGCCCCCAAATAGCCTGTCACCGTCCTAGATATCTAGGGGAATGATACTCGGGCTCATACAGGCAACAAACTCCGTTCGTATGCAATCTAACATCATTTATTTATATTATGTTACAGTAAGCTGGCGAAGAGAGTCTTCGCAAGCCAGCAATCTGCCAGTTGCATATCACAGGAGTTTACAATAAACATGATTATTACAACAACTCTATCAGCTATCTAACATATGCATAAGACCCCTAAATACACGTGGGTTTTAATCTATCAAGTCCCCCTTAAGGTAAGCCCTGTTGCTTCCTCGATGTCCAGTCCGTGTCTGTCTTTCCACACGTGTCGCAATCCGACACGGGTGGTAACTCTCTCCGAGTTTCTCGTCGACCCCGCAATCGGCGGGCCCCATCGGTGTCCTGTGGACTGTGGACTGTGGACACACTGACCGGTCCTTCGAGAAGGCTCTGGATTATTCAAGCCTTCGAGTGACTCGGTTCTTTCCCTTTAGCTGGAGTTCTATCCCTTCTCCACTCTCTCTTACTTTCTGTTGGTACCGCCCTTATGTGAGACCGTGACACATATACATATTGATATTGATGACAAACATTACATAACTTTTACTTGAACTATCTGGATCTGTGGTCCAGATCCCCACTCTCCAGTAGCAACAAAAAGAAACAGCTTGCCGGTATTCTGACGATCCTGCCAGTCCTGACACTCCTAGTCGTCACTCGTTCTTGAGATCTACAACATAGGTGCTCCTTGTGAGAGCTTGAAAGGAAGTCAAGAATGTGTTATATCTAATTCTACATCAGCGCAATCCTAATTAAAACATATCATAACACAAACATATACAATGACCAGTCTGGCCAAGTTTATCTTCCAGCTCTACTGCGTTCACCATCCTCCTCCCTACTGTCTTTAGTCTGGGACGGGCTTTTCAATTGTCTCACACGCCTGTAATGATTACATTTCTGCCGCCCATGTCCATGTCGCTAATACAGAAATTCTGTGTCTTACAGCCGCTCCGTCCAAAATTGATTTAGGAGCTCACAGGATCGGTACTGGTATTATAATAGTACCGGGTCATCCAGGCTTACAAGCCGTGACCAGTAGTTGTGCCAGGTTCCCATGCATTACCGTGAACGCACGCCCACAATACACTGAGAAAGTTTAGCACCATATACCCTATACCAATTGTGGGTAATGTCTGTACCATTACACCTCTGCTTCCAACACAATCGTTGACCAATGTGCCAACACTTCATATTGGTAGGTTTGCATATGACAAATCAATATATCAAACATCCAATACACATAAACATATTGATTAAACTAGACATATTATGACACTTTAACATCATAGCATAATGCACTAGTTAGTTTGTATGTATACGAAATGAGACGTATATACACAAAAAGAATATGTACGAAGCATATTCCTAGCATCGTATATTCATTTGAAATTACACATACATACATCCAACATATCCGTAAACATTATATTACTTCAAGATGGACATCTAATGATACTCAACATAATAGCATCAGGCATTATTAATGAGTACTAATATTGTATAGCTACAACATGAGATATACAACAAGTCTAATTGAAGTGACCACACTTCATGTTTGCTGATCTGCCCGGTTTAATCACCACTGAGTTACTGCTGTTGTAAGAATTAAATAACTAGTCAGTTGACTATATTCTGTACAACAAAGGCACACACCAAAAGGCAACTACGATAGTGTACAAAGAAATGACAAGCATCTACCAAGACACCTAAAAGTATATCTAGACAAGATCTCCTTCCATAAGTTTCTACTTCTCAGAAGAGTAACACTTAAAGCACAATGATATTGAACACAGAACTTAGAAATAATAGTGCACACTCAATTAACTTGACAATGATAGTTCTTGAAAATAACCTAGGTCAGATATAGACTGAAAGTTCATATGTCTAAAAGACTGTTGCATAGTTACTAAGAAATCCTTCCTAGAAGCCAACATAATAATCATGCATATGACTACAAACATTGAGCTGGCTGCCTACCTGTTCTGAAGTCAGACTTAATCTAAAGGGAACAGGTCTATCGTGGGTTTTTATACCTAGCCTAGCAGTAGACACTTATCTCCCAGGAATTCCATTCATAAATTCTTCTTATCTCCCCCTGACGTTAATTGCAATTATCTCCAAGTCTGTCCAGTCATAAAAATTCTTTCTGCATGCACACTAGCCTTCACACCTGTGGATCTGACCATTATTAGCCCTCTGAGTCTTATCAGTGATTTCACACCTTGCGCCTCTAGTCTCTACCAGATGGGGTCAGCCATCGCGGTTGGGCGATTTCCTAGCTATGCTTATCAGGTGTCATGTCAAGGGAACAATTAGGTTCTCATGGTCAACAGCCAGTTTACAACTCTGTTGGTAAACCAGGTTTGCTTGCGTCATGCCTGGTTGGTTTTAATTACTATTCAGTCCCCTGAGTCTGCCCTCCCGTCTGGCTGGATTGATAACCTCTGGGGGTGACCGGTACTGGTGTCAAATTAACTTCCCAAATAGAAAGCCATTCCTGGTGGTTTGTTTACTTGCAGGTTTTGCAAGCTTACGTCAAGACAGTATAGCCTTGAATATAAAGAAACCAGTTTTGTTCGTCTGTTGATCCTCTACATGGCCCATCAAAAGTGAACAGAAAATTGTTCTGGGAAGTAAAGGCTGCAAATTCGTGACAATGAAGTAGGCCAATATCAGCCTATTAAGAGAAGTGTGAGACAGGGATGTTTAATACTGAAGTATGGATGCTTTTGTTCTCTTCTTTATGCAAGATATTTTTAGAACTGGTCTATAACATTTATATTCAAAGGCATTTATGCGCTGTTCAGCTTGTTTAGTAAGTGTCCAGGTCTCACAGGTGTATGTTGCAGCGAGAAAGATGCTTGCTCTCAAACATCTAATTTTTGTAGTTCTATCTGTCCCTCAACGTTCGGAACGTAAGGAGAAACCATCACTATATTTTCCCAAGATAATCATGCTTCGAAACAATATTGATCCAGATAACGACGTTAATGGGAATCCCAGTGGAGTCTCTTCTTCCGGTAGGGAGCATCATGTGCTACAGATTATGCCCGATCGTCATCAGGCAACTGCATGTGTCATAAGTCGGGGTGCCCCACCGGCTAGATGAAAGTATTCTTCACTGGCGAGCAACCCCAAATAGTCAGAAACTGACTAGGGACAAAATCTATATGGCTGAACTACAGATTAAGCCCACGAATATCCAACGTACAGCTCCAAGTGGCTCATTACAAAATGAAATGAACTGTGCTGAATATTCGCCAAGGAATGGGAAAGAGAAGGTTAGCTAAGATAGATGTTTAAGTCTAAATATATGAGTATAGACGACTATCTCAGTACAGGTTTTTCTCCCTGACTGCTCCCTTCCTTGGTGTCTAAGTGAACCCCCACCAATGTACACAACAACACGTATGCACAATTGGAAAAAATATAATGACAGAACTATGAGTTACAATACTACAACATTTATTTGCTAATCATAACAATAGATATAGGATGATTGTCAATATGAGGATGATGAAATCATATACATATTGATATTGATGACAAACATTACGTAACTTTACTTGTTACTTGATCTATCTGGATCTGTGGTCCAGATCCCCACTCTCCAGTAGACACACACAAAAAGAACAGCTTGCCGGTATTCTGACTCCTGCCAGTCCTAGCTCTACCTAGTCTTCACTCGTTCTTGAGATCTGTAACATAGGTGCTCCTTGTGAGAGCTGGTAAGAAAGTCAAGAATGTGTTATATCTTGTTCTACATCAGCGCAATCTTAAGTATAACATATCATAACACAAACATATACAATGACCAGTCTGGCCAAGTGTATCTTCCAGCTCTACTGCGTTCACCATCCTCCTTCTCCCTACTGTCTTTAGTCTGGGACGGGCTTTTCAATTGTCTCACACGCCTGTAATCATTACATTTCTACCGCCCCATGTCCATGTCGCTAATACAGAAATTCTGTGTCGTACAGCCACTCCGTCCAAAGTTGGTTTAGCAGCTCACAGGATCGGTAATGGTATTATAACAATGCCGGGTCATCCGGGCTTACAAGCCGTGACCAGCAGCTGTGCCAGGTTCCCATGCATTACCGTGAACGCACGCCCACAATACACTGAGAAAGTTTAGCACCATATACCCTATACCAATTGTGGGTAATGTCTGTACCATTACACCTCTGCTTCCAACACAATCGTTGGCCAATGTGCCAATGCGCAGACAATAGCATAACACTTCATATTGGTAGGTTTGCATATGACAAATCAATATATCAAACATCCAATACACATAACCATATTGATTAAACTAGACATATTATGATACTTTAACAGCATAGCATAATGCACTAGTTAGTTTGTATGTATACGAAATGAGACGTATATACACAAAAAGAATATGTACGAAGCATATTCCTAGCATCGTATATTCATATGAAATTACACATACATACATCCAACATATCCGTAAACATTATATTACTTCAAGATAGACATATAATGATACTCAACATAATAGCATCATACATTATTAATGAGTACTAATATGATATAGCTACAAAATGAGATATACAACAAGCCTAATTGAAGTGACCACACAGACCAGCCATATTTGCTGATCTGTCCGGTTTAATCACCACTTAGTTACTGCTGTGGTAAGAATTAAAGAAATAGTCAGTTGACTATATTCTGTACAACAAATGCACACACCAAAAGGCAACTACGATAGTGTACAAAGAAATGACAAGCATCTACCAAGACACCTAAAAGTATACTTAGACAATGATATTTATTGAAATAACCTATGTCAGATATAGACTGACTAGTTACTAAGAAATAATTCTCCTAGTGAAATCTAGCAACATAAGAATCATACATATGACTACAAACATTGAGCTGGCTGCCTACCTGTTCTGAAGTCAGACTTAATCTAAAGGGAACAGGTCTAGTGTGGGTTTTTATACCTAGCCTAGCAGTAGACACTTATCTCCCAGGAATTCCATTCATAAATTCTTCTTATCTCCCCCTGACGTTAATTGCAATCCTAACTGCAACTTTGCTATCACTCTCATTCCTCCAGTCTTGCCCTAATAAAATGTTTCACACATTCCTACAGTGCAGACTCCCCTCTGTCTGGTACAAAGCCCACAGGCCCAGTGTTAATTGCCGTATGAGACCTGGTTCACACCTCTTTTCTCATGCAGACTGACTTATCTCCCCCTGGCAGTCATAAATCTTTTCTGAACCACTAACCCTCACCATAGTGTCACACCTGGATGGTTTTGAGTTGCCAGCCCCAGATCAGTTTTACAGTCTGCCCTACAGTGGGGGTAATTGTCAGTTTGACCTGTAACACCTTTAAGCTGGACTGCCTGGTTTTACAACCCTAGTCTGATGGTCTGTGTGATTTCATTCTGGGTTTATTGCAATTCCCACCATCCTGTTTTAGTAGCCAGCAGCCATCTGTTCTGACACTTCACAGTTGAATGGGTTCCTTTTGCTACAACATTTTATGCCTCTATATGTGCAGGCCTGATTGTTCTGTCTTCCATTTCTCCTCCTTTATTATAGAGAATTGCATTTGTTCTTCTGTAACTTCTCTACATGGTGAACCGAAAATTGTTCTGGGAAGCAAAGGCTGCAAATTCGTGACAGCATGCAAAGTCTCATCTCATCTCATCGTGTTCCTCTTGTATCTTGCGGTGTCGAGGTGAAGTGTAAACAGTGGGAGAGTGTCCATTTATGGGCTTCATGTATCGATATTCCCATGGACTCTGCTATTCCTTCCGTCAATCGTTTACGTGGTCGGCCTCTTTCTTTGCTTTCATCTGGTCTGTATATCATTGCTTGTTGTGGCATACTGTTAGTTGGGTACCCACTTGCATGGCCAAACCATTTGACTTGCTGCCTTCTAATAAAATCTAGCGCTGCTATAACCCCGACTTTTGTCCTGACGTCTTCATGTGTGATGGTATCTCTTCTTGATGCATTGACTATTCTTCTTAGGAATCACATTTCTGTTGTTGTGATTTTTCTTTTCTCTTTTTCTGTTATTGTCCAGGTTTGGCATTGGTAGCATAGACTTGATAGGAGGATTGTGTTGTAAAGTGTTTTCTTGGTAACTATTGATACATGTTTGTTCTTTAATATTGGTGCCATTTGTCCAATGAGTTGGTTTGCTTTATTTTATCTATTTTCGACCTCGTCTTCTGATTTTCCGTTTGATGATATTATACATCCTTTCTTTTACTTGTTTCAGAGGATGTTCTTTTAGGTGAATTGTTGCTGCTTTTTCTTCTTTAGTTATAGTCATTACCTCTGTTTTACTTGTAGTAATTTTCATGTAAATGTTCCCAACACATTTCGTTTAGACTATTCATGTTGTCTTGTAATTCAGCTTCTGATTTTGTTATTAGTGCTTGGTCGTCCGCAAGCAGGAGTTCTCTAATGGTGTAATTTGCAGACGGTTCTTCTTCTGGTATGCACAGTAAATATTACAAATACTCTTAACGTTGGTACATGGAATGTCAGAACACTTAGCCATATGGGAAAATTACATAATATCAAGAAAGAGATAGCAAGATTGAAGAGTCGAGTTGCTAACAACGCCGGGATTTCCTTCGGGAGACCCGGGTTCGAATCCTCAGTATGGTGTGGATATTTTTTTCTGTCGAGGGCAAAAAGAACATCTTAACATGCAGAGTTTGCGGCGACAGCACTAGCTAGGCGAGCTTAATTCTTCAGGCTCAAGATCCCCCTGCCCTACAACGCAAGGAACTATAGGCAGCAAATGACAGTTTTTGACAGTGAAAAGCGATGGCCAGGTGCGGGGGAACAATATTTAGATAATTATAGAATTATTTACTCAGGAGTGAATGACTACAACATTTTTTATCAAGCATGTGCTAGTCATTTAAATGATTTTGGACAATCTCAGTTAAAGTATTATTAGTGAAACTCCATGACAAACCTCTGTAAATTAACATAATACAAGTATATGAGCCAACAGCAGACTGTAAAGAAGAAGGTATAGGTATATTTTATAATGAATTAGACATGGCCGTGGACCAGTGTAAAAATGTTGAAATGACTATCATGCTCGGAGATTTCAATGCCAAAGTAGGCAACGTAAAGGTGAGTATTGTGACTGGTGGCTATGGCTTATGTGAGAGGAGTGAGAGAGGTGATAGATTAATAACATGGGCAGAATACCATGAAATGGTAATAGGTAACACTGATTTAAGCAAAACCCTCGACGATTATATACATGGAAAAGCCCTGGAGATAATATTGGCAGTCACGTTGACTACATACTGATACCAGAGGGATTCAGAAACAGTTTATTAATAGCAAAAACTAGACCAGAAGCAGATGTACAGAGTGACCCTGTGCAAGGTATAGGAAAGATGAAATTAAAACTTAAAAACATAAAGAAAACCACCAAAGATCATCCAGTTAGTTCTAAGATTAATTAGAACAGACAAAACATATATAGAAATTTACAACGTTACTGTGAAGAATATATATAATGCCGTGGAGATTCTACAGACTATTGATGAACAATGGGACATGTTGCGGTAATCAATCCAAAAGACATCAATTGAAATCATCCCATATAAACATAGAATTACAAAAAGGAAATGGATGACAGATGAATTTTTGCAGAAAGAAGACAGTAAAAGCAAGACAAAGAAGAATATAATAAAATACGCAGACAAATAGTAAATAAATCCAAAGTGGCGAAAGAAGTATGTCTGAATCAAAAGTATATGGACACTGGGACAAACTATGGAAAATACACACATTCCATGTATCAACGAATCAATACAATAACATGTAGGATAACACGAAATACCACTGTATGTTTGAAATCGAAGAACGGTGCAATATTGATGGGACAAGATGATATAGTCAATATATGCACAAAATATCTGGAAGAACTATATGATTATAAGAGACCGGATGTAAATATTCAAAACAATAGTCAGGGTCCACCAATAATTGCAGCGGAAGTTGAAGATGCACTACATCGATAAAGAAAGGAAAGGACCCGGTCCAGCAAACATTACAGTAGAGGACATTGAGGATTTGTGTGATTTTGGAATAGAAATATTAATACAATTTCTAAATGACATCTTCGCTAGTGGGTACTTTCCTAGTGACTTATTAAAATCCATCTTTATAGTCTGCCAAAGAAACCATGCACTTTATAATGCGAAGAGCATCGCACAACAAGTCTTATGATTGACATGACAAAACTATTACCCAGAATCATCATGAAAAGAATACGAAACAATATTAAACAAGAAATTGGTGATGAACAATATGGATTTGTGGAGGGAACGGGCACAAACAACGCTATTTATATAGTATGGAACAAAAGAAAAAGCAGCGGCTGCAGCAGAATATAACATTATAACAATATGAATTGGAAACAAATAGGTATATTTAGCTCCTGTGATAAGAAGCATACTAAAAACACAGACACGTTGCACATACCTTACAAGGACATCCATCATAGACAGGTGAAAACAAAGTCAATGGCTTATCCAAAATCAGAAGCAATCAATAAATATATAAAAATGAAATAATATAAAATAACATTTAAACACAGACACGCACACACACACACACACACACACACACACACACACACACACACACACACACACACACACACACAGAGAGAGAGAGAGAGAGAGAGAGAGAGAGAGAGAGAGAGAGAGAGAGATACGTACAATAGAACACACGGGACGGCCGACGTTTCCATTCTAAAAATCTTTGTCAAGGACAGGACAACACAAATAGATAAAACAAGGAAAAACAAAACACAAAATAACACAACTACTATGTTCCCATGTGGGAGCAAAGATGGTGGTTTGTGCCGGTTGCAAAGGCACTCCGATTCCGATTCCGATTCCGATCCCGATTTGTCGAAAAAAAAGAAACTTTCCACCTCGTTCAACCCGTCTTAATGACGTTGGTTATAGTTGTGGTGGTTCATAGTGCGGTATAGGTTTTCTGGTCTTTTGTGCGTTGGTCAGCTTCTATTTCTGCATGTATGGCCGAGTTCCTCTTTTAAAGGACGTAGAGCGGTCATAAGAAGGACATCTACAGGACAATAGAGATACTAGACACAGGTCATAGACATGACATAGACAGGACAAGAACCAGTTATAAAAGGGGACACAAGTCTACAGGACTCTGTTGACTAGACAGCATAGCACTGTACGACCCGAACCAGCACGGGCAGACAATAGTCCGACGTGACTGGTGGGACAGCCCGGGTTGTCTCGAGAAACACGAGGTCCAATACCACGAGACCAGCCGGTCAGCGTGAAGAAAGGACAGAAGGAGACTCGACAGTTTAGGGGAAGGATGTGTTTTCTGGAGCGAGTGTTTAAGAATTGCGGGAGTGCTAGTTGGCTTTGCCATATGTGAAAATAACTGTGATTTGAGTGCAATGATTTGTGTGTGATTGCTCGAGTGCTATTATTATGTATTAGCAGCACTATGTATATACTGATATAACCGCCTGTGTGTGCATTGTCACTGTAATCAGGTTCTCCTGATTAAACCGCATACCACGTGTACTATTGATGTGTTCTTGAGTGCATGTGAAGGAGTTGAGAATACCTATGTATGTGAGACGCTGACAGGTATAAAACCGTTGGTGTCAGAAGTGGCCAATCTTAGGATTGACATAACCTACGGCCTCAGTGAAAGTAAAGTTGATAGTGAAAGTGTGGACAAGAGAGAGAAAGAGAGAGAGAGAGAGAGAGAGAGAGAGAGAGAGAGAGAGAGAGAGCGAGAGAGAGAGAGAGAGTAAAATTGGCTGACAACTGTTAACTCGAGAATGAGTGTAAAGTGGGTTGAGTAACGACTGAATGACGAGTGAAGCCAACAACGTGAGTGTGCGTAAATGTAATCATAAGAGTGAGAAAGTAAATTGATCAGATATGAAGATTAAGTGCGCGTAAATTGAATGATATCAGAGAGACGAGATCAAGGAATTGAGAAAGATTGAGTGAACAGAGATCTGAATTTGAAAGTGCGCAGTTGTATGAGTGTAATCAACAGCATACAGAAAGTTGAGTTCCACTGTTGTTAAAACGACGATTCATAACGAAAGACGACATCACGACAAAAGAAAAAACGAACGACAGAATTTACAAATAGTTAACACATTTACATCTTTCCTCTAAAGTTTTGACATAACAGACATAATTTTTGTATAATACTAATTATTGCGTTTCTAAAACAAAAGAAATGATGTCGTATATGAAATTCATGATAATTGCCCAGACAGTGTGAAAAACTCGAAAAAAATCATCCACGAGTGGCACTGGAGAAACAGAGTGGAGTGTGTCAAGTTCAGATAAGTACCCATTTTTGATATTGCTGATTAAAGCAGCACTCTATTTTTTTGTGATTGCTGTATAACATCTGAAATTTACGCCATTGTATTTTGTATATTGTATCATTTTTGTACATTGATTGCGGATAAGAAAACCTATAACAATGTCAACGTTAAAAGAGTGCATTGAGGCAGGGAAAAATTTAGGTTACACTGTGGACAAATTAGAAGAATGGGCAAAAGGGGAATATAAAGAACATACTGACAGAATTGCTGCGGCAGAGAAAGAGAAGGCTATTGCAGAGAGAGAGAGAGAGAGAGAGAGAGAGAGAGAGAGAGAGAGAGAGAGAGAGAGAGAGAGAGAAGAAAGAGCACAAGAACGCTTACATAAGAAAGAACTAGCAGAAATTGAGGCCAAAAACAAACAGGTAGAATTAGCTGAAGCGACCAAACTCAAAGAATTAGAACTAGCAGAAGCTACACAGTTAAAAGAAAAGCAATTGGAAATAGAAGCTAACAATAAGAAATTAGAAGCTGAGACCCAGGTGAAAATGAAAGAACTAGAAGTTGAGTCACAGGTGCATATTGCAACTAGCAAATTAGAAAGCAAGGAAGAAGAAAACAAGTTTAGCAAATATAAAGGCATAGTTAGACCATTCTGCCAAGGCGGTTCTATTTCAGCTTGGTCTGAGAACTTCGAGTTCCAAATGAAGTACCAGGAGGTCCCGAATGAACATTGGGCCATGGTCTATATGAGAAATTTGTCATCAGAGCCTTTAAAAGTCATTGAATGGATTGAACAAGAGCTCAGAAAAGATTACGACCACATACATCAACGAATCATACAACACTTTTTGTTAGATGCACCAGGTTATCAAGTACAATTTTCTAAATTAACACCTAAAGCAAACCAAACGTTCATTGATTAGGTTTCTCAGGTGCAAGATATTTACAATAAGTGGCTGAACGCTGCACAGGTAAACAAAAGTTATGAAAAGCTTAGGGATTTAATGATAATGGACAAAATCATTTCATCAATTCCAACGCCCTTTGCTAAAAGTTTACAACAATCTGATGTTTAATCGTTAGAACAGTTAGAGAGAAAGGGATCAGCTTATTTTTGTTCCAACAGAGACATTTTCACATTAACCAACAACGAAAACAATATTGTGGCTGCAGCCAACACTAAACCACAAAAACCTTTTAGATATAGAGAGAAACAGAAATCAAATGCACCAGAATGTCCATATTGCAAAATTTGTCATTGTCAATTTCAAATGTGTGACCAGAACCAGGGTTATCCAGCTCACCTAGATATGATGGTAAAGAAACAGCAGAGTAAGAGAAATATTTACAGACGTGCAGTTAAATGCTTCTTTTGCAAAGTTTAGGCCACTATAGTTCTAAGTACCTTGGTCGCCAGAGATTAAAGAGTGAGAATGCAGTACTCATTGATTCATCGTCTGACAGTAAGGGTGAATGCGAAGAACAGCAAGGAATGGAAGATAATGCTCATGCAGCAATTGATATTTTAAATTATGATAAATGTCAGACATGCCATAAATTTTACGAGGACGGTGTATTAGAATGCGGCCATACAGTCCCGTTTTCAGGTGAAAACGCTAATGCAGTAACTTCCTCCAGAGGAAAATTAATCTTCCACAAGGGTATGGTTAACAACAAGCCTTGTCAAGTTTTGCTTGATTCTGGGAGTACTTTAATTGGTTTAAGAAAAGAATTTGCTAACGCAGAATATTACACGGGGGAGTTTGTTAATTGCCGAACATTTTCGGGCAATGTGAAGAAATACCCACTGGCTACAGCTCACATTTGTACACCCTTCCTTACAGGCACATTTAAGTGTGCAATTCTGGACAACCCTTATACAGATTTGATTTTAGGGTGCTTACCTGATTTACAATACTGCACGCACAAAGAGATTAATGCCTGGGGGAAAAGGCATCTGAAAAGAAAGCCAGTAATGAAAGTAATTACCACTGATAAACAATTAAGTAACCAAGAACAGCAACTTTAATTAACAAATCCAACCGACGCGACTGCTCAAAAGACGACAGAACAGTGTAAAAGAGTACATAACGTAGATTCTCCTCAGGGAAATTATTTTGACATTCCAAACAAAAGTATTAAAGACCAGACTATTAAACACACCAAAAGCTATCAGTAAGACAACTTCACTGGAAAACAATAACACAGACCGACAAGATACACACAGGACAACCCAAACACTGTACGTAAAACAAAAAGCAGATTCCCTACAGTCTCTCTCTCTAGCAGACAAAACAGTCGAGAAAGCACAGATGCAAACATAACACACAATGACATGTTTTTCAAGGGACATAACAAAAATAACATAAATCAAAACATAAACTTACCAGAGTGGAACACAACCATCTCCATCGCATTTGCATTATTAATGGTGCTAAGAATTGTATTGATAGCACTGTGCGCTTACCAACTGCAGTCAACAACAACCATATTTCTATTGTTAAAATTAGTAATGCCGCTTACAACTTCAGTAAAGATAAATGTTTTCCCACCATTTTTGTCTGATATAGTATGTAAATTAAAATTTACCATCTCATTCCACTGGAATGTAATACCCATGAACCTAACTCAGAACCAAAGTGTGAAACATATTGTTGGCATAATACAACTGTTCGGACTCACTATAAAACCAACAAAAGTTGAGTTGGCATTTGACGAAATAGAATTTCTAAGCCATAAAATATCTAAAGGCCATTTGAGCACAGATGATAAAATCGTGACAAAAATCTTGAATCTCACGATACACACCACTAAAAAGCAAATTAGAAGCCTATTAGGCTTGGTGAATTACTACAACAAGTTCATACCCAACTTAGCACAAATCACCAATGTTTTTTTTTTCTGATTTGTTAAAGTCGAATTCAAAAATTGATGTGCAGAGTCCTACTTTAAGAAATGCAATGTCTCAATTGAAATATTACTTTTCTAATGTCCCTATTTAACGCCTTCCAAATAAAGATCTCCCTTATACTCCCAGGACTGACGCCAGTGCCACGACTATATCAGGGGTGTTGCTCCAAAACTACGATAATATATACCATCCCATCGTCTACGTGAGCAGAAAATTTACCCCAGCAGAATCACGGTATGTGTCTCTCAGCTTGAAGGCCTCGCAATTGTGTACTGCGTCAGTAAATTGACGAAATTCCTCGCCGGGACACACTTCCCTGTCGAGACAGACAATTCCCCGTTGATGGTGATCGAAAAAGGACAGCCCAAATATAATCGCATTTACCGATGGGCCCTTTTCCTTCAGAACTATTCGTTCTCGATCAGACACATCAAAGGCTCGAAGACCACTATTGCAGATTTGCTGACGAGACCTTCAGACCTTCCAGTCGAACAGAGCAACGACACGATGACGTCTCCAGTCGACAAGAATATTACTTTGTGTAAACAGTTAGTTTAAATTAGATTAAATAGTTAACATTATTTTATTGCAGATGCATATTTATGTATTTTTTCTGGTAAGTAAATAACAGCGTACGAACATAATATAACTAGACTATGTTTTCTTGTAAGTAAAACATTTTCTCTAAATAACTATAAGGTTCATTTCCCATACAACAAAGCACAGAACTTGTAATGTTATCATAAATTCATTAAATGGCTAACTTGCATAGGAAACAGCAACATAATGTTGAATAAGGGAAGTAAGAGCTATTACACTATACCCATTTAGTGTTAATTAATTATATTCCTTGAATTTACTACGTCAATTTGACGGAAGCCACAAGATATTTCAAGTTAAAGAACATTTAAGCACATTTGTTGACTTAAAGATGTACGTAATTTAAAGATGTGCGTAATTTTTTTTTAAAAATAGATGTATAAATTGTCAAAAGTGCTAAACATAAGGTGATAAACATTTTTTAACAATGCATAGTGTAAAAGACTGAGTACAAAGAGTATGAAAGAAGGCATGAATGGATTAAAATGAGGCAAGTAAATATTAGTGTACGTTTTTGCACAAATGCATTAGTGTGATAATTTGTCTCGTGTATTGCGGCAACACATGTGAATGTTCATTAGTTTTATACGTGTTGACATTAGAATTACATTTCACCCATGTTATAGATTCAAGGATCACAGTTCGGTAACTCATCTAAAAAATTTAGCATAAGCCTTAATTTGTGAGATGTAGTGACCTACCTGATGACACTTGGAGAACAAAATTACAATTATTATAAGCATACACTTATTTTTATAATTAACACACATAAAATTTGTAACAGAACATATAAACGAACATATACGAACATATAACGTACATACACCACTTATTAAGAAGGAGAGATTACACTGATACAAGGGACATAAGGGATTAATAAAGTTTATGACTCCACAAGAGAATAGTCTTCCAACAAGCGGAAGCGATATAGGTAGAAATCAGGAAACACAGTTCTTGAACAGAGATGTTGAGGGAACATTTTATGGAGGCCATGGATTAAATGTCCATGATTAGTCTCCGTTAAAAGAGACAAATTGTTCCGGGGAACCATTTTTATGGGTGTATGAGAGGTTGTGCGTTGAATGGGCAACCATTCATATAAGACATTGATGCCTTGGTCCTTCTAACAGCCCCCAGTAGTAAAATGTAGGAGAGTAGTTGACTCTTGGCAACATATCAAGACTGCTGAACTGAGGATAAATCAGTGGGTAGATACTTCGACAGTGTATCATACTTTCATTAATCATGGTTGTACCCAAACAGAATTACTGACAGATTCCCACAACCCACTGACAAATTAGTCAGACTAATTTTATATGTATAGACAACATTGTGTCACAATTCTTGAGTGGAATTTGATGACACAATACCCGGGGAGCAGGGGAGGATGTCAGGGTGTTGGGAAATAGAGACAGGACATATTGAGGACAAGAGACATAAAAGAGACAGGACATAGAGAGGCAGTGATGTCAGCGACTGGACATCTACAGGACCAGAGAGATAGGACAGACAGGACATATATAAGGACGTAGAGAGGTCATAAGACAGGACATCTACAGGACAATAGAGATACTAGACACATGTCATAGACAGGACATAGACAGGACAAGACCCAGTTATAAAAGGGGACACAAGTCTACAGGACTCTGTTGACTAGACAGCATAGCATTGTACGACCCGACCCAGCACGGACAGACAGCAGTCCGACGTGACTGGTGGGACAGCCCGGGTTGTCTCGAGAAACACGAGGTACAGTACCACGAGACAAGCCGGTCAGCGTGAAGAAAGGACAGACGGAGACTCGACAGTTTAGGGGAAGGATGTGTTTTCTGGAGCGAGTGTTTAAGAATTGCGGGAGTGCTAGTTGGCTTTGCCATATGTGAAGATAACTGTGATTTGAGTGCAATGATTTGTGTGTGATTGCTCGAGTGCTATTATTATGTATTAGCAGCATTATGTATATACTGATATAACCGCCTGTGTGCGCATTGTCACTGTAATCAGGTTCTCCTGAATAAACCGCATACCACGTGTGCTACTGATGTGTTCTTGAGTGTATGTGAAGGAGTTGAGAATACCTGTGTATGTGAGACGCTGACAGAAGGGTGTCAGAAAAGGTGTGTATTGTCTCTTGGTTTGTTCTCATTGTAAAGTGAATATATAATGATATTTACAGAAAATATGACAGGGATGCTGGTTGGTGGATATAATATAAATATCTTATATTATGCTGACAACAACGTCTTAATAGCAACAAAGTAGAACGATCTACAGGCAGTGATAGATACAGTGATTGTGATCAGTGAAAAGATGGGCCTTAATTTGAATAATAGTAAAAGAGATGTCATTGTGATATCCAAGAAACAGATTGTGAGTTAATATGTAATTAAAGTCAGGACGTTGTTTTGGGGCAAGTGAAGAAATTCAGTTATCTAGGCACATGTGTAACATCAGATGGAACATGCATCATTGAGGTTGTCACGGGAAAACTGCGAGTTTAGTGATTCCTCGATAACTTACATATAAAATTAATTGCAATATGTGAAGATGGAAAATTATGGACCATGAGTCAGGATAACAATCGAGCCTTCAGTCTTGAGCTAGGACAAAGTGTGGGTTATTGACCGAATGATAAAGAAGAAAAATACATTTGTGATAAGGGGTCATTGACTGCCGATCTTATCGGACGAGCAACGGAGACACGGATACATCGGGCTGGGGAAAACACGAAGACGCTGATCAAAGGGTTAAAACTGATTGATGTACGCGCGTATGGAGAAGCGGGGAGAACGGAGCGGACGGGACCAGCGGGCAACTAGCGAATACGTGACTTCACAGACTTTTGATGTGGAGAATTACGGCAAATTTGATTGTGGATCAAAAACAACAGAGAATTGGACACTCGGTATAAATTGGTGGAAACTTGTTTTTGAGATTAGTGTGCTCCCAAACTGGACGGATAATATCTATGCATCCTGTACTTGGAAAGAAATATACGTCCCTTATTGTTTAAAGGCGATGGGATATTAACGCATCTGCGTTTGTGTATTTCAATTCATGGATTAACATAGATTTTATATAAGGTAATCTAGCCTTAGCGTCATAGTCTAGCATAGGGAAATAGGTGTTTGTGCTTAGCTTTTACCATTTCTTTCTATTAGCGAATAGTTTAGACTTTAGTGAATTCATCTGTCTTATGTCAGAGTATCTTTCGGAAGCTTCTCAGTACGGCTGGAGAAAGGCTCTCACATAAGAAATAGTATGAAGCAGACTCATATCACCTGATTTAATATATCTCCAACAGGTTCCAATACCACTCTTGTAATCAGAGAAGAAATGAAGTTTACGTCACTTGAGCAAATAAAGTACCTACCTAGAACCACAAAGAACATAGACATGTTCTAATAGTGAGAAGAGATAACCTAAAGTCAAATACAGAACTCTGTATACACAAAAGAATAAACAAGTAAAGAACGTAAATGAAAAAGACGTTAACCTGTTGAAAGCAGGGAGACATAAAGCTGTATGCATTTGCCCTGTGGATAAATATAAAACTGTTAAGTAGATCTAGAGACATTGATAGACAGTGGTGATGTGTTTTTCCGTGATGGATGATACAACTTCCAAAACCAGGACATATGTGTTTTTCAGTGACTTACCTTAATCGCATTATTTTCTGGTGATTAGACATTGAACATTTGATTTCAAATATCGGATTACCTCCAGACTCAAGTGGAACGGAGCATCCAGGGTGAGAGCTGTCCATATCTATGTGTGATGTCTGTTTGCATGGCCGTATGAAGACGAGAGAAAGGATACGGCACATACGAATTCCAGAGTCCTATCTTGCACTCACAATAGAAGACACTACCAACTACATATACACAGTCCATACATACACCAGACATAGTTTTAATTAACAAATATTTTATTAATTGTTGAAGGAAACTGTTGTCGGAGTATGTGATGAAGGAATAAGAGAGAGAGAGAGAGAGAGAGAGAGAGAGAGAGAGAGAGAAAGAGAGAGATAAATGGAATAGAAGACAGAAGGGAGGAGTGTAGACAGAAGTCTGTCAATAATCCCAAAGTATAATAAGCTTAAAGGTGTGCTGGTTTATTCCACGTTCCTCCCGGGACGACAAGCGACAGAGGTAAAGGGCAGAATAGGACAAGCAAAAACTGCGTTTCATCAAATGAAGAACATTTTGTGTAATAAGTCACTGTCATTGAAAGTCAGAAGAAGAGTGTTTGCATGTTACATTGAACCAGTTCTAAAATACGGCTGCGAGTCCTGAACAATTTGTAAACAGGCGAAAACATCCCTGGTAGCCTTGGCGATGTGGTTTTAAAGAAGAATGCTGAAAATTAATTGGACAACCAAAAGAGAGCAATCAGGACGTTTTAAGAGAGATATGGTCGCAAGCACAACTTATCACAAACATCAGAAAGAGGCAGGCATCATTATTTTTGCGACGTTTTGAGAAGACAAAAACTGGAACATGATGTGACAATTGGAAAGATTTACGGAAAGAGAGATAGAGGAAGACGGCGTAAAAAGATTATTGACAGTTGTGTGTCAAGGCACGGAATGGAGTCAACACACGAATAGGTCCATGACGTCAGAGATGGTAATTTGTGGAGAGGCATGATTGCCAACGCTATTCGGCAATGCGCCGGATGATGATTCGCCCCACTCCACAATTTGCTCAGTTGTTTCAGTCTTTGAAGAGCAATAGATATTCGTCATTTAATGTGTTCCATTGTTGGTAATCAATGACCCAAATATCTGAAATTTTCCACCACCTCCAATTTTTCCCAATTAACATATATTTCTTTCTCCATAATAGTTGTACCTGCATGCATTGTCTTTGTTTTTGCAATGATAAGAATATAAGTTGTGATTTTCACTATTCTGTTGGCTTGAGGTTATTAGGTGTTCTATACAATTATGTGTTGTGAATAGCAATAGAGTATCGTTAGCATATGGACTCTGGTATTTCATGACCACCAATATTTTGGGCATTGCTCCCTGGGTATATTATCTCTGACATTTCTAATTAAATTTTCGGCATACAGCTTGAACAAATAGGGGGTAATCACACAGTTATGACGGAGTCCTTGCTTGATGTAAAACCAATCTGATGTCTCGCCATCAATTCTAACCGCTGCTTGTTCGTCTAGTTTGAGCATTTTTGGGGGTTGTAATTTATGTGATGAAAGCCAATAGGCCACATAATTTCCTAAATTTTATGAGTATGTGATCGCTTGTTCCCCTTCCTTGTCTAAATCCAGCTCGAACCACGTTAATCTCCTCTTCCATTTTCTTACGAAGTCTTCCCATTATGATTTTTAGTAGAATTTTACTTGCATGACTGGGGAAAAGTTCTATAGTTCGTGCGTAATTTCAGGTTCCCCTTTTTGTATTGGAATGAAGATAGTTCTCTTCCAATCTTTTTGCCATTTACCATATTGCCATATCTTTTTACCTTATGCGTGATAGATTTGTATGCTTCCTTCTCCTTCCACTTAAATTATTTTACTGATATCTCATCACATTCTGGTGATTTACCATTCTTCAGATTATTTATTGCCCATACGATTTCATCTAATTAGGGTTCAGGTTCTGTCTCTGCTCTTATTGGTTCATGTACCTCATTCAAATCCTAACAATAATTCATAGCATAAATTCCACTGCAGTATTACTGCCATCTTTCTATAATTACAACAAACCAGCTAATTTAAATATATATTTCCACTTCAGAAAGGGGAAAGAATAGAGAAATCAACACATGTTGTGCAATCAGGTACCGGGGCAAATAACGCCACATATGTAGCATAGAAAGATGCATATAAGTAATAAATACAATCTCGAAAGAACTATTTTTTTTGGGGGGGGGGGGCGGGGGCGACATTACACTACTGATGTCAAACACGGACGCTTACTGGCTTACGGCAACTAATGAACGCAAAATTATACCAACTGAGATGAGATACCGAGAAGAACAAGTACTGGAGACACTGTGAGAAGTATAATTAGGAATGAGGAAATTAGAAGACGACTAGGTCTGATACCAGTCATGTATTTCAATAAAAAAACAACAGATTAAATGGTTTGGCCACTTTACAAGAATACCCTTGTCCCATCTGCCACAAAGAACCATATTCAAGAAATGTAATGGACACAGATCAAGAGGAAGGCCACGTAAAAGATGCCCAAAACAACCTTAGAGAAATTGATACCATCTTACAAAGAGCTTAGGTAGAGCTCATCTTCCCCAACACTTAACTGAGCAACTGGAGAAAGATAAGAATAAGAAGCATTCACAATAGCGCATCTCACTTTGCCGCTGTTTCTGAGCCAAAGTCGCAGTGTCTCCGAAATCCTCATTTATTGGCCAAGTGTAACTGACACTTACGTCTAATGAGTTTCGATGTCAAAACCGGATGGTCATGACCAGATATTGGCCGTTTCACACATTTTATTCTCGACAATTTGCAAGTTCGTTTAATAATGTAATGTTATTTTGTGTCGTGTAATGTTATGTTATGTTATATTATGTTATCAAGATCGCCATCCCCGTACAAATCATACTGACTTTAAGTATAGACGAGATTATTTCCCCGGATATTGCCCGCCCAGACATATCAAATACAAACAAAATGTACACAGTTTATTGAGCGTCTTTTATTGAAAGGAAATAGTCAGTCGTTAATACACCAGCATTCTTGAAGTGTGACGAAGCTCTCTAGTAGCCTGTAAATAGAGAGCGAGAGAGAGAGAGAGAGAGAGAGAGAGAGAGAGAGAGAGAGAGAGAGAGAGAGAGAGAGAGAGAGAGAGAGAGAGAGAGAAAGAGTAACTGTACAGCGAGGTAACGGTGAACTGGCAATAACTCCAAGACGGTTCTTTCTTCATATTACTTTATTCATAATCAACGGAGATAGGTTATAACAAACCATCAATCAAGCCAGATGTTGCCCAGCTAAATCATACGGCCATATCGGAGGGTGGGTCATTCACAACTGACCTTGTTTCTAAGATCCTCGTCATAGGACGACCCACCCTAACTACCCCATATTATGGTGCTTGACCGTGCCCTACTTCCCTATTGACTATGCACACCTCGTTGCCCCTTCTTCCTATTCTTAACTCTGTTACACCCGCCCAGACATATCAAATACAAACAAAATGTACACAGTTTATTGAGCGTCTTTTATTGAAAGGAAATAGTCAGTCGTTAATACACCAGCATTCTTGAAGTGTGACGAAACTCTCTAGTAGCCTGTAAATAGAGAGAGAGAGAGAGAGAGAGAGAGAGAGAGAGAGAGAGAGAGAGAGAGAGAGAGAGAGAGAGAGAGAGAGAAAGAGAGACATTTAATCATTCAATAAATAAATTAACTCATAAAGTATATACGAAAACAAATATTGACCAGGTCATACCATTAGGGCAAACCACAACACACTGACTATCAGTGTTAAGCAGACCTCTGCAACAAAACCCCTGTGATGATGATACTGCGGTAACAGGGCAGGAGGTAAGTCTGCACACCAACCTCAGTCCCATAGATGCCAGCCCTGATTATGTACACCAACCTCAGTCCCATAGATGCCAGCCCTGCTTATGTACACCAATCTCAGACTCATAGAGGCAAACTCTGCTTATGATCAAGCAATCCCAGCATCGACACATCCGCTTTAAGAATGTAAAGTCTGTCTTCCAGGAGAGTCATTAATCACACAACTGTCAATAAATGTAGTCTAATTTCACGTAATACAATTTGGGTTTGTATGTTGTCATTGTCACGAGCGCCATGAGTTAACCAGCTAATAATACCGACGTTTGCTTGGCGTATATTTTCTAGGCCACAACAGTCGTACTAACAGAGTAAACACAGCTGCACGGGTTACATCAGGTCAGCCCATATACACATTTGGTGGTGAGTGAGAAGGAAGGGATACAATGCGTTGGCAGTTTATAAACATTTAGAATCACATAGCCTTGCCCGGCTCAGTACATGGAACAGCCCTGTCTGTCAGTTATAGTTCCGGACATCAGGCGAAATGGCTGCTGGGATTGTCACCACTGAACAGAAGCTTGACAGTTTGTCAACAGTCAGAGACAAACCGGAATTGGCAGCGAGAGACAGGAAACAGTCCATCTGTCAAGTCTTGTTTCCGGAACATCGAGAAGATTGACAGCGTGTTGGGAAAAACTCTTTGTTGGAACTGTACAGTAACTCTCTAGATTGTTTTGGATGTCACAACCAGTGATGACAAATCTAACATTCATGGAGCCAGGGAGGATGGATCCCTGACAGGAGATGATCTGCCACTGTGCCACCTGTGTGGGGGCATAAAGGAGAACGTCACGTGGCCAACTTTGGTAGTTTGCCATATAAACCCGAGTTGGGATCAACTAGGGGGGAGTTGACAAAGAACCGTGGATTATGATGGACGTGTTTGTGGGAGAGCTCTACAGTGTTAGATTAATTTAAGATTAACTAGCATGTGCCGTTATGGCAAAGTATAGTAGCCATCCCGGGAATGAGGCGGTTTTTACATAAGGTAGTCAATATAGTCTATTAGTTCTAATTAATATAGACTGTAGCCTTGTTAAACTATAGTGTGATGATTAGCACTGTTAGTGGAAACTAGTTAGAGTAGAATAGTGATATTAGCTCTGCTAGTTAAGAATAGATTAGTGAAGTGTTGATAAGCTTTACTAGTTGAGAATTGAGTAATGAGGGATAATTGGGACCTTCCCGTAGGTGTCCCTGGTGGGCGGGGTTCCGCATTCTGTTTGCTGATTTTTCCTTTGTCATAGCCTGATTCGGCTCTAGGTGGGTAGCTAATCTGCTCTATGACTAAGTCTAGTTAGCTAAAGATCATTAAGCAAGGTGATAGGCTTACACTCAGCCGAAAGGATCAGTGACTAGTACTATCACCAGATGTGTTGTTTCTATCCTAGGTTCCCTACCAGATCCAAGGAAACTCAACAAGTTTTTTGGGAAAAAATCAAATCCCATTAGGAAGAACACCAGTTCAAGAGTCACTAGAGATGCATACAGAACGTAACTTACGCTAGAAGGAAATTGATTCATCAAAGAGAGTGATGCATACTGATGCACCACACAGCATTAGACAGTAGTAACGAACCGAGAACCGGCTAAGAGTACCTAGTGTTAGTACAGCAACAATTAACATTAGAAATTAGCACTTATGGACTGAATGGTTCGATGTGCAACGAGGATGATCTGTCGACTAACTAACTAACTAACTAACTGCGTACACACTACAAAAGACTTGTGCAGTTTGTTAAGGAACTTTAGGAACGGACATTGTGTAGAGTGCAACCGGTCCATGATTAACTGTTAATACCACCGGTGTCTATTTCGGATGTTCATGAAATTGGATTACCAGAGGTCTACAGAGGCAAAGCAGTATCCGGCAAGATGGTTTCGGCAACGGGTGAGAAGTACATGTTCTGACGTAACGTGCTGTGGTCTATCTTTGCTGGGATCAGCTGACTGGGTTGCTGTCTGAGAGTCAGAGTCTACACACTTTATAGAACACGTCACACATTTTCTTCACATACACGTCTCATATACGTTACACTTTTATTTTAATAAATTACTCTTTATTAATTTTTAGAAGCAAGAGTTGTTGAGTATGTTGCGTTGGGGAAGTATGAGAAGGGGGCATAGTACGACAGTGAGAGAGTGATAGGAAAAGGTGTCCATAGGCTGATGGAGTGTGTTGGACGGAAGCTGGTGGATTCTCCAGAATATTGAGAGGGAAAAAATATTATAATGTGGGTGTCGGCTCTCTTCACTCCAGGGACGACACTGTAAAGGAGGACACGACAGTCATCCGAGACAATTATCAAATAATTCTCAAAATCACCCGTTTATATGAGGATGGGTCGATCCGGTTTCCAGATCACGAGATTGAGTTGAGGTCAGAGCCATGCTGGTTGGATCACAGAATCCTACCTCTGTCGGGGACTGAACAATGACCATTGTTTTTGTAAGGAAACGAGCCTCTCCTTACGAGAATAGTATTAAAGAAGCGTTTTACTTCAAAACAGATTGAGAGAGAGAGAGAGAGAGAGAGAGAGAGAGAGAGAGAGAGAGAGAGAGAGAGAACAATAGAAAGACAAACGGGGAGAGAGAAAGAGAGAAACAGAGAGTGAGACATAGAGACAGAGAGAGTGGGGGAGAGATAGACACATAGAGACAGCCAGAGAGAGGCAGAGAGTGGCAGAGAGAGAAGGAGAAAGAGACAGACAAACAGAGACAGACAGACAGACAGACAGACAGACAGGCAGGCAAGCAGGCAGGCTCGCAGGCAGGCAGACAGGCAGGCAGGCAGGCAGGCAGGCAGACATGCAGGCAGGCCTTTAAACAATTAATACAATTCAAACATGTTAAAGAGAAGCTTAAATATAACGCATTGCAAATATTCCAATAACCTGTGTGAAACGCTAATAACGGACTGGTCCACTAGGTAATGGCTTATGTAGTGGGTTCATCAGTCCCATATCTCATTGTTTTATATTTAATTGTGTTAAGGTTCCCCAGGGACAGGGCTGCCCGCTGAGTTTCCCCGTCCCTCTGAGTTATTTGTGTGGCTGCCTCTGCTGGTGGCCAACGTTCAATGGTACTCCCTCTGCTGAAAGTTAAGCCAAGCGCTTTTGTTGGAACTGGATTTCGATTATACCATTACACATACCTCGTTCATCATCAGAAGAGAAGTTACATTAGGGTCCGTCCCTGGCTCAGATCAATAATCCTGTGGCCGTGTCACTGACACATGGGATACAATTTGAAGGTGATTGTTGTCCATTGAGATTGTTGTCCATTCAAGAAAATTTTATATATATATATATATTATAGCCTCGCTCCACAAGTACGCACTAAGTTTAATAACCAATGAGAATGGAAACATACATCACATGATGTAGTCACATGATACCCTTTTTTTTTTTTTACAAAGTAAACGTATTCCCAAGGCAGGTGCCGCAGCTAGTTGTGAAATGATGGGATTTCATATATACTAGGTTATACTGGGAACGGATGACCCGTTCTCTTCCACGTCGCCTTTTCTTTCAAGACATTTCTGAAAATGTTCCAGTGCCCATTTTATGCCCAGAGCAGAAAGGGTCGACAAAACACATCCTACCTTTGCTCAAAATTGAGCCCGGGCCAGTTCTTTGTAAAAGTATAGAACTAATAATTATGCTACCGCGTCGCCGCCTCATTTTATATAATTTCCATTCAAAGACTGACAATGGAAGCTTACCGTATTTTCCATATCCATAGCCGTATCCCTTACCAAATCCACCGCCAATGCCAATAGGTCCGCCAATTCCAACGCCTCCAATTGCTGCTACAGGGAGGATACCAACTCCACCTATTCCACGGCCGAATCCGTAACCTCCGAATCCACCATAACCTCCCAATCCACCATAACCTCCCAATCCACCATAACCTCCGAAGCCACCATAACCTCCGAACCCACCGAGTCCGGCACCTCCAAATCCACCGAGTCCACCAATTCCACCGAGAATACCTACATTGCCGATGCCACCACCATAATAGGAACCTTGAACTTGCGCGGCCATTGCAATGACGGCGATGACGGCGACTACAAGGACGTTCTTGTACATGATCTGTGGGCGTAGAAAATAACAATCTCAGCAATTATTGCAACTATTGTATGGACCAGAAACATGGAGAGCAAAAGAAAACAATCACGTATAGACTATTTGCATTCAATGTGGAGTTAACTGGACAGATACCAGTGAAGTGAGAAGTGAAGAAAAGACGCTGGCCTCGGATAGGCCATAGTTTGAGAACATCTGAGAATTGTATAACTAGAAAAGTCTTACATAGGAACTCACATAGTAAAAGAAATAGAGGAAGACATAAAATCTCACTGAGAAAAGAAGTTCAAACAGAAATGATCAATACGGGAAAGACATCGAAAGAGCTTCATGAGACAGCTAGAGATAGGGTGAGGGATTCTGGAGTAAGTTGGTTGAGAACCTAGGCCCCAAACTGGGATAGAGGGCAAAGGAAGAAGAATTACTACAACAGTTAATCATCGTTCTCCAAGCTGTATAGAGCTGTCGTAACTTTACTGTCATATATATACTACAGCAGTTAATCATCTTTATTCAAACAGTATAGAGCTGTCGTGTAGTCACTGGCATATATACTAACACAAGTTGCATGTCCCTTGCAGGATGTTGCAATCAACCCCAACCCCAGGAGGATTTATTAGACAATTTACGTGCAGGAGATTGCCATTATTGTCTGAACGAAAAGTCAACATTGAATTCAACCCTACCATTATAGGGATAACATCTATACCCAACCGCCAACGAACATGAAATTTAAGCACAGATCCTTTAATGTCTATGGACAAGCGACCTATGTCATATATATACTCGGTCACAATATGATAAGTTGCAATGAACAGACGGCTGATTCAACTATTTTACTTATTATTATTTTTTTGCATATCCTTTTGCAGAACATCGCAGTCAACACCAGCACTTTACTGCTGTTGTTGATTTCTTTGAAAGATTGCGTTCAGTAATTTGTCATTGCTTTCTGAACGACCGGCTCCCATACCAGGTCTTTAAAACCCAGCGCAAGGAGATCTGCTGCCAAATCACGCATAGCTGTGTTTCGAACGTGGGTAAACCGGATTACGAACTGCGTCCATAACAATCTTCGCAACGGAGGCAAAATATCTATAAATTTAATAAATTACTCGGTAATAATTTTAACAGGCTAGTCAGATTTTTCAAAGCCGTATTTGTTTAACCCGTCAGTCTGGTAATTACTATGATTAAGCTCCGAATGTTAGGCGGTGACAACGTGAAATAATGTCAACATGAAAGAGTACAGAGACGAAGGAGATAGAGCCTATGATTGCCACTTGTCAATTACTGTTCGAGCCTGTACAGCATCCTCTGATCTACCCCGGTTGCTGCCATAGCCCTCAATGCATTGCTATACAGGATCTTTCAGCAGTTAATAATTTCTGTCATTGCGTATGGTTTGGGGCTGCTGACAGTATCAAAGAGCCAGCTTGAAACGTTGGGGCGCATACAGAATGCTGCCATGCGGTTAATCCTGGGGTGCACAATGGACACACCAATTATATGCATGAGGCATATCCTGGCGCTACCAACAATGACGGATAGGCATAGGGTCCTTCAGGCCAAATGGTACCTAAGAGTTGCCGCAGATAGGGATCACCCGCTGCATGCAGCAATGGATATGGTCAAGGGTCATAGACTAAGACGAGGCAGGTCCTGGGTGGCACATGCGGAACAATCTATACGTCAGGTGTGTGATATAGAGACCATCAATCGTGAAAGAAAGTGGGTTGAAGGTCCGGAAGACATCACGGATTGGCACAATGTAATAATAACACTGGGTCATGAGTGCAAAGAATGGGCAGCGGGCCGCACTGATTTTGAAGTGCAACAGCTGATCCAGAACAACACACATCAAGGTGACATAGTCATCTACACCGATGGGTCAGTGGTGAGAAACAAACGTAGTGGCTGGGGCTTTATTGCAAAGGCTAATGGACGAGTCTTGAAAAAGGAGAGTCTGGCTTATGAGACTTCGACCTCCAGCATGAGGATGGAGTTGGAGGCAGTAACAGCGGCATTCCGGTGGCTATAGGAGACCACTGCAACACACGTTGTATTCAGTACGGATTCAAAGAGTAAGCTTAGTAAGGTGGAGAAAGAAATGTTTCGTGTGGAATGGCTCTCGACGCTTCAGAGGTCACAGATTGTAAGAATTGTATGGATATTTTGCCCTGGCCATGCGGGGGTACGGGGAAATGAACAGGCTGATAGGCTAGCAGGGAATGCACCTCTTGGTGGTATTTTGCCTATGGACAAGGGGGAGGTTGTCGTGCGCTTGTGAGACCAGGTGGAGAAGGCGGAGTAACAGACTGAGAACCCATATGTGGAAAGAATGAGACTGTGGGGGATCGGCAGGGGTTCTGGAAGAATCTCAGAACTGAAAGGGAAGAACAGGAGAACTTTTAATCAGATAGCGGTGGGAACGATTGGTAGTTATTAGATAGCGGTGGGAACGATTGGTAGTTATTAGATAGCGGTGGGAACGATTAGTAGTTATTAGATAGCGGTGGGAACGATTGGTAGTTATTAGATAGTGGTGGGAACGATTGGTAGTTATTAGATAGTGGTGGGAACGATTGGTAGTTATTAGATAGTGGTGGGAACGATTGGTAGTTATTAGATAGCGGTGGGAACGATTAGTAGTGTGACTCTTAGCTGGCTGTGGAACGAGGGGACGGAGCACGTATGGGAATGTCCTGAGTGCAGTGATGTCGGTTCTTAACTCAACTCAACTCAATTACTGTTAGAGTTTTCTGCCTAAAGGGGTAGGTCAGGACTCTGGTTGAGCCAGCTTTAATTAATCATCATCATCATCATCATCATCATCATCATCATCATCATCATCATCATCATCATCATCATCATCATCATCATCATCATCATCATCATCATCATCATTTGTCATGGGTGTTGGCAGTTATGGTTCACCATCTCACAAAATCACCATTTTTCATTAAAATCTGTATTCTTGTCCTATTTATGACATTGGCAAAGCCATCTTTTTGCCTCCCTCTAGCACTTGTCCCATCAGCTGTGCTAGTTGTCACTACGTTTAAACGGTTATTTCTCCTCACACGTGCTAAAATAACTTGACTGTCTACACCTAATTTCTCTAGACTGTTTAAGGTTTGCATTTGTTTCGTGTAGAACTTCCCCATTCGGTTTTCTCTTTGCTCGTGGTATCCTTGCCATTTCCAAATATCCACAGCTACTAGATATTTCACAACGTGTCTGCTCGTTGTCCAGTTTTCAGATCCATACAACATTATAGGCTATACATAGCGCTTGTTCCTTCAGCAATGAACTGTCGTCACTTGGGGGTGACAGGTTCGAATCTCTCGGGTCACTATAGCTGTTAATTCTGCTGTCTGGTGTGTCATCTGGTAGTCTCATAATCCTCCCACATACAGAGTCGACGGTTCGAAATCTGAAGCAGACATTCTGGAAGCAGACTTCTCTGCCTTGATATCGATGGTATGAGGAGCCGGCCGTTCAGAAAGCAATGGCAAATTACAGAAATTAAATCACTTAATAAATCACAAACAGCCATTAAATGCTTGGGTTGCCTGTAATGTCCTGTAAAGGACATCGCAACTAACTTTTATTGTATTATCTAATCTCCATTTCCTGCCTCAACTTACATGTGTGGCAATCAATACCTATGGATGTATTTCTTCAAACACTTCAGTTATTCCGTGGGTTCACCGACAATTAATATTGTTAGGGAACACAAACGCACATACGACATAGCTACAACCATATTTCTACACATCTATGTTGTTATATAACTACATATACTCACGGCTGAGTTGTGGTTACTGCACGGAGTCTTGGCGATGTCTGGTAGATGGATATTGGTGGTCTCCAGACCTCTGCTTATATACACGTGGACATCTCCCAGCTTGTGCCGCCAGTCGCCGCAGGACACTCAACTAAGACTGGCATGTTGATCTCTTAATCGTGTTAATGTAATAGCTTAAGGAGGAAATACCTTGCTGAAAGTCTTGTTATATAATTGATAGGTGCAATAAAACTGGGTGGGACGATTCAGACACCAAGTCTTGTCATCATCATTAGTAAGTGCCTTGCTGACTAGCGTGACCGGTCATACTTCTCCACATCTCGCAATCTCCAACCGAATGCATCGATTGTTCTATACAAATATGGGCATTATACCATATGTCCCATGCGCATTAGGGCGTATTGTTGGTGCTGTCTTTCACTTATGCCGGTAGAAGTCGTGGGGAGGGGTTAACAAGTATTATTTACTTCCATTCGATTTTAGAACAAGAAGTCCTTTATTGCAGTTGGAAGGGAGCAGTTAATCTATAGGCATGGATGGAAGATTTACGAATACCAGTTGCGAATAGTAAAAGAAACTTGGCAGAACCATGGCGAGGAGCCGCTGGCCGAGTGGCTAGGATTCTCTTTCGGAAGACCCATGTTAGAATCCTCTCTAAGGTGTGGAGGTTTTTTCTGACGGAGGCAAAAAGACAGTTCGCGGTGACTGCGCTAGCCAGGCGGCCTTAAATCCCCAGGCCCAAGACCCCTCTGCCATACACCGCAAGGTACTATATTGACAGTAAATGTAAATAACAGTTTTTGACAGTTTTAACAGAACCAAATGGGCAACGACCTAATAGTTTTCTTAGATGCCTAAAAGAACACATTATACATAACAGGCTAAGTTGTCATATTTAAGAAACATCCTTTTTTCACCACAATGAAAAGGATTAAGAAAGTACAGTTCATCTTAAATTAAAATAATTTAAATAGCTTAGAAACTAGGGTATGCTCTCGAAGATAAAAAGCACACACTGGCAATCTGGGTAGATATAGACAGAAGCATTGGATAAAGTATGGAAGGAGGGAAGTAAAATATAATTCCACAAACAATGCAGGTGTGTCGGGAAATGTACAGATGAGAAAGTCACTATACTGAGAACAGGACTGCTCAGACAAAGGTACAAGGACACATCAACAAGAAGATTATACTGAAGCTAGATGTCAGTCAGTGGGAGTTGTTTCACCAATTTTGGTTCTAGGTTATGACAGAACATTTTCATGTAACAATACATACCTTCTCTTTTGCCAAGCATTATTGTTTTCTTAAGGATATATTAGTTAGAAAAATATAGGATTTTATCCAGCATTATAAGTGTTATTGAATTGGTTAAAATATGGCCGTTAACAAAACGCGCATATATCATACCAGAATTTATCTTCGTCTTCAAACAAGATGGACTAATAAAGGAAACATTTTAAAACGAATAAAAACGGTACGTGCAGTATATAAAAGGCTGAATAAAAGTACGCTCGGTGGTTGAAACTTTATTATGTAACACTGCGCAAGTAAGAAGTTCGACACTGAAAGCGATTACAGGCTAGATTTTACAACCAGTCTGCCACTAGCGTTAATCTCCAAATCAACGCCAATACTTTTCACCAGCAGAGAATGGGTGTAATATTCCAGCTTGATAAAAATCCTCGCATCGACACATAGGAAGGGAAAACCATGGATTGCCTGGGGCCTGTACAGCGATCAAATGGCAGAGGACTGACCAGAACAAGGGCAAAGCCCTCTTCGAACGCTATCTAGAGCAAAGCATCCAGACAGACATGAGAGGCGGACATCCGAGGAGGTCACCTCAGATAGGTGTAATACCCAGAACATTTCGGATGACGACAAAGTGAAAGTGAAAGAAATCAAGGCTGTACTTCGACGTTAAAAAACAGCGCTCCAGGGCCAGATGGCATACGATACGTGTACCGACAACGAGCTAGAGAAACTAGCAGACATGTACAACAGCATAGGGAGTGCTAGCATCAAGAAAGAGTGGTTACACAGCTATCTGATTCCCTTGCCGAAGCCTGGTAAAGACCACACATAAATGCAGGGATATCGAGTAATAACCATGCAGAATACAATAGGCAATCTGCGGGAGAAGTTCATTGTCAGAAAAATGTCAAGCCAGCTAGAGAGGCAAGGTGTTTTCCCACCCACCGTGGGAGGGTACCGTCCGAAAAGAGTAACCTGGACCAATGCAGCAGTCTTTGCCCATGATGTCTATGAAGGTTTCCCCTCAGGCAATGAAACATTTGATGCAGCGATTGATCTTGAGGACGCGTACAACAGAGTACGGTTTGATTTTTTAATGCTTCAGCTTCTTGAACTCAAGATAAGTCTTTTCCTCCTTAGTTGGATCGCTGCAGCCCTCTTCCAACGAAAATTAGTCTTTAGATGTGGCAGTTGGACTTCAGAACCAACAAAAATATATCCTGGCCTACCACAGGGATCACCATTATCTCTGGTGCTGTTCCACTCCTAACTGTGAGAATCATCAGCGATCAAATCATAGGACCGGGGAGGACATTGTCGTATGCAGACGGTATTTTAGTGTATCGTCAGGGTAAGGATGGTGATAAGGTTGATGTGGAACTACAAACCGAACTCAATCGCATAAGCACTTGGTGTGTTGAAGCTGAGGCAATGGTCAATCCAACGAAGGCAACAGTGACATAGTTCTCTTTGAATAACCATATTGTCAACACCCCAACACCAACTGTAAATCTGTGTTCAGAGACGGTGGAAAGAACACATGCTACGAATTACCTGGGGATACGATTTAATCGAAGCCTAGCTTATACTGAGCATGTAGACCAGGTGATAACAAAGACCAAGCGGGATTAGGCTGCGATGAGAGGGATGGCGGCGGCAGACTGTAAGCAGCGCCATCTATGTCTTCCTTACGAGGGTCTGGTCCTTTCTGCTTTGGAGTATGCGATAGCGATCCTGACTCTCAGCCACAAGCAGATAGAAAGGATGGCAAGGATGGTCGTGTCCTCCTTTAAAGTGTCGTCCCTGGAGTGAAGAGAGTCAACACCCACATTATAATATTTTTCTTCCTTTTTTCAATATCTTGGAGAATCCACCAGCTTCCGTCCAACACACTCCATCAGCCCATGGACACCTTCCTATCACTCTCTCACTGTCGTACTATGCCCTCTCTCATACTTCCCCAACGCAAAATACTCAACAACTCTTGCTTCTAAAAATTAATAAAGATTAATTTATTAAAAGAAAAGTGTAACGTATATGAGACGTGTATGCGAAGACAATGTGTGTCGTGTATTATAACATAAATGTATGTGTCACCCTTCAAAGTTCAGGATCATAGTGTACACATCATGGCAAGGATTACACGACATCATTCGAGTCAGTACGATAAACCTCACCGAAGTCGTATCCTTCTCTCCAGACATGTCCTCCTCCAGGAACTCTGATGACCATGAGATCTGAATCTCATGTAAATATATAATCCGTGGAAAATACTAATATTGCTCCTAACGCAACTGTTCCTAATAGTTTATAGAAACTCCGGCTTTATAATTCCGGCGAAGTGAAACAAACATGGAACACTGTCCTATGAACAAGACTTTTTGTCTCTTGATAAATGTTCACTAGTTCTCACTATTAAACAGTTATTGTCTATACTCCAATAGAGTCCTTTATTGTTGTTCTAGTCATAAGTGAACTGAATATCCATCACTACTGGTGTGTTAAAACTGGTATGACCTAAACTCATTCGGTATTTATCCGGTAGGATACCATTCAGCTCCACTGAGCAATGTTGATCATCTTCCTCTAGCATAATTTCTGTTGTAAAGTTGCTGGCCAATCTTCCTGCGCCAAACTTTATCCGGGATCGGATTTTTCCTGTGTTCCGTGTTCTTCATTCCAACCAGAGGAACCTGTGAAATAAATCAAACAACTGGTGATGGCCTCCCCGTCACTGATCTCTATTAGATGATCGTGGCCATCGGCCTCGCTCAGAAAATACAGTGAACCTACTCTGTCAGAGACAGATGACTGAACACATAGGTTATCATCAGGCCAAGACAAGAAAAAAAAAATCAACAAACAGAATGCGGAACCCCGCCCACCAGGGACACTACGGGAATATCCCAATTATCCCAATTATCCCTCATTACTTAATTCTCAACTAGTAAAGCTTATCCACACTTCACTAATCTATTTTCAACTAACAGAGCCAAGTATCACTTCCCTACTCTAGCTAGTTTTCCACTAACAGTGCTAATCATCACACTTTAGTTTTAACAAGGCTACAGCCTGTATTAATTAGAACTAATTATAATCGGTTCTACCTTAGGCAACACTGCAGTTAGATCAAATTACATCCACTCTTGCCATGACAGGCACGTGTAAAATTAAATCACTAATTCGCACACGGTAGACGTTTTCCCATCAGAACCACAGTGCCGAAGCACGTCTTCTACAATCCAAGGTTTGCGTTCAACTCCCCATCTCCAATCATGGTTTTTGGCCAAACCTCTAAAATTGGTCACGTGACATGGTTGTTGTCCTGCAGGTGTTATTTGGGCAATCATCCATTGTCAAGAATCGATTTTCCCTTGCCTAGTCACTGTCAAAGTTGTCATCACTTGTTTTGACTCCCCCAACAAACTAACGAGTTACTGTATGATCCCAACAACAGTTTTCCCCAACAAGCTGCCAATCTTCTTGATGTTCCGGAAACTATAAATTGACAGATGCACTGTTATCTTCCGTGCTGAGTACTTCCGTTTTCCCTCTGACTTGTTTATAATCTGTCAAAGCGATGTATGATTCAGCGCACTCACTTCCCCTATACATCTGCAACTTTTAATTTTGCCCGACATGTGATGGAGGACATCCGATTGCCACCATGATCCCACGGGTTCCACCTGTATTCAAATGTTGACAAACTGTCAAAGCGATGCCGGGATCCATCTCACTCACCACCGAGTGTTCCAAATCCGTTAGAGATGTACACGTGCAGCTACAAATATTGTCCTGGGATTTTGACATCCGATTTGTTTATACTGTTAGTAAAATAGTTGTCGCTGGCAGATAGTCAGTTTTATCAGAAAGCCTCTATAATAATCAGCTGGGTAAACGAAAGGTTTTATTTTGTGACAAGGATACAGAATGGAGTTATGCGCATTATTCTTGGATGTTCAAGAGATACAGCACGCAGGGCGATGCGCTACCTTCTTGATTTTCCAACCATGAGGGAGAGAATAAAATTTTGCAAAGCACATGCCTATCTCAGGGTCACCACAAACACTCAACATCCACTGCACAGCGAGATTAAGAAGATAAAGACTAGCAGGTTAAAAAGAGGAAAGTAGTGGATGGGTCAAGCCGAAAACATTCTTCAGCAGGTGTGTTCATTTGAGGACTTAGAACCTGACGAGGAGTGAGTACAAGTGCCAGTAGAGTTCTGTACATCCTTTTCAGCGTGCATCCATCTAGACAGGAAATGCAGACAAAAAATCCAGCTGCTGTGGAGGCGGAAGTATAGGCTCTTCGACAATTTGTTAGAAGATGATGCTTTCATTCACACGGATGGGTCGGTCCTCAGAGGGGTGAGTTCATGGGCCTTTACGGCTCAGGCCGGAGGAAAGAGTGTTAAGGAAGAGTCTGGGGCTTTTGCTTTGACCACAAGCAGCCTGACTATGGATGTCATAGCAGCAGGCAAAGCAGTAACATGGCTCTAGACACATACATTCAATCGGGCATGTGTCCTTAGTGACTCAATGAGTATGCTCAGGATCACAGAGATTGGGTGGGTCCGAAGAGAGTGGCTGTTGTCTCTGGAGCAGTCTCGGCTGGCAAATATTAGTTTCATATTCGTGCCAGAGCATGCGAGTGTAGAAGGGAATGAGCAGACTGATAGGCTTGCATGTAGGGCTACTGTGGAAGGCAGACGAGCCATGGACCAGGCAGACATTCTGAATGCTATACGAGAAGTAAGTCGTTTACGAGAACCAAGCGATGACTGGGAATCTACAACCAATGTCAGGCTGCGAGAACAGCAATTAAAAGAGGTGTGGTCAAACAAGAACACTACACAGAAAGCCAAAGAAGAATAATAAACCAACACTGAACTGGTGTTTTGAGCCGCTACACGATGTAGGATTTACTGAGAAGGGGAATTCAAGCACTTATGGACTGAATGGTTCGATGTGCAATGAGTATGATCAGTCAAATAACTAACTAACTAACAGCAATAAAATGTGTGGCGTGTTGGACTGATAAAGAAACGCCAGAACACTGCGAAGTGTCAGGATCATACGTACTGCCGACCGTGAAAACATGTGAACTGCCCTGCGCGGGAGATAATTCAGATTGAATGAAGTGTGAAAGGGACGAATGGCTGAATGGAGTTGTTCTCCCGAGAAAGATGTGAGCGAATGTACTCCTGGCCCAAGGAAACTACACGACGCGTGATTCAGAGAAATAAAGGCAGAGTGCGATAGAAACAGGTGGCAGATAGATAATAGTAATTAAAAACCTGTATTACTGTTATTTGAAAGTTTCACATCATATGTGCCTAGTCTAGGATAGGAAAATGGAAAACGACTTTTATTTGTATACATTTCATAAGTCTGATTCTTATGTTGTCTAGGATTGCCTCTGAATGTTTTTTTCCTCGTAGTAACTATTCACCAGTCTCTAGATTTACCGTCTCTGGTTATTTCATTGAAAACTACCTTTGGCTCATGTTACTTGACTGAGAGCGTTTATTTTCTCATTTTGCGGATATATAGTATCTTGCTAGCTTTGGTTTTTACTACGGTAGTGGCTAAGTAGTGACAGATTCGGGCCAACATTCATTAAATCCAGTGCTTGTTACGTCCATGAGAATTTTGATTTCTCAAATTTCTGTATGGTGTTATAATTTTGGTATTCCTAACATACACGTAGGAATGTATGATGCTAGGAATATGCTCCTTGCATACTTAAAAACATGTTTATATGCATCATTTTTGGAAAATTTGGATATGCATTTGGCGGACTTTCATTCGGTCTGATTAGATGTATGTCACTGCAATGAGAACTGTTTATTGTCTCATGTTTTCTGTATGTAATAGTATTACTAATTAATTCCTTATTCTATTACTTGGAATATAAATATTTGCCTATTTTGTGTGCACACTTTGTGTTTCCAAGCATAATGTCTATTATAAACTTGCCATACTTGATGTCCTATGGTAACTTACCATATTGTATGTGTGTTGCACTTTATAAAGGGCATTCTTCACACATATTGCCGAGTGTCGCAACATGCTTCACGTGTAAAAGGTTAACCTATTGTGAATCGTATATGTGACTAGTATGATTGTGTTTTAAGCAGATGTGTTGTTGTGTAGACATTACCCACAATCGATAACGGATATATGGTGTTTGTAGCAAATGCGTGATGAACGAGCGTTCATCGTAGCTCACTGATGCTGAACACAGAAACTGAGCAAAGGCACATAAGCCCGGCCAACAGACACTCGTCTAAGAACCCCACTGACCAGCTGGTCTGCTAAAACAACTTATGATGAAGCGGCTGCAAAGAACCGGGTGTCTGATTAAGTGAGATCGACTTAGAACATTTCATTTCTCATGACGGAACCGTTAAGTGGAAGGGGGAGATGTTTACTACTGTCTTGTTGGACTACTGGAAATGTCCTCCGACAGTAGGAGAGAGCTGTTAAGATAGAGTTAGAGAGGTAGATAGAGATAAAGAGGAGTGTTAACGCAGTAAAGCTGGAAGAGAGACACATCCAGACATGTTATTGTGTATGGGTGTATGTGGGTGGCAGATTGTATGTATTACCTAAGATTGTAGTGGTATATGACTTAGACACTACACATTCTTGATTATATATTCCAAGTTCTCAACAGGAGCTCCAGCTTTTCCCATTCAGTGACAACGAGGATGTACCAGGTAGCGTAAGGACTAGACATATTGGATCTTAGCTGATCACTGAGGATCTTAGCTAACCCTAGCGGATCTTGGCTAAGCATTTTGACTCTGTTGAATCTTTATGGGAAGAGATTGAGGCATCTTCTCACCTGGATTCCCGATGGTATACACCAACAACATCAGTTATGTATTGTAAATTTGTATGTTGATGTAAACTAACATTACCCAATATCATCATACCATACAACATCGTGTTGTTTTACGTTTTTATCCTGATAGATATTACAGATTTGTAGTTTGTTTTAACTCATAGTTATACTTTGTTCCAAGAGGAGCAATTGTCTTGCTTACCTTTGTGAGGGATTAATTACATACCAGAGAGGGGAGATAATGTCAGGGGCAAAAACCTGCCTTGCCTCGTAGTCCAGTAGTAGACATAAATCTAAACATCTAACCTTCACTTTCCAACTCCATGGGGATGCCAAGACCAGCTAATTATACATAATGACGAGCCCTTCTCAGCTGAACTCGTGGGTTTCCATGGGCGTAATCTTAATTTCAGCCATATATGTCACACTTGACCAAGGGAACTTCGATAGTGTAGTGGCTAGACGCTCGTTTTCCGCCCCGATGGGCATGGATTCAAATACATGTGTTTAACGACATATTCCCATTGATCCTTAGGGCGGGTAGAAACGTCGTTTACTTACTTGATTTAAATATATACTGGACACACCTCCAGGCATGTTCAACCACCTTTAGTTGTTTTTGTTTTCAATGACCTGTTTGTATGTTGTCTGTATTTCTACTATCATAAACTTCTGTCATGAGGAGAATATGGCCAAGTGGTTAGAACGGCGCCCCCTCCCCCCGCCGCCGATTAGGAACACCTGGGTTTGAACCCTCGGTAAGGTGATCGATTTGGTCCTGTATTCATTTCATTGGCACCTTTTCGTCTTGACAGACGATAGTTTGGTACATTGTGCTTCAAAAAGGCTTAATAACTGTCATATGGCAATAACTACTATCCATGTCGGTGGCGAGTGTGGCTGGTAAGGCCAATTCTTGCTGCAAATGTTTGCCCACAGTAGGTGCATGTGAAAACATGGTCATTTCCACCATTTTGCACCATCTTACGTCTCACACGCTCTGTGTGTGCTTTATCTGCAATCATTTTCTACTTTGTCTTTATTCCATTTCTGATAGTTGCCCTCCATGCAACACGTTCAGCGGCGACGTGCTCCCATTGTGCATTATCAATGCCTGTATCAATCATGTCCCGCTTACACACATCTTTGTATCGTAGTAGAGGCCGACCCTGAGATCTCCTACCCGTCTGTAATTCACCAAAAAAGATGTCCTTTTGTATTCTACCATCATCCATCCTCCTAACGTGTCCTATCCATCTAAGTCTACGAAGACTGAGCATGGAATACACCGTCACACAACCTGATCTTTCCAATACTTCAGTATTTGTATTTTGTCTTGCCACTTAATACCAAGTATTCTTCGCAGACACCGCATATGAAAGCTGTTTAAACGTTTCTCTTGGCGTGAATACGTTGTCCAGGTTTCACTGCCATAAAGAAGAGTACTAAGGACACAGGCTTGGTAGACGAGGACTTTTGTTTTGGCAGTAAGCTTCCTGTTCTCCCAGACTCATTTTGCTAACATGTTCATTGTTGTTGCTGCCTTGCCAATCCTGATGTTGATTTCCTGATCGAGGGATAATTTGCTATTTACCTCTGATCCAAGATATGTAAAATGGTCTACTATCTCCAGTTCGGCGTTGTCAATAAAGATTGATGGTACACCATGTGCACCTTGTGACATAATCTGTGTCTTCTTTTTGTTAATTGTTAAACCAAATTCAGAACAAGCATTGGAGAATGCAGATAGTAGATGTTGTAATTCTTCCTCAGAGTGGGTCGTAATCGCAGCATCATCCGCAAAAAGCAACTCTCTGATTAGTACCCTGCTAATTTTGGTCTTGGCCTTCAATCTCTGAGCATTATAGAGGCCACCATCTGAGCGTGAGTGAATGTATATACCGTCATCCTGATCACGAAAGGCATATTTCAGTAGAAGTGAAAAGTATATCCCAAAGAGGGTGGGGGCTAGTACGCAACCTTGCTTAACTCCACTCTTGATTTCAAACTCTTCTGAAGTTGAGCCATCAAACTTGATTATACGCTTCATGCCTGTGTGGAACGATTCCACAATGGACAGAAGAGTTGGCGGACAGCCAATCTCCTTTAGTGCTTTGAACAGACCCTCACGACTGACCAAATCGAATGCCTTTGTGAGGTCGATGAAGGCAATAAACAGTGGCTGATTTTGTTCCCGGCATTTTTCTTGCATCTGTCGCAATGAGAATATCATATCAATGGTTGACCGGTTCTGACGGAAGCTGCACTGTGAGTCGGGGTAGACTTGATCTCCCAGGACTTGAAGTCTGCGCAGGACAATTCTGGCAAATACTTTCCCAACAATACACAGAAGTGAGATACCCCTATAATTGTTGCAGTCGCTCCGATCTCCCTTGTTCTTGTACAGCGTTATGATGTTTGAATCTTTGAAATCCCGTGGGACTTGTCCTTCTCGCCAGCATAGCTCTATTAGCTGGTGGATCTGTAGAGCGAGGGTGTCTTGCCCACTCCTGATCACCTCTATTGGAATCCCATCCTTACCTGGAGCCTTGTCAGATGCAAGCTCATTTATAGCACACTTAACTTCTGTTATAGTGGGAAGTGTGTCCAGGTGGTCAAGAGTTGGCAGGGCCTCTATGGCGTTGAGGGCATCATCCGCCAGCTTGGTCTCACTTGAGTAAAGCTCTAAATAGTGCTCGACCCATCTATCCATCTGCTGTTTCTTATCAGTGATGATTTCTCCAGTCAAGGTTTTCAATGGTGCACTTCTTTTGATCATTGGACCACAGGCTTTCTTTATCCCTTCATACATGCTTCTGATGTTTCCCTTATCACTTGCGATTTGAATGGACTCACATAACTTGATCCAATAGTCATTCGCACACTGCCTGGCAGCCTTTTGTACATCCTTCCTCGCTTGCTTCAGCTCACTCAGAGTGTTACGCGTTGGTCTCTCCTTGTTTCTTAAGAGAGCTATCTTCTTTTTATCAATCAAGGGCTGCAGTATTTGGCTGTTTGCCGCAAACCAGTCCTGCCTCTTATGATCCACAGTGCCGTAAACCCCTACCGCTGTTTTATAAATAGTTTCCTTAAGTTTACTCCATTTATCATTTACTATACAATTTTCTGATGTATCATTGAAAGCGTCCTCAAGTTGCTGTTGAAATTCAAAGCACTTTCCAGGATCGTGAGTATTAATAATATTAATCCTGGGGCTAGACTTGTGTTTAGCTGTGTAGATTCTCTTTGGTCTCAGTCTAACCCTTGCAACAACCAAAGAATGATCTGTATCACAGTCAGCACTGTGGTAACTTCGAGTTAATGATGTATGGTTCAGATGTTGTCTCCGTGTGATAATGAAGTCCAGCTGATGCCAATGGCCGGATCTTGGATGTTTCCATGTGACCTTATGCATCTCTTTTGTTTTAAAAAAGGAGTTTGTAATACATAGGTCATTTCTAGTGCAATGCTCCAGCAGCCTTTGCCCATTATCATTCATGCGACCGATGTTGTATTTTCCAAGGCACACTGGCCATGAACTCGAGTCCTTGCCCACACGAGCATTGAAATCACCGAGCATATAAATGTAGTCGGATTTTGGAACTGCCTTGATTGCCGAGTCTAGCTGCTCATAGAACGTATCTTTCACATCATCAGAGGAAGTGAGTGTCGGTGCATATGCAGTGAGAATGGTGGCAAATCCACAAGAGGTTGCCAAGCGCAGTGATAATAATCTTTCATTACCTCCAGCTGGGATATCAATCATTCCCAGTAGCGAATTCTTCACTGCAAAGCCCACACCGTGTTGCCTTTTTTTCTGCCTGCCCTCTTCCCTTCCAAAAAAAGGTGTAATTGTTTTCCCTGAGTGACCCTTCCTCAGCGAGGCGAGTCTCCTGCAGGCCAGCAATATCAATGTTAAGACGATTGAGTTCAGCATCAATCACAGCCGTTTTTCTCACATCGTCAATATTTGTCAAGTCAGTGGAAAATCCTGGACACATGGTTCTCACGTTCCAGGTTGCAAGCCGTAGCTTGAGGTTTTTATTATTCTTTTTATTAGTACCTGGTGCATTGGTTTTACAGCCTGCGATTCAGATTTTGTCCTAGCCCCAAGCACCCATTGAAGCAGGCAGGCTGTGGCGGATCAGCACCCAATTGGCCGGGGGCTGCCCAGCTTGAGGCGGGCGGTAGCTGATCAGTGACACCTGTAGGTGTCTCCCACCGTCAGAGGCAACGCGTGGCGCCCCATGTCTACGCCAACTGACAAGGACTTATAACCCGTAACAGTTGCCTCTCGCTTTGATTCCGAGACCAGTTAAGACCAGGGATGGAGTTATTGCCTCTCCATAGCACAAAGCCTGGGCTAAAATAAAGAAACCATGTGTTGCCCATGCAGCATGATCCCTCTCTCGGCCTGCCTAGTACACTCCAGAGGAAAGTTAACACCTATACATCTGGAACAAGACAAGCTGCAGAAGCTGCCGGATCAGCAAAGCAATGCTCTAACTGTCCGCCTGTCGGAGCTTCGATCCTAGACCAGCTGCCAACCAAGGCTTAGGGCCTTGTCTGCCCTGCCATGACTTATTTTGTCGTTGGGTTGCATTTCCTCGCACCAGGATAAGGCTAGTACCCTCCCAATTGCACTCTTCCGCCCGAAGCCGTTGGCACAATGTGGGGTGTCGGGTTTGGTAAGCGCCGCCCAACACTCGGCGCTGACAGAAAGCAGGTAGTACCGTCTACTGTCATACGGTAGCTCAGTCATATCTGACTAAGACCTGACTCCATGGTCCTGTATGGTGATAAAATAATACCCTAACCCGCAAGTTCGTGGCGACTGCAATAGCCATAACATGATTGCTCTTTCTCAAGACATCTCCTCAACTCTCCCCCCCCCCCCCCCCCCACGGCCCCCCTCCTGTCCTATACCGCAAGATAATATAGGCAGTAATGCCAACATTAATACAAGATAATACAACACACACAATTCTGAAACAAGGGAAGCAGTCACCGCATTGGGCTGGACTGACTGTACTACCCCATCTACCCCATCCACCCTATAGTCGCGATTTGACACCCTCTGATTTTCATCTATTTGGTCCACTTAAAGATGCACTCCGTGGGACAATGTTTGAAGATGATGAAGGCGTGATTCATTCAGCGAAGAGATGGCACCATGATCAAGGCAAAATCTGGGACAGGCAAGGAATACAGGCACTTGTTTCGCATCAGTATAAATCCGCACAATTTGGTAGGGATTATGTTGAATAATACCGATATTTACATGACATATCCATGTATATTGCGTATAAATATCATGCTTTTTGAATAAACAGCTCCTGAGAAAAACAATGTGGTGTATTATTTTCTGACCGCCCCTCATATTTCTAACACCACTACTATTTGCATGCTGTTTATATTTCTGACATCTCCCCCATTGTATGCTGTTTACATTTCTGACATCTCCCCCATTGTATGCTGTTTACATTTCTGACATCTCCCCCATTGTATGCTGTTTACATTTCTGACATCTCCCCCATTGTATGCTGTTTACATTTCTGACATCTCCCCCATTGTATGCTGTTTACATTTCTGACATCTCCCCCATTGTATGCTGTTTATATTTCTGACATCTCCCCCATTGTATGCTGTTTATATTTCTGACATCTCCCCTATTGTATGCTGTTTACATTTCTAACATCACTCCCTTTTATGTTGTTTATATTCGTAACATCACCCACGACCTTATCGGTGACATCTAGGCTTGTGGACGATGGTGATATCAACAGGCATAAATGGAATAAGAAAGGAGGGTGTGGCTTGGAATTTAGTGAATGCAGTTTCAAAATTCCCCTATTTAATTACTCCTGTTGGGAATGTCTGGATTATTATTGTATTATTATTATTATTATTATTATTATTATTATTATTATTATTATTATTATTATTATTATTATTATTATTATTATTGTTTAGAATGGAAAGGCGGAAAGGACGGGAAATATCAACACACCTCATTACGCTCTGCTCTAGTATATGTGAAGGCCTAACACTTCACACTCCAATGGTAGCACCACACAGGAGACTATGGTTACACACAGTTGTGTAGTCTGTGAACCCTCTGTATTACTATATTTGAGAACAGGACAATGGACACTGCTGGAAACTAGTCAATCTCCCAGAGAAAGGATTTTCTAGTATTCCATAGATAACACGGTCCATCTGTTCTCTTTCATCACCGAAAAGCAACTGACTATGGTTAGTCACCTAATGTACAACTTCTACGACCCGCATACATCGCTCAGTCAACGCCAGTGACAGAGAGTACAATGGAGACTCCCTTCTCTAGAAAGATGCACACTTGTGGAAAGAAACACATACTACGACAGGATAGATAACTTAAGTTAGTTGCATATCCTCTACATGACGTCGCAGTCAACACCAGCAGTTTTTGCTGTTGTGATATCTCGGCAAGTTTACGTTCAGTAGATTGCCACTGCTTTCTGAACGACCGGCACCCATACCATTTCGTAGAAAACCAACGCAAGGATGTCTGCTGCCAAATCATCATAAGCTGTGTTTCAAACGCGGGTATGCGGGATTACGAACTGTGTCCGTAACCCTTTAGGATAGATATACCTCACTGTAATAATTATAATATAGATATACATAAATATAAATATGGTTTATTACTAATCACCAAGGAATATCATTATAATCCCCCGTAGGCGATGGTACAGCGGAATTTACAGCGTGAATATTATACAGCAGACTCATGAGTGCTTGATTCTGTGACACTTCTATGTATAATATGTTAATGAATTATTCTAGACAGCTAAGTAAACTAATAGGTCGGAAGCCGTTTGGTTTTGCCAAGTTTCCTTCATTATTCTGAACTGGCATTCGTAATGCTTCCGTCCAAGACTTTATTGAAGTTCTTCCCTTCCAATTGCAATAAAGGACTTCTAGTTCTTGTGTCTGCCTTAGTAAAAATAAAAGGAAGTAAACGATACCTGTTAACCCGTCCCCCACGACACCTAACGGCATGTTGCTGTTTGTCCATCAAGAATGATGATGACCATTCATTTCATCCAGTAGGGTTGAAGGTATGGAGCCGTGAGTTCTAAGATGGCTGATAATTCCTATTTTGGCTCGAAATGTTCTTTGACAATGTCGACAAAGAATGCTTGACGTTCCAGGAAGATGATCCCCTGCAGTGGTTTTTCTGTTCAGCCTTTTCTTCACAGCTCTTGCAGTCCTGGTTGCCTCACAAGTGACTGCACCCTGACGTAATGATGCACGCCACGAATTACGGTTTTTAGCAGCAGTCTCCCAGGTGTCATGATGAATTCCAAAAGCATTCAGTGAGATTTTCAGAGTGTCTTTAAAGCGTTTCCTCTGGCCGCCTTAACTGATTGCCTGCCAAACAAAAATGGTCCTTACCAAACAGAAATTCAAGGCAGTAAATTTGAAGTAGGGGTGTGTCCCAATAATGCTTTTAAAATGGTTAAAATGGTAGCAGATGTATTGTATTACATATCAAATTAAAGAGGACTGCACAGGGAACATGACAGTGTTAATAATTAATTGATAGGTTACAAATATTATGACAATAATGAGAGGTTTAGTAATAACAATTGAAATTAAAGTGTTAAAAATTATGAAAAAAATTCACTTACCAAGGTGTTGTTTTCTATCCGTCGCAGCTAATCCAGTTAAATTTCGTGAATAATGTGTTCAAGAATATCACAAGAACTGCTCCATAACACGAATAAAACACAATGAAATCTGGCCGCCTTGGGAGCGTTTACCACAACGCAACTCGCCGTAAAAAATTCGTTTGAGGAGCCTGTGGTCTGACATACGAGTTAAGTGACCAGCCCAGCGAATCTGATTCTTCGTTAATATAGTGTGGATAGTGGGCACGGACGCTCTTTCTAGAACATCGGTGTCAGGGATCTTGTCTTGCCATTTAATCTTCAATAGCTTCCTAAGGCAGACAGTGTGGAAGTGGTTTAATTTCCTAGCATGCCACTGATAAACTGTCCATGTTTAACAAGCAAATAGCAGTGTGGATAATATAACTGCTTTATAGACTTTCAGCTTTGTTTGCAGGCTTATTCCATTTCTGTCCCATACATTCTTGTACAGTCTGCCAAAGGCAGCGCTGGCCTTAGAGATTCTTGCATTCACTTCGTCATCAACTGTGGCAGCTTGTGACACAGTAGTAGTAGCTATAAATGGACGTTTCGGTTCTAATTTGCCGGAGCCTCCGGTAATTGACCTTGACCTCGGCTGATTTTCACTCCCCCTCGGTCATGAAGTTGGGTAAGGGGTGGGTAAGGGGTGATATTTAACTTTTATGTTTTAGGTTGTGTAGTAAAAAGGTGTGTACCACATAATCAACATGAAGCACCCTCTTGGAGTTGTCAACAAGAAAAATCTTTCATACCACTAAAAAACCAAACCAGAGTTCGTTTTCATAACTTTTTTATTTTTCATCAAATTTTCAATAGTGTGTAGTCAACAAGTGTTGACATCACATACGTGTATTTTCATTGACAAAGTACATTCCTTTTTATTGGTCATGACAAATGTGACATTGAGTCTTTTATATAGCCATTTCACACATATGACGACTTTAATAGAACATATTATAGACACCAAACATTAGAAAACATATATACATAAGTACACTAGGACGTGTTATATGTCTAGGGGTGATGTAGTGACCTTGTCTTTGTGAACTTGACGTTTTATGTAGAAATAGGATAGCGAGTTTCTGTGTTGTGTGTATGTGTAGATAGACGTGTCTTGTGTTTTGAAACCTACATTTGTCCCTCCAGTCGCTGTCTGTGTGTCAAGTACATCTAAAAATGTTTGTCTGTCTAGGTGTGTGTTGTGGTATTTGGTGAGGCCCTTTGTGCTTGTTTTATTGTAGTCTCCGAAACAATGGTATGTTTTACTACATAAGGATACCATTCCATCCCCTTCGTATTCTAACTTGAAAAGACCAGGGGTTCTCTTTTCATAAGCTTTGATAGTCTGGCAAGCCTTACAGCTATCAGTACTAACTTTATGTTCAGAGCAGGTTTCAGACGGGAACCACTGATTATAGACTCTATCATACTCTGCTCTAAGGTGTGGTCTAACTGCTTCCGCTAGGTTAGGTGTGCTAAGCACTAAGTAAAGAGAGTCAGTGTCCATTTCACATAATTGGAAATCCTCCCTGTCTATAAATACGTCGAGAAAGTCGTAGTAGAAAGCCAACATCCTCAATTTGGCATATTGATAAACGAAAAAACCTATCTGAAGGGGCAGATCCCAGACTGTTGTCTTTTTCCCTTTTACTACTTCAAATATGTCTTCGGTCAGTGGTGTCATCTTCTTAAATAAGGGATTATTTATTAACTTGGTTGTGTCTTTTCCGTGACAGTAGGAGACATCGGTATGTTTGGCCTTATTGGTTAATGTTTTGCCGTATGCAGCATTCCCCAATAATTTCATGGTTTCAGCCTTAACGGTAGAGGTTGTATTACTGTCACCTTCTCTTCTGGCATCAGAAACCATATCACCAAATTCTTGGAAGCAGCTAACTGGCTTATATTCAATGATTTGGTACACATGGGTGACCTCTAGCCCATGTTCCAGATACCATTTTAATAATGGCGTGGCTAACATGATCTTTTCTCCGATATAGCTACCTATAAGTGTCCGTCTGGCACTTGACAGCAGTTTATGTGACTGGGCGTACTCACACATAAACTTACCTATATGCTCTCTGCCCACTTCAATATTTTTGAATATTGGTGTCATCTCTGCGAAGCGCTCTTTGTATTTGTCTGGCACGTGGATATCACACTCTATCAAACCAAACAAAGTCTGGTCTCTTACAGCCTTTAGAATCCTTTCTTTGTTAATGGTCTTTTTATTGTGCCATGGTTTGACATATGGGAATCTGCCCTTGACAAAACCCTTAACGTCACTATTGGTCTTTTTAAGGTTCCGCCAGTCACATTCCCACATTTCTACTACTTTAACTTTCACCTCGTTAACCAAGTAGTCGTGAATATCACAGGTGTTGTCATATAGTTCTATCAGAGGTATCTTATTTACTGGATTTATGTCAATACCACGAGTCAGGGGACAGTCTGGGTGACCATGGAATAGACATCCGTGAAACTGATACACGGTTGTATTCACCCTATCCCAACCATCTACTCTAATATGACGCGGGCCCAGCGCCATCTCTCGCCCATTGAATTGTGTCCTCAACTCTATATTCTCACTATGCTCTATCCACGCTAGCCACTCTCTGCACTGAACAGTGTAAAATCTACCCTTATGAGTCTTGAAGTCATCTTCTGCCTTTCGAATGACAGGAAAACCCGTGGGCATCTTTTGCATTAGAGCCCACAGGTAGAGAGCGTTAGCGTCATACCCTTTCAAACTCTTAACAAGCTTACCCCCTCTGATGCGTGTCTGACCTATCTCATGGTACCTATGAAAGATTATGGACGGCCCTCCTACAATATTGTCTCTAAGTGTTTTGTGCAGGTCTTTCTCGTTCTCAGAACATAGTGAAAACAATATGTTTTTGGGCAGAGTCCTAAAAAGATATTTTAAGGTTACTCCGGGGACAGAAATGGCATCCTTAAACATGTCTACACCTAAATCTTTGTAGAAGGTAACCTGTTTATCTAATGACTTAATAAAAGGCTGTACATCTTTGTTATTATACCACACTAGAAAGTCTTCTAATGTGGCCATCTTATTTTTTACCCACACTTTCTGACACACTTTATACTCTGCCTCAGTAATATTACAATTTCTTAGTTTTGAAAAGAATGCCGCGTTTGGGGGTAACTGTGTTTCTTTTAGTTTTTCTAGATTAGTTATAAACTCATAAGGGAAATTTCCCTTAGTTTCTTTAATTTTGTAAGCGGCTAGGTACTTTGAGTAGTTGAAACCTGGTGCTAAATAGTTACTGATATCCAGAAATTTCAATTGGTCTGTGGCAATACACATAAAATTATTGTTTCTCTTGACAACAAAATTGCACGACACTTCCTCCGATTTTATGAAATAAGAAAATAAGTATAGCTTGATAAGGTTCATATCGTACTTTCCAGAGTTGAATCCTAGGACCGGTAACCCTTTCAAGTACGCATCGAACCTACCAATTAAAGTGTTCTCATTTTTCTCCTCTAGTGCAGTGTACACATCTTCGAACTTAGCATGCAGTTCTGAATATGGCGCATCAGCGATTCGGGTCAAATAATCAAGCATCCTATTCACCAGATCTTGAGGATCACCCGCTGTGATGAAGCAGACCGGGGCCTCGAACCCAGGTACGTTAGAGGCGACTGAGCACGACATGGGAACATGTTTTGCTAAAAATTGTGTTGAATTACTATCACTAGGAAGATTTGAAGCCTCAAAGAAGCATTCAAAATCGTATGTAGCCCTGTACGGGTAAACATACTTAGGATCGACTGGGATGCCTTGGTCAGCAATAAGTTCCCAGACGGTTTCTGGTGGACTGTAAACCCCTCCTTTAAAATGCTCTACAGTTTTACCTCCGTTGCAACTGCTTTCGTGTCGTTCCATACGTCGATACTCCCTCCACAACTTCCCACATTTTGGGCAACTAAAAGCGTGAGCTGCTTTGTCAATATCTACAATATGCATGAAATGCTCTTTAAAAAACAAAAGTCTTAACGTTTCATCGTATGTTCCACTACCTCTAAGCTTTGGTACCAGTGAGTGGTTATCATCATATTCAAAGATGTCTACATTGAGAGCAAAGCATTCTTCTAAGTTAGGGACATCAAGAAGCTTAACACCTGGAAAATTAGTTAGGGATTCTATGTGCTGATACTCTTTCCATTTATTAGCATACTCTTTTGTCTGTTTCCTAAGATTCCTAACATCTGCTCCTTTGTGTACGGCTAGAGCTCTAAAAAAACAAAGATTATCAGTATATGGCTTAGACCTAGAGTCATATTGTAGTATATTGATGGCTTGGTTGTGGGTAATGTATTCGGGAATATCAGTCAGGCAGCAACCAATAGGAAAATCAGGAATGTGAAAAATATAAAACGACGTAGCATTTACTGTCTCTACACTGTATTTGGTGTCTGGTCGTTGCTGCATAGCGTATGTAAGGATGTCATGTTGATGAACTGTCTTGATGAAGTCGTCATAGTCATGTCTATTATTAATTAACGATGGAAATTCTAAAACTGGAGCGTTGTTGGAGGAAGCATGAAAGAATCTAAGGTCCTGTGTTTCTCTGTGTCTCAGAATTAAATGGTGCGAATAATTGATCTTGAATCGGTTTGTCTGTGTATTAAAGATCTTGTATAGGGTGTCTGTCCAGTCGATAGGGTGCTGTGTCTGTGGGCTAATGTAATATGTGTAGACTGACATCTGTTTACAACACTTGTGATGTGTCCTAATACTATCCCAGTTTTCCCTATAGGTGGGTTGGATTTCATCAGGGAGGTTGTCTGGTGTTTCTGTTTCAACTTGTCCAAGTTTGTGTTTTTTAGGTGTATGTGTGTCTGTGGGAGCTTTCCTTTTACGTGCTGTGCTGTTTGATGCAGTAGTGTCCATGTTTGATGTTGAGGGTATAGTGTGCATTGAGGGTGTAGTGTCCATTGATGATGTCTGGTGATGCTTTTTAATGTGGCACTTTAGGTCGTCTTTTCTTTTGTATGAGTTATAACATATGTGACACTTGTGAGTTGTGGGGTTGTGTATGGTGTTAATGTGACGTGTGAGATTGCGCTTTTCAGTGAAAGCTTTATTACAGGTAGGACACAGAAAGACATTCTGAATAGTGGCCATAGTTATAGACAGAACTGTGGTGATGAGTCAAGGTATAGTGATAAGCTCTTGTGCCTCCAAACTTTTCCAAATTACAGATCTTGGTAGTAGATAGTGTTATTCAGCAAAAAAGACTTTTAACTTCCTGTATTGGCTTGGTAATATGAATCAATAGTTTCTGGTAGCTGATAAGGTGATATTAAGAGCTTGTGTAGTTGGTAGCTTTTTCTGTTATTATAGTTCCCGGTAATGGCTTGATAATGTTAGGCAATTGTTTCCGGTGTTGGTTTTGATGATAGTAAGACTTTGTTTGGCTCCAATAGATATCGTCTTGAGAGTGAAAATTAGTTTGTAGGTTCCTATCGTTCCACACCTGTATAAATCTCGAGTAAGCACTGGACGGGAAGCAGCTGTAGAGAATAACAAAAAATCATTTTTATATTTTTCGCAACCATATGATATATCTACAGAAAATATTTTATAAGACATACCAAAAGGAAGATATGGCAACTGAGGTTATACCGTCACATAACACTTAGTATTATATTTTTATTTTCTCTGTTTTCTTCACATCCAGTCCTTATGTAGTTGATGGTGAAGACAAACAACAACCCTTTTTTTTAAATTTGTAATTCTATTCTCTGTGTTATTTTACATTGGATGACACAGCTGTGGTATACTAATGAACATTGCTGAATACGGTCACCAAGGAACAGAATTTAGGATTGAAAATATTTAGTGATGTGTAATGTGAAAAACGTTGAAGGCATACCAGTGGTAGACAGTTCCCTTCCTTTCCTTGTACGTAATAGCCTCGAGATTGTACTTCCTTGTATGTAATAGATTCGAGATATTTCTGTGTCAGCAACTTTTTAACCTGGTAAAAGGATAAATGTTATAGATATAACAAAGTAAAATAAGATAGGGATGCTTGAACCAACTAATGGAAACAAAGATAATCCTGGCTAATATGAAGATAATCACAGAAAATTCAGAATATTATATAAGAGGTCAAAGAAACAGGGCTCTAGTGCTTAGAAATTTAAAAAAAAAAAAAAAAAATACAATGCAACAGTAAAATACGAAACTAATACTAAAGAATTCAACCACTTACTAATCAAAGATCAGCAGAAGGCTATCTAAAGACAACAGATGGATAAAATAATAGAATAGCTTTTACACGTATGATCAGAATATTGAAAAAACCTTTATGAAGTTAACAGAGAAGAATATAATAAGGAAGGGCCACCGTTTTGAATGTGGAGGCTCTAACCATATGAAAGCTACCAAAAGCCCGGTTCAGACAGCATCATACCATAAAGGCTTAATACTTTAGAACTGATGATCTACAAACGGCTGGAAAAGACCTTAGACATGTAAAAACATATAATGAAAATTACAAGCTACCATAAAAATTGATAATGAAGTAGACCAATTTCAGCCTATTGAGAGAGGTGTGAGATGGGTATGTGTAATGTCGGCTTGTACAATGAAACTGTTTTCATAAATATAGAAGACATGAAAGGAAACAATAACAGATATGCAGATGACACAGTCTGATTATAGACAATGAAGAGGACCTGCAACATTTAGTAGACCCACGCAGTCAATAACTAGGGTGGAACTGAATAGTAAGAAGACACAGATTATAGCCCTTACTGGAAAATAAGTACCTTACACAATGTAACAATTGAATTTAATATCCGTTGAAGCAAAACATCCTTCTTCGTTGAATGCGAAAATGAGAAAAAGACTTGGCCTTCGTTTCGTCACTGGTTTTGATATTGTCTGCGTGAGAGAGGTGTATATCTGAAATGAACAACATCAATCAACCAATCAGAGAACAGATAACATCAAATCACAAAGGGTATATCCCTGTAGTGGTCTGAGGGACATTTTGAATCAACCAATCAGAACACAGATAACACCAAATCACAAAGGGTATATCCCTGTAGTGGTCTGAGGAACATTTTGAATCAACCAATCAGAAAACAGATAACATCAAATCACAAAGGGTATATCCCCCGTAGTGGTCTGAGGGACATTTTGAATCAACCAATCAGAAAACAGATAACATCAAATCACAAAGGGTATATCCCCTGTAGTGGTCTGAGGGACATTTTGAATCAACCAATCAGAGAACAGATAACATCAAAATCACATAGGTCATATCTCCTGTAGTGGTCTGAGGGCCATTTTGAATTAACCAATCAGAGAACAGATAAGAAATTAACACAAATGTTCTTTCCGAGATGTAGGTCATGTGACCGGAAGCCCACTTTGGTCGATTGTGTCCACGTCTTCCAGATGTATGTTTCCAACCCGAAGCACCACCTTTGACCTGGTGTAACCCACTTTAATTATGACCAACACCGTTACACAGACCGATGAAGAGTCATACATCTCTAACACATCGTCAATGGTATGCTTATATTTAAACCATACAGATAGCACTAACCACCCTTAAAATACACCATTGGTTACAATAGTTATATATCGAAAAAGTCCCAAGTCGGCTTCTGATGTATCAACTCCTAACACGTGGCACTATTTCACTTTACATAGTAAACTATTTTAGTAAAGTTTGTTTTAAATGAAACCTGAAGTATTCTAATATGTGAACTTTGAAAATTAATTGTCTTGTTGCGAAAAGTGTATATAAGAAAATATTCCTGGTTGATCCAGAAATCTAAATGTGTACACACATGCCTTACTACCACTCAGTAGCATGTCCTTTGCAGAATCTCGTTTCCATAAAAACCCATAAAAAAAAAAAAAAAAAAAAAAAAAAAAAAAAAATTGATCACAAACAAGATGTCCATTACACCCATCTGGAGATCATCTTCTTTTGGGCCTTCCAAGACATACACCATTATTGTTCTCTCCAAACTTTCATGACGTTTCAAGTGACCAAATATACCAATTTTCTTTGCTTGTCTTTAAAAAACCATCTTCAATATTCTTGAAATACGGATGAGTTTGTTCTTTTGACCCAAGATATTCTTAGAACCCCTCTATTACATTTATATTCAAGTGCCTTTATGACGTGTTTAGTGTCTCACAGGCGTAAGTTGAATACTCTTAAAAACATAATTTTCTGTAGTTCTATCTGTCCCAGTCTATTAAGTTGTCTTTGAAGAGCAACTGACACTCGTTTTAATTTTCTTTCATTGTGTCACTATTGGTAATCAATATATTCGAAAGTTCCCACCTCCATGGTTGTTACAGGGTTCTTGGCTTTGCCGAAAGCACATTACTTTCCTTCTGGACAGTGACTGTTTTAATCTGTGACCATCCTGGTGATCTATCGGTCCAGACCAACAACAATATGTTGTTACACTTCATCCACCTGCTTCCATGGCTTCACATAACCATGATTCGGGTACGCCACCCAAAAGTGCTCCATAGAAGAAAGAAGGATACCCTGTAATCGGGACTACCATACACAAGTAAATTTTAGGCCAATCTCTCAGAATATCACACACACAATCAGTCATACACACTCTCATTGTGAGTTCTTTATAGGCTGTCTGATCGTTGTGCTAACATTAGAGGTCTTAGAGTGACCAACAACAACAACAACAACAACAACAACAACAACAACAACAACAACAACAACAACAACAACAACAACAACAACAACAACAACAACAACAACAACAACAACAACAACACAGGCGGACACGCAGTCATAGCTACCAGTATAACCACATAGAGAAACAGAAACCCAACGACAAATAACCAGATTACACACAGACAGCCAAACAGACAGACAGCCAGACATATAGATAGACTCACAGACAGATAGATGGACACTCAGTCATAGACACCAGTATAGCCATATTGAGACACACAAACCCACCGAAAATAACCAGATACAGACAACCAGACATACAGACAGATAAAAAGACAGCCAGACATATAGATAGACACACAGACAGATAGATGGACACGCAGTCATAGACACCAGTATATCCATATAGAGACACACAAACCCACCGACAAATAACCAGATACACACAGACAGTCAGACATACAGACAGACACATTTTTTAGTCATACGCGTAAACACTGATACAAACCATTAACAGATAAATGAAACAACAAACACACGACCCGAAAGTTCCCCAATCACATTACCTTCTTACTTTTCAATCCTTGTGTTCATAATATGGTGAATTTTAGATTTATACTGATGACATCAATCTGATTATCATGTGGTTACACATCTATCCATCCATCATGTCACTAAGCGGTCATGTTCTACCATTTCACTCGATCACTAGAGTCGTGGAGCTGGTCTCGACCATACCCAGTGACCAACCCATCCAGGTATTTACTTCTCGGTCTGTTCCTCTCGATCTTGCCAGTTGTTACCATGTTTAATTCTCCTAAAATATCCAACAATTTTTTTTCTATGTCCAATTTCTATAATCTATTTACGCTTTTCATTTTGTTTCTTGTAGATTATTTTCTGCCCGTGGTATCTTTTCTCCACATTTCCATCAGATGTTTTTCAGCCTGTTCCACACATCGATACAAAAGTATGAAGCACTTCAACACTTTTCTTTTTCTAATTGCTATCTTTTTGGTCAGTTTCATCTTGCTAAAGGCTACATTCGCCGTGGCGATTCTTGTAATCTCTTCAAACCATTGCCCAGCAGAACTGTTCCGAGATAATTGTACTTGTTTTCCTATTTACTTGTGGGGTTTCCTTTTTCCTAATAATCTGTGTCTTTTTAGTTCTAATCCTAGTTGTTCACGTCTATTAATTGTTGCAGGTTCTGATCCTTGTCTACAATCAAGACTGCCTATCTATTGATGTCCCGCAATAATCTTTTCATATATTTCTGGTGTACAAGGGGAAAAACATTACACACCCCTTTTAATTGAGTGATATTTACCTATTTCATTATCAATCCATATGACAGATCTGTTTTCTATGTTTTTTCTCCCCCCACCAATTTGTAGATTTTCAAACATAGCTAATTTGCCGTACACAGCCTTATCAACGTGATAACATTCACAACTGTTTTTGTGTGGTAAAAGCCTTGTGTAGATGACTTTTGTGTTATTTTACATTCCTTTGAAAAGGAGTAACAAGTAAAAACGAAAAGAGAGCAAGTGAAAACAGACCTTGTGATGCGTGAGCCCGCCTTTTCCTCCTGCTCGCGTGGGCTCGTGCCTTGGGGAATTTATGAGACACCAGAAAGAACCCAGGAATACAATTCGGAAGATATAATGATACAGTTTTGGGGGATAGATAATGCAGCAGATCTATAATTGTTGGACATTGTAGTAATATGGAGTGCTCTATCAAGAAAATATTAATAATGGTATCAAAAGAAAGTAAATGTTTTGTTTTACAGGACATCGCTGTCAACAGCTTTCAGCTGATTTCCAGACAAGCTTACGATCAGTAGTTTGGTTTCTGAACGATCGGCTCACATCATAAGTATGAACCAGTGCTGATTCTCACAGTGAGCACGTTACTTACGAAGAAAAAAGTGTAACCAGGGATACCAACAGTGGTGACACAAAATGTGACATAGAAACATTCTTAACCAAGTGGATAAATTACCTAGGGGTAATTATCAGATGGATGATGTACAAGAGATTAATGTACAGAACAAGATAAATTTTAGAAAATGAAAAAAGTAATGTAAGAGAGTGGTAAATAGTTTTAGTGTGTGGGAGTGAATGTTGTAACAAAAAAATTAGAAGCAGCTGGTTTGTAAGGTGAATTTCCTGTCTGAGTAACAACTAGAAAAGAAACAACTTTCTTTAGTCATATAAGAGACGCATGAACATCGTGACAACTGTTATCTCAGTAACATACCGAGATTGGAAATTGTGGTAGTGGTATGTCAACAAAGTTGAATTCAGAACACCAAAGACAGCGTCATGAATGCCTACATCATTTGATGATGATAGTGTCAGCCAAGTTGATTTCAGAACACCAAAGACAGCGTCATGAATGCCTACATCATTTGATGATGATAGTGTCAGCCAAGTTGATTTCAGAACACCAAAGACGTTTATGTGCGGCGTGGTGCGAAAGAAATAAACAAGTGTGACTTTTGTACAGAGCGAAAAGAAAAAAATATAACCATTCGTTCATTCAAATCATGGCGAAATTTAGATTTATTCTGATGGTATCAAAATTAAATCTAATTATCGTGTTAGTAAAACACTTACAAGGTGAGCCTCAGTGTTCGTCTGGGCTGGCGAATAAACACACCGCAGTGTGACCGGTGTTTTGTTAACAAGCGCGGTCATCCGAGAAAGCTTTGCCCTGGACAAACTTCGTAACGGAACGAAATTAGCCACAAATGTGCAACCTGTTGAGTTTATAATATCAATATCTCTTGATATATTTCGTAAAACACCATCAAAATTGTTTTTTGAAATAAACGACATCATAATCTTTCAGTTGACTATAAGTTTTAATACTTTGACCTATCAAAAAGTTATTTTATTACACATTTAAGGCGTCATACGACGTGTACCTGTTCCGAGTTTGCGTACATAAATAATTTTTTAAAATATATAAGAATGGTTTATTATGCTATATTGCCTTTTAAAATACTTAAAAATTGGTATTATTAAATATTACAAGGTTCATTTTTCTTATATTTGAATAATTTTATCTAAATCTGACTTTCCCCCAAATAGGCATAGCACAGTTGTACATATAAATTATGTTACTTTTTATACAACTGAAAACCATACTTTATTAGTGCTTAAACATAAGTGAGGGAGTACTTTTTTGTCTAATATGTTTATAAATGTCTGTTCTAGAAATATGTTTTGTCTATCGCTGTAATTCTTTTGTTTACCATCTCCGACAGTCACACTTGCCACGTTGCTGTTGTATCTTTGCTTTGTAAAATCACTGTTACCAGAAGTAATAGCTTAGTTGATAGCGCACTTGGCTCGTGTTAGGGTGCAAGTGGTTCGATCCTCAAAGTGTAATGTTTTGTTTTTTTTTTTTGTTGTTTTTTTTTTAAAATTCTTTCGCACGCTTTAAACCGCTGTTCATCAATATACCGTTGTCTAGTATTTTTCTTTTTTGGTATCTCTTTCACTTACGCCCAACTAAGAAGATAGACACTTTGTAACGCCGAAAAAAGAATACATTATGTTTCATGTCGGTAACCGCTCTGGGTCTATCATTATCATGTGTCGCTTCTTCTTTCGTTCGATTGAAATGTGTCTATGATTGTGATATTGTCTCTTGTATAAATTTAAAGTTGTTTGTCGATAAGACTTCTGACTCAAGTTTGTAACGAAAAGACATAACACTACCAGCTTAGTTATTAATTTTAAATAAATTAGATGGGGTTTTTGTGTAGGGCAGTAATTCTTCAGTCATCGTGTGCCATGTCGGTGGGCGTAACCAAACGTGGTACATTTTACCATGTTGATAAGTTTAATAAAACAGAGTACAACAGACAAATCTGTTAATAATTGAGTTGATTAAATCGTTTCTTACGGGAACCCACACAACTTCCTTGGGGTTGAGTGAAAACCAGATAATTGAGGTTGTAAAAAGTGATACATTTTTCGGGTTGGTGGAGTGCGATATCGAGACCCCGACTGCTTTTACAAGAGTCCTTTGTCGAAATGCCCCCTATTTTTTAAGAACACAGAAGTGTCGAGGGACGATATTGGCGTATTTATAAAGTATTTATGAGTACCTCACGACGGACATTGATTGGTAGTTATTTCGGGAAGAAAATATTATTAGCCACCCCTCTTTTAAAGTGGTATCTAGCCCTTGGGTTGGTGGTTACACACATCTACCAGACAATAGAGTATCGACCGGTTAGTTGTTTTAAACAATTTGGGGAAACAGTTTCTAATGCCCGTCGCCAAGGGGATAAAAATCCAGCTGAGAGTATTACGGCAGAAACAATGAAATTGTTAGGTAATGCCGCTATATGTTTTCTAATGTTTGGTGTCTATAATATGTTCTATTAAAGTCGTCATATGTGTGAAATGGCTATATAAAAGACTCAATGTCACATTTGTCATGACCAATAAAAAGGAATGTACTTTGTCAATGAAAATACACGTATGTGATGTCAACACTTGTTGACTACACACTATTGAAAATTTGATGAAAAATAAAAAAAGTTATGAAAACGAACTCTGGTTTGGTTTTTTAGTGGTATGAAAGATTTTTCTTGTTGACAACTCCAAGAGGGTGCTTCATGTTGATTATGTGGTACACACCTTTTTACTACACAACCTAAAACATAAAAGTTAAATATCACCCCTTACCCACCCCTTACCCAACTTCATGACCGATGGGGAGTGAAAATCAGCCGAGGTCAAGGTCAATTACCGGAGGCTCCGGCAAATTAGAACCGAAACGTCCATTTATAACTACTCACAGTGCTGCCAAGATAGGTGAACTTGTCCACAACACAACCTTTCACCTTGATATTCGGCACGGAGTGATTATTCCCTGGAGCTGGCTGGTACATAACTACAGTCTTCTCCAAGATGATATTGAGCCCAAAGTTGGCACAGGCATATGATAAAGCTGAAAAATTGTGTTGCGTGTCTGCATCTGAATTGGCATATAGAGCGCAATCATCAGCAAACAGCAGTTCTCTGACGGTGTCGCTGTTAGTTTTGGTTTTGGCTTTCAGTCTTCTGAGATTGAACAACTTTCCATCCATGCGGTAGTTGATGTCTACTCCAATGTCATTATTCTCGAAGGCACTCGTCAGCATAGCTGAAAACATGAGGCTGAACAGTGTTGGTGCCAAGACACATCCTTGCTTCATTCCATTGGTGACAGGAAAGGACTCAGACAGTTCATCATTTTCCTGTACTCTTGCCTGCATACCATCATGAAAAGCCGCACTATTTGAACAAACTTTTGTGGGCATCCATATTTCGCCATAATCTTCCACAGTCCTTCTCTGCTGACTGTATCAAAAGCCTTGGTAAGGTCAATGAAAGTGGAGAACATTTCAGAGTTCTGTTCCTGACATTCTCTTGCAGCTGCCTTGCAAAGAAAATCATGTCGTTCTTTTCTGAAGCCACATTGACTCTCAGGAAGAAGACCTTGATCGAGATGGGCCGTGAGGCGATTGAGAAGATTTCTAGCGAGTATATCTTCCTTGCAATTGAGAGCAAGGAGTTGTCGGTGGTTGTCACAGGATTAGAGGTTTCCTTTGCGTTTGTAAAGGTTGACTATTGACGCGTCCTTGAAATCTTGTGGCACGGTTACGTTCACCCATATGTTTGTAAAGACTTGGTGTATATCTCTGCTGGGATGGAGTCAGGACCGGGCGCTTTTCCCCTAAAAAGTTGATGGATAGCTTTGTTTACGTCCACTATGGTTGGCAGGTCTTCAAGCCTAACGGCATAAGTGGAAGGCAATAACACAAACACACGCCATGAGGCACAAAGGACGTATGGTGTAATGTCCATATTTGTATAGATCAATCGATACATTTAGGTGGGATTGCGAGATGTGAAGTAAGCATCAAGCAAGACGTGGAACACGTGACACTGATAGAGAAGGAGAACGAAGAAATCCTACAAACAATCAAGACCGAAAGAGAGCTGCTAAAAGCCGAAAGTTAAATAACCCAGAAAAAGCCAGCAGAAGCCAAGCGTAAGACCGCAGAAAAACCACAAGACGAAACCAAACCAAAGACCAATAGGAAACCGCAAGTAAAAACCAGCAGTCCAACCACGAAGTCCAAGCAACTCAAGAAATCAGCTTCCTGCCAGGTAGATGAATTTAACTTAGAGAAGCTTTCCGACCTATCTGAGATTGACCGGGAAGAAGACGAAAAAGCGAGACAAATGAGCGAGGAAATGGAGGCAAGGCTTAAAGCTGCGTATAACTCAATAAAAGCTAGCTCACTGAGATTCAAGAAACAGTCCTTATAAGGACTGCATCTTAGCAAAACAGACGATCTATGAGCCAACACTGATCAAGGAAGCCGCCAGAGGAGACGGGCACAAAGGATAACCCGTAGACCAATCTCTCTCGTGACGTCACAGACACAAACGCTTATATAACCAGTCCGAGTTAGGACTCACTTGTAAGACAGAAACAGGATAAAACCCGCAAAAAACACAGATCTCAACTCTAACCAACGCTGAAGAAGCCGGTTGATTGAGACCGAATTTTGAATTTTTGTTTACTAATCAAGCCAAGTCAAGTCAATTCGATGTGAAGAAGCATGATCGCCTACGATAGGTCAGCAAGGCACTTACTAATGATGATGACCAGATTTCGTGTCTGAATCATCCCACCCAGTTTTTATTGCACCTATCAATTATATAACAAGAATTTCAGGAAGGTGTTTCGCCTGTAAGCTATTGCGTAAACACGATTAAGAGATCAACATGCCAGGCTTAGTTGAGTGTCCTGCGGCGACAGGCGGCACAGACTGGGACAGGTCCACGTGTATATAAGCAGAGGTCTGGAGACCACCAATATCCATCTACCAGACATTGTCAAGACTCCGTGCAGTAACCACAACACAGCCGTGAGTATATGTAGTCGTGAAACAGATTTGTAGATCTCTGGGGGGTTGAAGTATGTTTTCCTACTCAACATGTGCTGTTAAATTAGTAGCGGATGCCAAGCTATAGTCACAAAACCAGATGTTTGATTATGTTATGGTATGTCGAATGACGTCACTGCACATTGGTCACTTCTATGGGTGCTCAGTCCTCCGATGCAGCACACTTCCCAAAGAATGTATGCTTACTGTTCACGTCAGGAGTTGAAGATAGATATATGGCTATGGCTATCTCGTATGTGCGCATTTGTTCCCTCAATAGACAACAATATTAATTGTTGGAGAACCAACAGAAGAAGTGAAGTAGTATGAGAAAAAAATCCATAGGTATTGATTGGCACACATATACTTAGAGCATAACAGAGATTAGATGACACACTAAATAAAATTAGTTGCATGTCCTTTACAGGACGTTACAGTCAACCCCAACATTACTGACTGTTGTTGATTTAGTATTATATATCTTCTGAATGATATAATTCTATATTTATTGCAATCCCGAAGAAATTAGGAGCTTTGGAATGTGATCAACATAGAACAATTAGTATAATGAGCCATATCACGAAGATTTTGCTAAGAATCATACTAGAAAGAGTTAGGAAGAAAATACAACCCGAAATAGAAGAACAATGTGGGTTTGTAAAAGGCGAGGATTCTATAAATGCTGTATATATGCTGAGAACATTACCTGAACGTTCTGCAGAAGTAAACAAATACCTACACCTTTGCTTCAATGACTACACAAAGGCTTTCGATAAAGTGAGACATGTCAACATGATACAGATGCCTGCAGATCTACAAAGTGATTTGAAATACCTTAGACTTGTAAAAAGCATATATTGGAAATAACAAGCTGCCGTAAGGATTGATAATGAAGTTGATCAATATAAGAGAGGTGTGATACAATAATGTGTAATGTCTCCAGATCTTTTTTCCCTGTACTGTGAAAATAATTTCAGAAATGTAGAAGATATGAAAGTAATCATCATTGGAGGAGGAAACATCAATGACTTTAGATATGCAGATCATACAGTATTGATTGCAGACAAAGAGCAGGATCTGCAACATTTAGTACATGCAGTTATTGCACAGTGAACAACTAGGATTAGAATTAAATTGTAAGAAGTCACAGAATATTGTCTTCACTAGGAAGAACGAAATACCATAATGTAATATACAAGTAAATGGGGATATTCTTAAGCAAGTGAAACAATACATTTATCTCGGTACAGTCATAACATCTGATGGGAGGTGTCTTGAAGACATTAGAACAAGCATCGCCATGACGAAGGTAGCCTTTTGTAAGTTGGAAAACATACTGACCAATAAAATGATGTCATTTGCAACAAGAAAATGAGTGTTGAGGTGCTACATAGAGCATGTGCTTATATATGGATGTGAAGGGTGGACAATGAACAAACAGTCTGAAAACATATGATGGCTGTGGAAATGTGGTTTCTGAGGAAAATTCAAAGAATACCATGATCAGAAAGATACAACTGAGAAGCGTAAACTGATTAGAGAAATTAGGCGTAGACAATCAATATATTTTGGTCACGTTCATTTCATTCATTCATTACGTTATGAGATTAAATAAATTGGAGTACTTGATGACAACTGGCAAGATTGAGCGGAAAATAACAAGAGGAAGACAGAGAAGTAAATACCTGGATGACTTGACCTCATGGCATGTTCGAGACAAGAACACTGTGCTGATCCACGACTCTGGTGATCAAGTGAGATGGCGAGACATGACCGCCCATGCTTACGGGCATGGCACTTGATGATGATGATGCGATTTATTAGCCAATTTAAGTTCAGTAATTTGCCATTGCTTTCTGCACGGCTGGCTCCTCACACAATCTAAATCAACGCAGTGTAGCCTGCTTCCAAGTGGCCCGAGGCTGATCTCGAGCCGCCGACTCTGTATGTGGGAGAATTATAAAACTGCCAGATGACACACACAGGAGAATTACAAGCTGTAGCGATTCCAACATGTCACCTTAAAATGACGACAGTTCATCCAAGAAGGAACAAGTGCTATGTAGGGCCTATACAGCTGTATTGATGTGGATTATGGACAATAGCAGACAGGCTGAGAATTATATAGTAGATGTGGATATGTGGAAATGTAAAGGATACAGTAGACGGAGAGAAAGCAGGATGGATTTCACGTTGTCACCACCTAACATTTGAATCTTGACCATCGCCATCGTCTTTACCGGACTGACATGTTAAAACCAGTACAGCTTTGACAAATCTGACTACCCTCTTAAAACGATTACCGTGAAATGTATGGACTTTTCATGCAATTTTATGACAAGTATGGGTGAATACCCGTCTACTCACTATACCTTATCAAACTGTGAACTAATATGTATGTCAGAGGTCGCTTGTCCATGAAGTTTAATGCGTTTGTGCTTAAATGTTGTGTGCATTGGCGGCTGGGTATGGATTTCCTTCCTACTCAGGTCAGTAGGACTTCAACGTTGACTTCTCGTTCAGTCAGCAATGGCAAACTACTGAACGTAAGTTATCTAATAGATCAAACTGGGATTGGGGTTGATATATATGACAGTGACTATAGGAGAACGATCATTAGCTGTTGTAGTATATATATGACAGTGAATGCACGACAGCTCTATACAGCTTGAATAATAATGAATAACTGTTGTTAGTAATTCTTCTTCTCTTACTCTATCCCAGTTCGGGGCCTAGGCCCTCAACCAACTTACTTCCAGCTCCCACCCTCTATCCCTAGCTGTCTCATGCAGCTCTGCCCAGGTCGATTCCATATTTTTCATTTATGTTTCTATTTTTTTTCTCTGTGAGTTATTATGTCTTCCTCTATTTTTGTTTACCATGTGAGTTCCTAGGTAAGATCTTTCTAGTTGTACTATTCTTGGATGTTCCCAAACTACGGTCTATACAGCGACAGCGTCTTTTCTTCGCCTCTTAGTTCACTGGTATTTGTCCAGTTCTCTCCACATTGAATGTTTGTAGTTTATTCGTACTCGTTTTCGTTGTTCTCCGTGTTTCTGATCCAAACAACAGTTGCAATAATTGCTGATATTGTTGTTCTCTCCGCCCACAGATCATGTACAAGAACGTCCTTGTAGTCGCTTTCATCGCCGTCATTGCCATGGCCGCGCAAGTTCAAGGTTCCTATTATGGTGGTGGCATCGGCAATATAGGTATTCTCGGTGGAATTGGTGGTCTCGGTGGAATTGGTGGACTCGGTGGAATTGGTGGACTCGGTGGATTCGGAGGTTATGGTGGATACGGAGGTTTTGGTGGACTCGGAGGTTATGGTGGATTGGGAGGTGGACTCGGAGGTTACGGATTTGGTCGTGGAATAGGTGCAGTTGGTATCCTCCCTGTAGCAGCAATTGGAGGCGTCGGGCTTGGCGGACCTATTGGCATTGGCGGTGGATTTGGTAAGGGATACGGCTATGGATATGGGAAATACGGTAAGCTTCCATTGTCTGTCTTTGATTGGTGTTTGTATTAAATAAGGCTGCGCCGATATCGCACAGTGATTAGTTCTATTATTTTACAAAACACTAGTCCTGGTTCAATTTCGCAATGGTAGGATTTTATTTTTCTACCCTTTCAACTCTTGACATAAAATAGGCACTCCAACTTTTTAAGAAATTTGATGGAAATGTATTGAAAAAAAAGGCGACAAGGAAGAGAATGGGTAATCCTTTCCTAATATGGCATAGCCTAGTATATGTTAGTTAGTTAGTCGCTGTTCCAACTTCACGAATGTATATCATATCACAACCCAGCTGCGATCCCGAGCTTTGGACTGTTTACTTTTTTTTTTTAATGTGATGTGACTAGATCATAAGGCTGGAAGAGATTATGAAATGTTCAAGGAAATGAAGTTATTGACAAGAAATGTTCAACCTCAATTGAATGTTATCTGTGACAAGATGGGAAATACCTTAACAGAATCTAGACAAATTCTAGAAAGATGGCAGGAGTACTGCAGTGGAATGTATGATATGAGTGACAGTGAGGATATGAATGAGATACATGAGCCAATGACAGCAGAGACAGAACCTGAACCCTCATTAGATGAAATTGCTTGGGCTATAAGGAACCTGAAGAATGGTAAATCACCTGGATGTGATGAGATACCAGCTGAACTAATTAAAGCAGGAGGAGAAGAAAGCATACACATATATCATGCATTATGTACAAAGATTTGGAAATATGGTATATGGCCAAAAGATTGGAAGAGAACTATCTTCATTCCAATACCAAAAAAGGGCAACCTGAAATTATGCACCAACTATAGAACTGTTGCCCTGATAAGTCATGCAAGTAAAATTCTACTAAAAGTCATAATGCGACGACTTAGTAAGAAAATGGAAGAAGAGATTAACGTAGTTCAAGCTGGATTTAGACAAGGAAGAGGAACAAGAGATCACATATTCAACATGCGTTTAATAATAGAGAAGTGCAGAGAATTTAATGTAAACCTATTCTCATGTTTTGTGGATTATTCAAAGGCATTTGACTGTGTACAGCATCAGAAACTTTGGGAAATCATGAGGAATATGGGCTTTCCTTCACATGTAGTAAATGTTTTGCGTATCCTTTTACAGGACTTAGCTGTCAACAGCAGCATCTTTCAGCTGTCTGTTGATCTCTTGGCAAGATTACGCTCAGTAGTTTGCCATTGCTTTCTGAGCGGCCGGCTCAGTATCCGCAAGTCACGAGCGGGGGTCGAACCACCTCAGTTCTCGCTCCGCTGCGAGACTCTGCGTGATAAACGGGATTACAGAGAGAAAGTGTTGTAACCCCACAGCCAGAGAGACCGGCTCACATGTAGTACATCTCATAAAAATGCTATATCTAGACCAACAAGCAGCAGTTAGAATAGATGGCGAGACATCAGATTGGTTTGACATCAAGCAAGGAGTCCGTCAGGGCTGCGTGCTGTCACCCTATTTGTTTAACCTGTATGCCGAAAATATAATGAGAAATGTAAGAGATGATATAAACAGGGAGCCATATGATGCCCTAAATATCGGCGGTCATGACATACCACAGATTCGATATGCCGATGATACAGTATTACTATCCACAACACAGAATGGCATAGAAAACCTAATAGCCTCAACACAATTGAATAGTGAAAATCACAACTTATATCTTAACATAGCAAAAACTAAGATAATGCATACAGATAAAACTACTATGGAGAAAGAAATATACATTAATGGGAGAAAATTGGAAGTGGTGGAAAATTTTGAATATCTTGGGTCATTGATTACGAATAATGGTGACACAATGAAAGAAATAAAACGGCGACTATCCATTGCTCTTCAAAGACTAAAACAGATGAATAAATTATGGTGTGGGACAGACAGAACTACAAAAATTAGATTTTTAAGAGCATGCATCTTTCCCATTGCAACATACGCCTGTGAGACATGGACACTTACTAAACAAGCTGAACAGCGCATACATGCCTTTGAATATAAATGTTATAGACGAGTTCTAAGAATATCTTGGGTAAAGAAAAGAACAAATGCATCCATACTTCAAGAGTTGAATATTGAGGAGGGATGGCTATTGAAGACGATAAAACAAAGAAAATTGAAGTATTTTGGTCACTTGAAACGTCACGACAGTTTGGAGAGAACAATAATGGAAGGGTATATGCCTGGGAAGAGAGGAAGAGGAAGGCCAAAGAGAAGATGGGTGCAGGATGTGGCGGATGATCTCCAGATGGGTGTATCAGACGCGGGACATCTTGCTTGTGATCGAGAAGTTTTCCGGAGGGTTGTTATGGGAGCGAGGTTCTGTAAAGGACATGCTACTGAATGAATGAATGAATGACTAGATCATGTGATGCATGCTTATATTCTCATTGGTTATTAAACTTAGTGCGTACTTGTGGAGCGACGCTATAGTCTCTCTCTCTCTCTCTCTCTCTCTCTCTCTCTCTCTATATATATATATATATATATATATATATATATATATATATATATATATATATATAGTTTTGTTGAATCGAGTTCCAATCGACAACAATCACCTTCATTCATATTAATAACATATGTACGGCTAACTCGGTCACAGGATTATTAATCTGAGCCGGGATGGACCCTAATAAAACTTCTCTTATGAGGGTGAACGGGGTAGGGATAATGGTATAACCGATATCGAATTCCCGTATCGGCAATGGCGCCTGACTTAACTTTCAGCAGGAGGGAGTAACTTTGGACTTTGGCCACCAGCAGAGGCATCATACAAATGACACACTAGGACGGGGAACCTCATGTGGCAGCTCTGGCCCCCGAGGAATTTTAAGCCCTAAAATATGTAAAACGAAAACAAAAATGAGGTATGGAACTGATGAACACACTGCATAAGCTATTACCTATTAGACCGGTCAAGTACTAGCGTTTTACACACATATCGGAATATTTGCAGTATGTTATTTTAAAGCTTCTCTTTAGCAAGTTTGAATTGTATCAATGGTTTATTTGCAATATTGCTAATGCATTACATTTATGTATCCATATTATTACTGATACTGCTACTGCTGCAATAACAGCAGCAGTTGCACGAATAACAACATCAACAACCACTACTACCACTACTACAACAACTGCAACAACAAAGGATACTACTACTACTACTAAAACAACAACAACAACAACACTACTACTACTACTACTACTACTACTACTACTACTACTACTACTACTACTACTACTACTACTACTACTACTACTACTACTGCTACTACTACTACTACTACTACTACTACTACTACTACTACTACTACTACTACTACTACTAATACTATTCATCTTAATATGCATAATTTGATAGTAATTATTTCTCTGAGTTCAAATTCTAGTGATTGCACTGTACACGATAACTCCATAGTTGTTTACATCAATAGTTGCACTTATAAAAAAAAGATAATCCACTAATTTACCTATGGCGTTCTGAACTAGACCAGACAATTGATACATATTTCCTGCACTAGAATGTCTGCAGCATGAAAGGATAGCAAACATCGTGCGACTATGGAACAACATTTATGGAACACACGACACTGGAGTGGTCTGTCTGTCTGCCTGCCTGTCTGTCTGTCTGTCTGCCTGCCTGTCTGTCTGTCTGTCTATCTGTCTGTCTGTCTGTCTGTCTGTCTGTCTGTCTGTCTGTCTGTCTGTCTGCCTGTCTGTCTATCTGTCTGCCTCTCTCTCTCTCTCTCTCTCTCTCTCTCTCTCGTGAAGGTGGGGGATGTGTGGGTGGATGATGGGTGGGTGGGTGCATGCATGTGTGCCTGGGATTGTGTGTGGGTGGTGGGTGATGTGTGTAGGGGATGTGTGGTGGGTGGGAGATGTGTGTTTGTGGTGGTGGGGAGACGGTGTATGTGTGTGTCTGTGTGTGGGGTGTGTGGGTGGGGGATGGATGGATGGATGGATGGGGGCATGTATGTGCCTGGGGGATATGTGTGTGGTTGGGTGGTAGATGTGTGTGTGGGGGACACGCGGATGGATAGGGAATGGGTTGGTGGGTGGGGTATTTGTCTCATAACATGGTAACATGCATTGTTTATGTTTACAACATTCATTTGACAATGTTTTTTTCCCTATGTGAATGTACTATGCACTGATGAATGAAAGATGAATGATTGGAAGGGCCGAATGTAAGACGAGCCTGAGTGTCCAATTTGTTACCCTTTGAAAATAAACTTCGTTCGTTCGTCCCTTCCTTCCTTCGTTCTCTCTCTCTCTCTCTCTCTCTCTCTCTCTCTCTCTCTCTCTCTCTCTCTCTCTCTCTCTCTCTCTCTCTCTCTCGCTTTCTCTCTTTGTGTTGCAATCAAACAATTCTTTAAATAACATGCTCGTAGGTAGGGGCTCGTTTCTTAACGAAGGCACTTATCAGGGTTAAATCCCCGACAGAGGTAGAATTCTGTGATCCAACGTCATGATCTGGGAACCGGATGATTTTGAGAATTATTTAAGAACTGTCTAGGAAGGAAAGGCGGCGAACAAGAGAACGGACACCACACACCTCATGATTCCCTACACTAGAATATGTGAACATATAACATAACACCCAAATTAGACTATATCTATAAACAGTTATGAGGTTAAGGAGGATGAGTTGACGCTGGGATTGCTCGATCATAAGCAGGGCTGGCATCTATGTTACTGAAGTTTGTGTACCGACTGCAGGGATGGCATCTATGTTACTGAAGTTTGTGTACCGACTGCAGGGATGGCATCTATGTTACTGAAGTTTGTGTACAGACTGCAGGGCTGGCATCTATGTTACTGAAGTTTGTGTACCGACTGCAGGGATGGCATCTATGTTACTGAGGTATGTGTACAGACTGCAGGGATGGCATCTATGTTACTGAGGTATGTGTACAGACTGCAGGGCTGGCATCTATGTTACTGAGGTATGTGTACAGACTGCAGGGATGGCATCTATGTTACTGAGGTATGTGTACAGACTGCAGGGATGGCATCTATGTTACTGAGGTATGTGTACAGACTGCAGGGATGGCATCTATGTTACTGAGGTATGTGTACAGACTGCAGGGATGGCATCTATGTTACTGAGGTATGTGTACAGACTGCAGGGATGGCATCTATGTTACTGAGGTATGTGTACAGACTGCAGGGATGGCATCTATGTTACTGAGGTATGTGTACAGACTGCAGGGATGGCATCTATGTTACTGAGGTATGTGTACAGACTGCAGGGATGGCATCTATGTTACTGAGGTATGTGTACAGACTGCAGGGCTGGCATCTATGTTACTGAGGTATGTGTACAGACTGCAGGGATGGCATCTATGTTACTGAGGTATGTGTACAGACTGCAGGGATGGCATCTATGTTACTGAGGTATGTGTACAGACTGCAGGGATGGCATCTATGTTACTGAGGTATGTGTACAGACTGCAGGGATGGCATCTATGTTACTGAGGTATGTGTACAGACTGCAGGGATGGCATCTATGTTACTGAGGTATGTGTACAGACTGCAGGGATGGCATCTATGTTACTGAGGTATGTGTACAGACTGCAGGGATGGCATCTATGTTACTGAGGTATGTGTACAGACTGCAGGGCTGGCATCTATGTTACTGAGGTATGTGTACAGACTGCAGGGATGGCATCTATGTTACTGAGGTATGTGTACAGACTGCAGGGATGGCATCTATGTTACTGAGGTATGTGTACAGACTGCAGGGATGGCATCTATGTTACTGAGGTATGTGTACAGACTGCAGGGATGGCATCTATGTTACTGAGGTATGTGTACAGACTGCAGGGATGGCATCTATGTTACTGAGGTATGTGTACAGACTGCAGGGCTGGCATCTATGTTACTGAGGTATGTGTACAGACTGCAGGGATGGCATCTATGTTACTGAGGTATGTGTACAGACTGCAGGGATGGCATCTATGTTACTGAGGTATGTGTACAGACTGCAGGGCTGGCATCTATGTTACTGAGGTATGTGTACAGACTGCAGGGATGGCATCTATGTTACTGAGGTATGTGTACAGACTGCAGGGATGGCATCTATGTTACTGAGGTATGTGTACAGACTGCAGGGATGGCATCTATGTTACTGAGGTATGTGTACAGACTGCAGGGATGGCATCTATGTTACTGAGGTATGTGTACAGACTGCAGGGATGGCATCTATGTTACTGAGGTATGTGTACAGACTGCAGGGATGGCATCTATGTTACTGAGGTATGTGTACAGACTGCAGGGATGGCATCTATGTTACTGAGGTATGTGTACAGACTGCAGGGCTGGCATCTATGTTACTGAGGTATGTGTACAGACTGCAGGGATGGCATCTATGTTACTGAGGTATGTGTACAGACTGCAGGGATGGCATCTATGTTACTGAGGTATGTGTACAGACTGCAGGGATGGCATCTATGTTACTGAGGTATGTGTACAGACTGCAGGGATGGCATCTATGTTACTGAGGTATGTGTACAGACTGCAGGGATGGCATCTATGTTACTGAGGTATGTGTACAGACTGCAGGGCTGGCATCTATGTTACTGAGGTATGTGTACAGACTGCAGGGCTGGCATCTATGTTACTGAGGTATGTGTACAGACTGCAGGGATGGCATCTATGTTACTGAGGTATGTGTACAGACTGCAGGGATGGCATCTATGTTACTGAGGTATGTGTACAGACTGCAGGGATGGCATCTATGTTACTGAGGTATGTGTACAGACTGCAAGGATGGCATCTATGTTACTGAGGTATGTGTACAGACTGCAGGGCTGGCATCTATGTTACTGAGGTATGTGTACAGACTGCAGGGCTGGCATCTATGTTACTGAGGTATGTGTACAGACTGCAGGGATGGCATCTATGGGACTGAGGTATGTGTACAGACTGCAGGGATGGCATCTATGTTACTGAGGTATGTGTACAGACTGCAGGGCTGGCATCTATGTTACTGAGGTATGTGTACAGACTGCAGGGATGGCATCTATGTTACTGAGGTATGTGTACAGACTGCAGGGCTGGCATCTATGTTACTGAGGTATGTGTACAGACTGCAGGGCTGGCATCTATGTTACTGAGGTATGTGTACAGACTGCAGGGATGGCATCTATGTTACTGAGGTATGTGTACAGACTGCAGGGCTGGCATCTATGTTACTGAGGTATGTGTACAGACTGCAGGGATGGCATCTATGTTACTGAGGTATGTGTACAGACTGCAGGGATGGCATCTATGTTACTGAGGTATGTGTACAGACTGCAGGGCTGGCATCTATGTTACTGAGGTATGTGTACAGACTGCAGGGATGGCATCTATGTTACTGAGGTATGTGTACAGACTGCAGGGCTGGCATCTATGTTACTGAGGTATGTGTACAGACTGCAGGGCTGGCATCTATGTTACTGAGGTATGTGTACAGACTGCAGGGCTGGCATCTATGTTACTGAGGTATGTGTACAGACTGCAGGGATGGCATCTTTGAGACTGAGGTGTGTGTACAGAGTGAAGTACCATCTTCTTGAGGACCATGTTGCATAGTTCTATACATAAATGTTCTAACTGTCTGACCAGGTCAATGTTTGTTTTCTTATATAACTTATCAGTTTATTTGTTTGTTACATGATTAAATGTCTCTATTTACAGGCTACTAGAGATCGTCGTCGTAGTTCCCACCTCAAGAACGCTGATGTTTATGATTGGTTATTTCCTTTCAATTAAAGAAGCTAAATAAACTGTGTCCATTTCGTTTGTCTTGTTTATGTCTGGGCGAGCCATTGCCGGGGAATTGATTCACTTTAAACTTAAAGTCAATATAATTTGTGAGAGGATTTGGATTTTAATAACATAACATAACATAACATAACGACCTTGCAGTCATGAAAACTTTTGAGAAAAGAGTGTGAGAAGCGTGTCGGTTATACTTATCATATAAATTACGACAGAGAGAACTACGACACTGGCTCAGAAACAACGACAAAGTGAGATGCGCTATTATTCTTCTCTTTCTCCATTGACCCCAGTGACGTGTTGGAATATATGTAAAGTTGTAAGTTGGTATTCATTTCTCTAAGGTTATTCTTGATACCATCACTCCATCATTTACCTGGTCTTCCCCTTTGTATCAATTATAATTCTTCAGTGTGGCTCTTCGTGGCAGATGGCACCAGGGCATTCTTGTGAAGAGCCCAAACTTTAGTTTGACAGGTATCAGGCATAGTCGTGTTCTAATTTCCTCATTCCTAATTCTATCTTTCATGATTTCTTCAGTAATTCTTCTTGGTATCTCATCTCTATTATTATAATTTTGCTTACAATAGTTGCAATAAACGTTCATGTTTGACATTGGTAACATAATATCGAAGTAAACGCCAAGCTCAGTATTTGCAGCGAAGTAGACATCAGTGTGATCAGCCGGAAGTAGACATCACGTGACCAGCCACACATTTTTTGTGAATAGGGGCTCATACTATTCACATTTTTTGTGAATATGGGCTCATACTATTCACAAATGTTTGTGAATAGTCACTTCAAAAAATATTTTGAGATTTGCTTTATTACTTATATGTATCTTTCTATGCGACATAAGCGGCGATAGTTGTCCCAGTATCTGATTTGCCTTTGCGCAACGTGTGTTGATTTCTCTATTAATTCCCCGATCAGAAGTGAAAATTGACCCTAGATATTTAAATTAGCTGCTTTGTTTTGTTTCCGAGTTCTTTATTTTAAGTTGTAATCACAAATCTGCATTATGTTGCCCAGTCTAAGACAGACGATTGAGAAGCAACAGACGGGCTGTGAAACCCCGGGAAAAGCTGCCAGCCTGTCAAACTGGAACTTAAACACAGAAACTAAGATAACATTACAACAGACATTTAATCTAAGCGCATTACACAAACAATCAAACGAGAAAGAGGAGGAGAGTAAAGTCCTAGCAGAGAGAAGAAAGAAGAGAAAAGTAGCTTGTATTTCCTCAGAAATCGGAGTGGGTTCTCCTGATGGCGTGTGACACTGGTTTTTAGGAAACAGATAATCCACACGCAAAAATCAGTTCCGTGCACTATAAGTAGTATCTCTCGCATGGACTACGCTTGAGTTCAAAGCGAGCAATGAAACGAATTCAGAGACAGATACTGTTGTGGGAGACGCCAACAGTCGAATATGAACCTCTGTCGTGACCGACGTCTACACGAAAACTAGTGATTTAATCTGACGGCTCTATACGAAGTCTAGTGATTTAATGTGACGGCTCTATACGAAGTCTAGTGATTTAATGTGACGGCTCTATACGAAGTCTAGTGATTTAATGTGACGCTCTACGCCAGCTAAGACAATCAACGTGACCGACGTCTATACGAAGTCTAGTGATTTAATGTGACGGCTCTACGCCAGCTAAGACGTCAATGTGGGTCGCATGGATTAGAGCGCTCGCTCTTAAACTTCCAATACGCTGATAGCAAGGTCGGGGTATCAACCCACAAACCTTCATTAAGTTGGACTTAAACGTGGGCTTCTACACCAAAAAGCATGGCAAACTACTACACATTAAAAATGTCTTGGAAGTAAAGGAGCTCGACGTAATTTGACCACGTCACTTCCTGGGTGTTTGTAGGACAATATAAATATTTAAAAGTGGAGTAGTGAAGGTGATTTATGCTCAGTACTTATCAAGACTTGTAAAAATGGCTAACTTTTTACTTTTACTGTGTCGGCAGTCCATAACGCGACTGTCTTTCTCTCCAAGATTCTTTCTACTTGGTCAGTATATTAAAGGTATCCACGTGATTAACGCAAGCTAGCCAAGAATCACAAACAGCCAAACAATCCTAGGGTTGACTGCGACGTTTTGTAAACGATAAGCAATAAATTAACTTCTCATAATGTGATTCAAAAATGTTGGTCGGTCACGTCTGACGTTGTTACGAAAGGAAGTATTTAATTAAGTAATAAATGTTGTAGAAAAATAACTAATTATGATACATGAAACCAGCTTATTTTTATACATATATTGCCCCTTTATTTCTTAACATAACTTACACCAACATTCATGCAATTATCCCATTGTTTTATCAGCCCTCCCAAACCGGCTGCATAGAACTGCGTGTTTTTGTTTTCTAAACCACGTTTTCACTTCACATTTAACTTCGGCGTTTTCGCGAAATGTCTCCCGCAAGTTGGGTTTTCAGTAGACCAAAAAGGTGGAAATTGATGGGGGCTAAGTCGCGGCTGTAAGGTGGATGTTCCAGAACTTCCCACCTTAGTTGGTTAATTTTCTCATGAGTTAATCGAGCCGTATGTGATCCGGCATTGTCATGAAGAAGCAACACTCCTCTAGTCAGCAATCCTGGACTTTTTCTTCGAATTGCATCATGAAGCATCGATAGAACTTCACAGTACGATTCAGAATTCACATTGTCAACTTTCTTCTTAAAATTGGTTAAAAGCACTCATTGACAATCCCAGAACACTGGCAGCAAACCTTCCTGCTGATGGTGTAATCTTGAATTTTTAGACACATGGCGAAGAAGGATGTTTCCATTGCATTGAAGCACGCGTTGATTCGGGCTGGTAGTGACGCACCCATGATTCACCCCCAGTAACAATCCTGTTCAGCATGTCTTCTCCTTCATCTTCGTATCGACAGAGATGATGCAAGGACAGGCCAAATCTGTTCATTTTTGTGTTCCTCCTTCAATTGTATGGGTGCTCACCCTGAGCAAACTTCTTAAATTTCAATCGATCATGCATTATGCTGTATGCTGAACCATGTGATCACCCTATTGCAGATGCTACAAAGTCTATCGTTACTTGCCTTTCACCTCTAATCATCTCCACCCGCTGCACGGATGCTTCTGTTGAAATCTCAAAAGGGCGACCAGATCGGATTTCATCAACAATTTTAGAGCGTCCTTGAGAAAATTGTTCTACCCAACTATGCACCGCTTTATGGGGACAAACATTTGTCATCATAAACATGAAGCATTTCCTTATGAATGTCCTTTGTAGGCAGTCTTTTGCCCACAC